>OY293826.1:32519004-33079004 GCA_958507055.1 Crioceris asparagi
TTCAAGTGTTGATGTCAAGCTTGAAATAGAAGCGTCCAAAGGTTTTCCAGCAAATACTTGTGTCTATTGCATCATCATTCACGATAACATAATTGAACAACATCCTCTCAGTGAAATTATAAAGAGATGGAACTAGGATGACCTCTGTCATCAGTTTAAGTTCAACCATCGTCGAGGAGAGATGAGAATAGCGTTCGTAGACATTCAAGGCTTCAATGTGAAGTGCCAATTCCACCCCAAAGAAATTGCCTTAAGGATTGGCCGTCGATGTAGTAATTATTTGCTATCACCACCAATACCGTTCTCATCGCTAAGCAAAGCAGACCGATATGGCGTTTGTTATTTGGAGAAGCATGTACATAACCTCAAATATTCTTCCGGCTTTATACCATACGAATCGTTGGATGATATTCTGAAGGAAAAACTCAACGAAATTGATATCATCTATGTGCGAGGACATCAGAAGAAGCAATTTTTGGATGATAAACTTCAATCTTTCTACGGCGAGCAAGCTAGTAGAGTCGTGAATTTGGAGGAATTTGATGACTCATGGCACACTGTTCCAGCGTTCAACAACAGCGAATTTACATCATGTATGCACCACACACGTAGCAGTCAATTCTATAATTGTAGTCTTAGAAATGTTGATGAATTGTATAAATGGTTTTGTAATACTTTACCTTTATGAGCAATAGAGAGATTTTAAAAAAAATGTTTTTTATTGGAGAAGGGGTGTAGACAAGAAACAAGTTTTTTTGACAGCAGTTTCAGTCTGAGAGTCATAGAGTTACGATGATGTTGAAAGAAAGGTTGGAGCAACACATTCGACGTTTGGAAGAATTAAAAAATATTCTAAACTTTTTTGAGGAAAAACGGAAGGTATTTACATTGTTCCATGATATGACTATCAATCCTACCAACCAATTCAGTGAGAAAGATTGGAATGAGAAGGTTTTCAAAAATCCTACACGTTTTCGTCAACGCAATGAGATGCCATCAAGAAGAATCACTCCGTACTCTATTTAAAAATTTAGTTTGATAAAATCATTTATTAAATAAAGCAAATTTTAAGTATGTTGTTTTATTCAGAAAATCATTTTTGATAGATACAATAACACATTTTCTTTCACTCCTGATTTCTTTTTTAAACACTTTTAATGATGCTGTTGTGTAGAAAAAGTATAATTTGCAATTTAACTCGTATATTCTATACGAAAATCAAATCTTGGCCGATTTAAACGAATCAAAAACTGAATCGCCATCAAATTTTCGGCAGAAGACGATTTTGGGAGTCGTTTGCTTGAAACGATGAGGGCTGTCCGAGCGCACACACCCAAACGGCTTATCGCCCTTGCTCACGTCGAAGCGATGTTAACACATCGACATTTCAATTTATGAGCTTGCGGCTTATCTGATGTAAGTGCGCACGCGCCGCCATCCAACATACATTCTTTGATTTCTCACATTTACACAGGTATAAAGCAAATTTTATAAATACAATATTAAACATAACACATTTTCTTTCACTCCTAATTTCTTAAGCACTTTTAATGATGCTGTTGTGTCGAAAAAGTATAATTTGCAATTCAACTCGTATATTCTTTACGAAAATCAAATCTTGACCGATTTAAACGAATCAAAAACTGAATCGTCATCAAATTTTCGGCAGAAGACGATTTTGGGAGTCGTTTGCTTGAAACGATGAGGGCTGTCCGAGCGCGCAGACCCAAACGGCTTATCGCCCATGCTTACGTCGAAGCGGTGTTAACACATCGACATTCCAATTTATGAGCTCGCGGCTTATCTCCTATCACCGGAATGCAAAATATATACATCGCTTTCTCACATTCACATGGGTAACCGAGATGGCAGGCTTGGAAAACGCTTAGACTGTTAACGTGTTGGTGTGTGTGGTTGTGGGTTCGATCCCGCGCAATTGAGAACTTTTTTCCTCAACAATAAAATAAATAATCCCTAATGGCGGTCATGAAAAGTAGGAATCTAAATGCAGTAACTTATCCCCTCTCCGCTAGATGGCGCTCATGAATTGTAGGAATCTAAATGCAGTAACTTACCCCCTCTCCGCTAGATGGCGCTCATGAAATGTAGGAATCTAACATTTAATAATGAAACCCCGTTGGAAAAATATCCAGCACGCCCACACACCATTATTCGGGACCCCTTTGGAAAATATAGCATGTTTACTGTGACTTCCGCCCCAGAACTCTCCTAGTATATCTACTAGTATTATTATGTTTATTATTATTATAAAAATGCTAAAAATGCATATTTTTTCAAATGAAACACCATGATACCATCAGTTATTCTGTTAGATAAATCCTTAGCTCTTCTGGATTTAACTCGTCTATGCAGGTGATCACACGCTACCGCAGTTCATCCTTGGTGACTTTTGGCGTCATATTGTAGACTGTCTGTTTTAAATTGCCCCATAAGTAAAAGTCCAGTGGCGTTAGATCGGGTGATCTCGCTGGCCAATCCCAGGGTCCCAAACGTCTAATCTAACGGTCGTTGAATATTTGAAATAACTCATCTCATACTTCCCCCATGCCGGAAGTTGTTGCTCCATCCAGCTGATAACAGGAGCTCCGGTATTCTCCAGGTGGCAGGTTGTCCTAAAAATCCTTCACCGTGGTCCTTGAAATTTCTGAATATTTTATAAAATTTAAGGTTTCATCGTATATTACGAAGCGTATTTTAAAATCTGAAGACAAAAAACCTTTTTATTTTTTTAAACTCATCTTCTTTACAGCATGGGAATTCAGGTCAGCCCAGGAATATTAGTTTTTTCGAATCAAAATGCCTTCTTCCCTTGACAACTTGGCTTCATCTTTTCAAATTATTTTTTGAAGAAAGTTCCTCTTGGGTGGCGATCAAGTTTGTTTTACAAATGTTGATCCTTTTTTTGATAATCTTTTTGCTTTATTGAGTGGACTTTTGTAAATTTATATACTTACTTATTACTGTGAAAGATGGAAGCTTGAGGATGAGCGTAAAAATATGCTAAAGTATTTGTGATGGTAACAAAGGAAAGAAACTCGTGCCGTGCGTACAAACTTCTTATCAAATCGTGTGGAGGATGGTTTCTTCATTTCCCTAAATCAGAATATCGTCAAGAACAAGCTTGACAAGTTTTTGGAAACAATAAATGACACTGTAGTGCACTATCTTAATAAAGGAACAAACAACCGAGTAACTGTGCAATGTGATAGTGTGTGTCCGAACGCGCGTACCTTAATTGTTAACGGCTAATTGAGATAGAATGAACTAAACTAAGAAAGGACAAAATACAGTGGAATAATATAAATAAAAGAAACCAAAGACATGTGATTCCAACAGCAGCAGTCTCATCGGCTTAGCCTCTTATTGCTGTTATACATAATAATCATAATGATAATAATAATGTTCTTCTGCAGTCGGTAATTATCGTTTTGGTTTGAGTCTTGAACCATAATTACTAAAGTTAATCTGTATTACAAACTTTTTCAGCTTTATTGGATGAAAATCAGGATACACCTCATTGAACTCTCTGCATGTTCTTGTTTTTATTCGTCTAAAATTTCCAAAAATATTAAACAGGTTCATCAGAACTTCGTTCGAATAACTAACTGTCGTTAACAATTTCAGTGTTTTTTGAACACTTTTTCAACAGTCTAAGAAATTCTTCTTCTTCTTAAATGAACTCGCTGTTGTCAAATTATCATTATGACATTTTCCATGTCATTTCTTAACTAACTCATACAAATATGCCAGAAAATCATATTTTTATAAAGAAAACCTTATCATTTAGATATATGGCCATTTTATATCATTTGAAAGGGACTTTAATTATCTAATAGATTATCTATTTGTTTATTTATTTGTTCATTTATTTTATTTATTTAACCAGTATATCATACAAATTATAAAACTGCATTCAATAATAGTTAGAATAACCTACAAAAGTATACGAAGCCTATCCAAGGCGATTGAAAAATAATAATATAAAAATAATAATACAAGATAAGAAAGATAAAAAAATATGTAAAAAAGTATAAAATAAAGAATAATAGTACAGAGAAACATTTTAACTTACAAAATCTGTATTATAACTTAAAATAATATAAAATAGTCATCCAATGCTAACAAAAACATAAAAGCTATATGTAAACATGAATTTATCCTCCTTTTATGATATTCCCTGCAATCCATTTCTTTATTAATCGTTTCCCTGCATTTGTTTATATTTTTAGATCATTTGGAAAGTTCCTCGTTCGTAACCTCTTGGTGTCAGATGGTGATTGACATCTCAGTCGTGACACAAGAGATTTCCAAATCAATCGTGGAATGTTGAGTCAGCTCCGAAGCCACACTCTCTGATCACAAATGAGACTCTTAGCGGTCAAGACACTAAAATGCCGAACCGGAACCCCAGGAAGACGGACAGGAAGCGAACCTAACGCACGTGTTCCATGGGCAATGATGGGGCGGCCACTCAGATAACGTCGTAAAACATCTAGACAAGCGAGTCAACACACTCACTGAGCGGATTATGAGTGCTTATGAGAAGAGGACAGCTCAGACCTGGAGCTCGGGTCTTGAGATCAAAAGGACCCACTCCGGATACTCTCGAAATACGTACAACTGGGATGTCTACAAACTATACCAAAGGTCGTATAAAAAGGAAATTCTCTCAAAACAATAGGAATTATGGAGACTCTTCTGTAAAGAGACAGAAAGTACACCTGCAGCATCCCTTTTGTGCTGGCTTCACCATAAGAATACATGTAAAAATGTGATATTTACCACTTAAACTTGTCGAGACTTGTAAAATAATCATGTGATTATTATGTGACATCATCATTGTCATACTAAATTTTTGTTTTCAATCCAGCAGTTGTGTTTGATATTCAATCTGAACCATTTAACTTACCTTTTCTTCTAAGTACCTTTTCCACAAGATAGATGTCAGGATTCTTTATTATCTGCAATTCCTCCTCATAGAAAGCACCGCTGATTCCATCTTGTATTCGTAAGATTAGACTCAAGCATCATATAGCCACAATTTCTGATAAATCCAAATTCCTTGTAATGTTTTCAATAAAATGCTGTACCTATGATTTATATAATTACCAGCATTTAAAGATTTGCTACTTATTAGAACAATCTTTTGCTGAATGCCTCACCGGACGGCAATGCGGATGTGGGGTTAGCAAATTGGGGATAGAAATAATATACAGTTTTGCCGGTTAGGTTGGGTTAGGTTCGGTTCAGTTAGGTTAGGTATGGTTAGGTTAGGTTCACTCTTTCAATTTTGTATTGGCTCTGAAGTACTACAATCAATTTCTCATCAGCTTAACAATCTATCTATCTAGATCGACAACATCTGCTATAGTTAGTTATCTGAATGAACTATATAATAGTCTAGATAAAGGAAATATTAATCTAGATATATTTCTTGACTTGAGTAAGGCGTTTGATAGTGTAAATCATGATAATGCTTCATAATAAATTAGAATCATACAGAGTGCGAGGTGTATCACTGCAATGGTTGGCAGATTACTTAAAAAATAGACCTCAATATGTGGAAGTGAATTTGGTAATATCAGGCAATGCATGTAGCAGCCGAAGTGTGCCGCACGGGTCGGTACTAGGTCCTTTGATGTTTATATTGTATACTGCAGATATACATTTGGAAAATATCGTTTGTTATGCTGATGATACCTCTGCTCACGTTATTGTCGAGAAAAATAAGGATCCCACTACATATGCAAATAAAACTATTGAAAAGCTTCGTAATTACTTCTGAAAAGATGAACTATACTTATTTAATGATAAAACAGTGTTTATTCATTTCAATGGATCTGGCAGTATTAATAATTATAGCTATCTAATAAAATCTGCTCAAAGTTCAATAAGACAAGTAGAAGTCTTCAAATTCCTCGTTTTTTTATTGATAATGGCCTGACATGGACCACACATATATTATCTTAGTAAGAAGACTGCGACTGTTTTCTATACTATATTGAAGTTGCGACAATTTCTTGAATTGACAAAAGAATCTTAGCCATGTAGAAGAGACATGACTGTATTGTCCGCTTATATTTATCAATTACTTTTATATATAAAATCAAATAATGCTAATTTTCCATCTATAAATAAAGGAGACTATTATACCAGCAATTTCTCACAACTAGAATACCGATGCATCAATAAGGCATATTATACCTGCAATGAATATTTAAATGATAATTTGTAGTTTTATTAGAATTTGTGTGGTTTTAGCTAGAACTGAACTTTAATCATTTTCATTTCTCAATGTATTTTTGAATCTTTTTATTCTCTTAACATTTCAAATTACTAAATAATTTCATTGATTTTATATCTGACTTAACCAATACCTTATAATGTAGGTCTCCTATTTTAATAAAATTTATTATTATTATTATTATTATTATTATGATTATTATTATTATTATTATTCCATAGCAAGGGGGACAGTACCCCTCCCTGAGGACAGCCCTTCGTGACACTTCCCGAGACACTGCGCCTGCTACATTTCCTATCCACCTGCGCAAACCTGGCGGTACGGCTCTGTCCCGAAGAGATTTGTTGACTGCTTCAAAGGTAGCTCGATTGAACGCGCCTTCGATATTTCTGAAGACTCCTAAGTAACGTTCGCCATTGTCCAGGGCTCTCTCCACCAGAACGTGGAGAGCGAATTCCGTAGATTTCCCTGGTGTGTAGGCGAATTGGTTGGGGTGTAACGGTCTTTGGGTTAAGACGTTACCCCTGATCCAGCCGTCGCATAGCCTCTCCAACTGTTTCAGTGAAAACGAGGTAAGGCAAATTGGACGGTATGATTTGGCAGATGAGTAGTCAGTCGTACTTGGTTTCGGTAGGAAGACTACCCTGGCTATACTCCATCTCTCGGGTACATGTGCAAAGCAAGGTACACCCTGAGGATAACCACTAGTTCGTCCAGTACAGTTCCCAATCCCCATTGAAGGAGACCCGGAACAATCCCGTCCGTGCCTGATGACTTATATGGAGAGAATAACTTGATGTCCCGTATTGTTCCGGTATGATTTACGAATTCCTCCGCAAGTTGCCAGTACTCCACAGAGGGACGTCTCCAACTATGAGAAAGTTTCGTAACGTTCCCTAGTAATACCAACCCTGGGAAATGAGTTGACAGTAGTGTTTTTGCTGTGTCTATGGCAGTGTCAGTATAGGTACCGTCCTTCTTTCTGACACAGCCCAATTCTCTAGGATCTTTGGAGATCATCTTAAGCAGTTGGGATGCTGCAGATGTACTTTCTGTCTCTTTACAGAAGAGTCTCCATGATATCTGTTGTTTTGAGAGAATTTCCTTTTTATACGACCTTTGGTATAGTTTGTAGACATCCCAGTTGGACGTATTTCGAGAAGATCCGGAGTGGGTCCTTTTGATCTCAAGACTCGAGCTCCAGGTCTGAGCTGTCCTCTTCTCAGGGGCAAGGCGTGCTCATAAGCACTCATAATCCGCTCAATGAGTGTGTTGACTCGCTTGTCTAGGTCTTTTACAGACGTTATCTGAGTGGCCATCATTGCCCATGGAACACTCCAGGTGCGTTAGGTACGCTTCCCTGTCCGTCTTCCTGGGATTCCGGTACGGCATTTTAATATCTTGACCGCTAAGAGTCTCATTTGTGTCCAGAGAGTGTGGCTTCGGAGCTGACTCAACATTCCACGATTGATTTGGAAATCTCTTGTGTCACGACTGAGATATCAATCACCATCTGACACCAAGAGGTTACGAACGAGGAACCTTCCAAATGATCCAGAAATAAAAAAAATAATGCCAGGAAACGATTAATAAAGAAATGGATTGCAGGGAATACCATTGAAGGAGGATAAATTCATGTTTACATATTGCTTTTTTGTTTTTGTTAGCATTGGATGACTATTTTATGTTATTTTAAGTTATAATACAGATTTTGTAAGTTAAAATGTTTCTTTGTACTATTATTCTTTATTTTATACTTTTTTACATAATTTTATATATATATAACAACCGGACAGATAAACTTCCGACTTTTTATTGCATCTTTTCTTGATTTCCAGTGGCTCATTGTTTTTTTTGTTCATGCATTTTTGTTTATCTCTGGTGTCTCATTCAAATTTATTTTTAGGAAACAATAAAACAAATGGTTGGATCTATAAACAGACAAACAGTTTTACTTTTCTGACTTTTCCATGCATTGTTGTTGATCTCTGGTTCATTCAAATTTTTGTTGATAGATACAAACAGACGAATAAATGAACAAATAGTCTTTCTTCTCCTACTTTGCTCATTATTCTATCAGAATCTCGTTAAAATTTTTGTTGGCAGACTATTGCTATTTGTCCAAATATTAATTAACATAATCGTATAACTTCAAATCTTCATCGTTTCTCTGATGTGTTAACTCGAATCAGGAGTTGAAATTCATGTTTTTTTTTCTTTTTGATATCTCAAAAGATTTCATCGAAATATCTATTGCTGTAATTATTCCTGGCTTCCATTGGTATCTAATATTATGATAAACCTTGCAGTAAACTATTTAAACAATTGGAATTGATTCGGAAGATACAAAATTATTGTCATATATACGGTGATCTTTTTCAGAAGCTCTCCTCACTTTCCTACCAATTCGTTTTCCTACTGGAGATATTCCATTGGGTGTATAATGATTTTGGTGGTACGGTAAGTTTATAACAAAGTCTGAATCTGTTGTTCTAATGGTTGACCTTACATTTTTCATTTTTTTTTTCAAGGCTCGCTTGAATGTATCAGCAAATCTTTTCACCTGTCTCTTAGATTTGGGAAGGTGTTCTTAAGAGTTGAAATCCATTCTGTTTGCAGAACATTTGAGACTGTTCACTGCAAAATTGATTTGCATTATCAGAAAAGAGAATTTGTGGATTTTCAAATCTTTCAAAATGTCAATATTTTGATGATGAATGTCGTATCTTTCGTGTTCACTATTTCATGTCATTTCGAGTAAGCATCAACAGTAATGAAGAAAAAATCTCCTCTTATTGGACCAGTAAAATCCATGTGGAGTCGTTGCCAGGGTCCAATACGTGTGTGCCGAGGAGAAAACGAAACTTTTGGTGGTTCAGCAAAACTCGAACATTTTCTGATAAAATCTTGAATGTCGGTATCTATATTTGTCCGCTATACAAGCATCGCTATGGATTTCGAACACTCTTGACTAGGATGTTCTTTTTGCTAATGTTGTAGAGCACTTGAAAAAAAACTCTGGAACTACGGAAAGTTTATCTTTTCTGTTGTAGCTTTCTTAGTCATGTAACTTTTTGAATTCATTGAATCCTGTTTTAATTCTCATTGAAAACATTATATATATTCTTTATCTTAAACTGCATCAGAGTTGACTAGCTTGGTGGTCCATTGGCATGTCCAAAATCTTCATTTTTGATATACTCGATTTTTTCAAATCGAAGATTTTCAGAATGAAAGTGTAACTTTGAGGACGATTCGCTATATGTATAGATATACCTTTTTTACAATCCAAATATTGCAAGCAGTGGTTGGTGATCGCTCTGAAAAGTCACAGGGCGTAAAGATGAAACATCTTTACTGAGAATACGAGTGCAAGAGCTTCTTGACATACTGTTATTACAATAATCGAGGAGAACAGCTGATGATGTTACTGCCTATTATTTATCTATAATTATAGAATTTAAGCCAAATTTCATATTAATGTGATTATTTCGTGTTTTCTGGGTTCTATAGGTGCCATCTTGTCTATTTAGCTGGACAAGTTTCATTTCTGTCTCCATCAGTATCAAAGCAAACAAATATATCGTCCACATTTTTCGGCTTGCGAGCAATGTCCAAATTTGATATTAATGTGGTTCTCATGTGTTTTCTGTATGCTATACGTACCATTTTGTCTATTTTGCTCGACACATCTACATTACATTAGATATATCTGGTTCAAAAAGTACTGAGGAAGAAAAAAGAAAAATATCTGTTAAACGACTGACATTGAATAACAAACACAACAGCTGAGTTGAGGTAACAATATTTTTGTTCTGGAAAAAACATTGTAGAAATGCAGTTTATTGATAAAATTCTGGAATCAGACATCTCCCCAATTGTTTAAAAATAATATTTAATGGTACAGAAGGTAAAATTATAATGGGTGATACAATCAAAAACTAAATCATATTTTCTCCAGACGGATTTGCAGAATTTCATTGATCAAATAAATTATGGATGTGTTGACTTTACCGACTTTTGTGAAAACAATGCCATCTGGTTGAATTATTGGTGTGAAAAGGAGATGCATCATTTCACCGCCATGATTGGAAAATATGAGATTATTTTAGAAGGTGAAGAGGTGATTAAAATTAATCGTAATGCCTTATACAATATGTTATATGATTTAAACAATAAAGAAAATTGAATGAAACACAAGTGTTGGGATTCGGTGTATCTCTAGAATTAGCCAAGCTTTCAGTGTAAACAAGGATTTATTTTGCAAAATTACAAAACAATTTCTTCGAAACCGAGTACAAAAAAGTACCTGTCGAGTCGAAGTGTACATTAGAAACTTGTCTTATGACCTGCTATTTTTACATAAACAGTTTGAATAATTAAAATGATTAATTACAATGTTAATGAAGTTAGGCAACAAATTCTTAACAGGGATTTATAAAATAACAATTTCTTTCGATATTTCTAGTTTTGACAATAAAAACTCAATTCAATTTCGTTTTCGTTTACCAATAATATTCATACAATTCGCAGATGTAATTTTGAGCACTCTTCCTCGTCGCCTTTCTGACTGTTGTGTATTCTCTATTTTGAGGTTATGTATTACTAGAAATAGTCGGATTTGCTGCCAACTCTGTTTACATTTTTATTCTTTGTTATTTCATTTCTACCAACTGAATTTAAACTCAAATCTCGACTAGTTTATTATTTTTAAACAATTCTTTGATTTATCTCAACACTCATCCACAATCAAATAATTACAATATTTTACAAACAGGTTTTTGTTTAAAGCTTTGGACAGAATGTCGGCGAGTTGTTTTGTACCCTCAACATGTTTGACATACACTGTCACGTCAACATGTTGTTGAATAAATTTACGTGCGATCTCAATATGCTTCTTTCCTTTGCTTACCTTAGCTTCGTGGGTGCTCATCAACATATGAACAGCTGACTTGTTGTCAACAAACATGGGAAGGGTTGATCATCTTTCAGGATCTCGAGTTCAGCTGCTAATCTCCTCATATAGCACACATCGTCGATCACTTCACAAGCCGCTCGATATTCTGCTTCTGCTGTCGAGGTTGCCACAAGTTTCTGTCATTGTGAGTACCAAACCAGTGGGCCTCCCCGGAGGATCAGTCCTCCGCTTGTCGATTTCATTGTTTCTTTCTCTCCTCCAAAGTCTGCATCAGTGAAAACTTTAAATTTCTCGTCTCCTCCAAAGCGAATTCCTGCATTCGGAGTTCCTTTTAAGTATTGGAATATTCTTTTTACCATTTTCCAATGGCTTTTCATTGGGTTGCAGCATTGCCAACTCAAATAATTCACAGCAAAGCTGATGTCTGGCCTAGACATGGTTGCGAGGTAAAGTAGGTTGCCAATTGCTTCACGGTAGGGCGTTCCAACTGGCACTTTCTCGTCGTTCACAAGTTCCTTCTTCTCTGTCGCCATACCTGGTTCCATCGATGTTGAAGCTGGGTTTCAGTTCTCAAGGTTCATCCTTCGTTTCTCAACGTATCTTGGTTGACTTACGGAGATGCCATCCGAGTCAACTTTCAGCTCCATGCCGAGATAAAAGAACTTCTTGAGGATGGTCTCGCTGTGAGTGATTTCAAACTTGTTCTTGATCAGGTTCAAAATCTTGAAAATTTCCTTTTCGTCCTTTCAAACAACCAAACCGTCGTCGACAAATAATGCCACAATGATGCTTCTGTTTTTGTTGTAAAAAACATCGGATCGTCGTCAGTGCTGAACAAACCGATTTCTTCAAATGATCCGGTGATTTCACGATTCCATTGCTTGGTACATGTACAAAACTTTATCCAATTTCATGTACAAAAATGCTATCTTCACGTCGAGTGATATCAGTTTCCACTTCTCGGATGCTGCATGACTCAAGATAAGTCGGATTGAGGCGTAGCGAGCAACAGGTTTGAATGTCTTCTCGTAATCAATGCCTTCTTTTTGTTCAAAGCCTCGAGCTACAAGCCTCGCCTTCAATTTGCGATCCGCCTTCTCGCGAAGAACCCACAAACAGGACAAAGGTTCAGGGCACTTGACCAGCTTCCATGTTTGCCTCCTAACCAAAGAATCATACTCATCTTGCTCGCTTCCAGTTTTCGTCTTTCAGTGCCATCTCGACTGAGATGTTCTTGGAGTCGCATATGAAGGCTGAATCTTCGATGCTGCCTCCTCTCACGTAGCCAGCCACATCATAGCCATACTTCATGGGAGCTTTCAACCTGCTCCGGTCTCGTAGCTGTCTTTCCCCAGGTGATCTCTTCGGTGTTGTTCCCACTCCTTCTTCTTTTCTTCTTTCTTCTCGTCTGTGATGGCTCTTCGTCTTCATTTTCACTTTCTTCTTGTTATTCATTCTTGACTTCAATCTGCTCCTCCGTTGCCATTGACCCAACCTCATTTCGACTTTTCTCGTCTTCTTCGTTGAATATCACATTTCAAGAGCTAATGACTTCGTTTGTGCGTGGAAGATACACACGATAACTTGGTGACTCCACGTCGTAGCCTACAAATTGTACAACTTGTACATAGGTAGCCATTCCAGTTGTCCACGTACTTGATCCCTTTCTTGTCCAATGCTACTCGTACGTACTTCACAATTGGTGAGCTAATCTTTCCTGCCAAGTTCGAATTGACATTGTCGCCAGACTCAGTTGCTCCTCTTTCTTCCTAGCATCATCCTGTGCAAATTTCCTTTTTCTTTGGCCAATCCAACAGTGATATCATGATCAGCCATCACAAACTCTGATTTTTATTTATCAGACTGCATTTTACCACCGTTTGAGAGTTCTTCATCTATGGAAAAAATCTCCATACAGTTTCCGGCTACTGACTTGCTTTCATCAAATATACAAGTGAATAGTTTTTGTCTCAAGATCTCCATGTTTATCCCTGTCTCCGTGCCATACAAGCAAACCAGTCTGTCCAACATTGCTCGTGCTGCTTTGAAGTTTTTTGCAATTTTGTATGCGAATTTGATCACTGACATTCAATACTATCGGTTGCAGAGCCTCCATATCCTTTTCATTCCATTCCACGACTGCAGCGACATTTTAAGCTCCTTCCGGCTTGACCTTTACTCCGGTTGTACATCGTACAATTTTTTCATTCTCAGGACAGAATCTAGTTTTAACCTCCATGGCATATAGTTTACAACCCCTTGCGAGTTTTGGCTCAACATCACAAGTTATGATTTTACGTTTAACTAGACTTTTACCTTCTTTTCAATTTGAATTCTGACGTGCGACGTTCCTGCTCCGATCTGCCTTTCAATCTGAGTCGTTCCTGGGCCCATAACCTTTTGGGATTCGGTCCGAGTTATCTCCAGAAATAGCCAAGCTTTCAGTGTAAATAAGTATTTATTTTGCAAAATTACAAAAGAGTTTCTTCGAATCCAAGTACAAAAAGGTACCTGTCGAGTCGAAGTGTACATTAGAAACTTGTCTTATCAACTGTTATTTTTACATAAACAATTTGAATAATTTTAATGATTAATTACAATGTTAATGAAGTTAGGCAACAAATTATTAACAGGGATTTATGGAATAACTATTTCTGTAAGAATAATTATGTGCGAAATGTGCGACGACAACTCTTCAACTCAAAAATATACATTATATATAAAATTAGATCATACCTTTTTTGTTCTTTCGATATTACTAGTTTTGAAAATCACAACTCAATTCAATTTCGTTCTCGATTAATAATAATATTTAAACAATTTGCATATGTAATTTTGAGCACTCTTCCTCGTCGCCTTTCTTACTTTTGTGTATTCTCTATTTTGAGGTTATGTATTACTAGGAAATAGTCGGATTTGCTGCCAACTCTGTTTACGTTTTTATTCTTAGTGATTTCATTTCTACAAACTGAATTTAAATTCAAATGTCGACAAGTTTATTATTTTTAAACAATTCTTTCATTTTTCTCAACAAGTTTTTTTGACATGGATTCAAAGATGTATCTATCAGAAATATTTTTCGAAACAACAAATATCATTCAATTTTATATTATGAAAATCAGTTGGAATTTTAAAAAGATATAAAAATACAACTCAACAGATGGATCAAAAATTTTAATAAGAAGGAACAAATCACAACCATGATGCATGTGCCAGCATTATTTTACAAGATTATTTTTTAATTATATTGGGTGGTGGTCTTCTTTTTCAGCGTTTCTTGCCATCAATTTTTGATTTTTTCATCACGTTTTGTTGCATTTTTCAAAGTATTTTTTAGTTTATCTTTCTTCTGACAAAATTTTAAGTTATTCTTGCAGAGATGAAAAAATCTGTTTCCGTGTTCTTTTCTACGCACATATTTTATCGTCGCTGTCTATAAAGCCTCATTTGCTGGTACATTGAAAAATATAAAGTTTTTAAGACCCTTGCTACAAGCACGACTCTTTTCACAGCCGACAATTGCAACCATTTTTAATTCCCACTCTTTTCTTTGGAATAGATTTTCGACCGACCTTGGCAGAGTAATTTTTTATACAATATGTTATATTGTTTTTTCAAGTGAATGGTTCGCTTGAGATATTGGTTTTTTGGTTTTCATCATTTTTGTTGAGTACTCTTTACATAGTCTTTTTTGAAACTTTCTCCTCTCACTCATATTGACGAAGTTAGCTTCCTATGCCAATAATGGTATATAAAAATGCATAAATGTTGTCGTTGACTTCGAGACGAATCTGCTTCATACCCCCATCCCCCAATGAGAGTTACGCCATGATAAATTTTTATTAAAATTATTTTTATGACTTTTTGTCTGGCCCTGTATACTTTCATAAAATAACACGCTTAACGCTTATCAATTTCCTGTGGTATAAACAATTACAACTACTGGATTATATTATATAGAATAAAATATTATATTAAGATCAACAAAAAAACTCGAAGTCTTCTCCACAGTTTATTATTAATGATAAATTAATTACTGAGACATGTTTCGAGATTGTACAATCTCATTTTCAATCGAAATATAGCAAAATTCTGTAACAAATTAAAAGGAAAAATATGTGGTTAAAATACAAAAAATGGTTGATAAAATACTCACATGGCTATGAAATTGTGAAAATTAAGTGAAGAAAAACATTAAGTAAACGAACCCCAAAATTATTAGAAAATAAAAGAAATAACTTTTTCCGTTATGAAAATGAAATTAAAAATTAAAAATTTAAAAAATAAAGTCACATTCTAGAAATAAAAAATAAAATAAAAATAAGAAACGAAATTCACGTTCGGTCACATGTCCGAGTGTTATTGTTCGTGCCCGGTGACTACATAATGGTCATCTGATGGTAAAAGAGAATTATTTCTGGTTGGGGATCGTTTAAATAGTTTTCCAATTGCATCTAACTAGAGCCATCTAATGTTGGATAGTGAAAATTTAGAAGTTTAATAATGAGAATTTAAATAATAGAATACTGTAATATTTGACAAAGAAATTATAGACAAGAGGTTAGGAGAAGCACAACAATAAAATAAAGTTTATAAACAAGTTCAAAATTCAAAAGTTTAAGGAGTTGAAAAACTGTATGCAGTCAAAGTTGCTTTGTTCATTAAGTGATATAGTTCGGGGGTTATTATTGTTGGAATTGATCTCGAAAATCTCAAGAATGTTCAACAACCGGCCTTTTGGAGCGTGGTGTAATATTTTAACGTCATTGTTGATATTGAAGGTATGTTTATTATTGATTACATGATTAGCGAAAGAACTTTTTGAATTGATATGGTAATAAGGTGTTGTAAGAAACAGAGATTTATATTTATCTATTATTTTAGCGTGTTCATCTATTCTAATACTTATTTTTCTGCCAGTTTGACCTATGTATTTGGCTGGGCAATCAGAACAAGAGATCTCGTAAACTCCGGATCTATCAAGAGGGTTGATCTGGTCTTTAACATGGACCAACATCCTATAAATTGTGTTATGGGTGGAGAAGCAAACTTTTAGTTCCTGGTTATGGTGTTGGAGAATGTTTCGGATTTCTTGTGAAGCTTTGCCGATGTAAGGTAATGAGCAGAACTTAGTTGATATCGTAGGTACAATTATATTCCTGTTTATGTGTTTTGTCAAGTGTCTGTGATATATTCTATCTATGAATTGAATAGGGTAGTCATTGTTGGTGCCAATTTGTTTAATGATGTTAAGTTCTTTGTTAAAATTTCTTACACTCATCGGGATGGAGAACAGTCTATGAAAAAGTGCGTTGAAGGAGCTCAGTTTATGTGATATCGGGTGACAAGAATAATAGGGAATGATATTGTCTGTATGTGTCGGTTTTCTATAAATTGAGAAACTCAAATTATTATCACTTTTAGTTATCAGAATATCCAAGAAAGGTAGGCGATTGTTAACTTCTAATTCCATTGTGAAGGAGATAGCTGGGTGTAGCGAGTTCAAGAATGTTAAAAGTAAGTTTAGTTGGGTTAAGCTACCATCAAAAAGCACTAAACAATCGTCTACATATCTGTAGTAGAAAAGAATCTTATCATAGTGAATGAAATCCTGGAACTTTGTTTCCAAATTGTTCATAAAAATTTCTGCCAACAAAGGAGATAGGTTACTGCCCATAGCTAGACCCGTTGATTGAGCAAAAATTTCATTGTTGAATTTAAAAAAGTTTTGTTTCAGGACCGTGTCCAAAAGATGGCAAATATTGAGGCAATGTTGAAAGTTAGTGCCTGATTCAAAGAGGAGGTTCCTAACTAGTTGAATACAATCATCTGGTGGGATACTAGGGAAGAGATTGACTACATCGAATGATACTAGAATGGAATTATCAGGTATGACAAAGTTTGAAATTTTATTGATTAAATCTTTGGTGTTTTTTATGGAATAATGGTTATGGAAATCGGTTAAGTCTCTAATAAGTTTGTTAAGCCATGAAGATAATTTCGATGTGGGTGAATTACAATAGGAAACCACAGGTCTAATAGGAATACCTGTTTTGTGAATTTTAGGTAAGCCATATAATAGGGGTGTGGACGGGTTCATGGGGATTAGTCTATCTTTATTAGATTCGAAGTATATGATAGTAGTTAACGTAATATCTAGATCTTTTTTCACCTGTCTAATATATTTGGTTGTAGGATCCGAATCTAATTTTTGGAAGCAGTCCGAGGACAGGAAATTGATGACTTTGCTCACATAGTCCGGCCGATCCAGGATAACAAGACAATTACCTTTATCTGCTTTTGAAATTACTAAATTGTTATGTTTGACTTTGTTTGTAATATGATTCATAATAAATCTCAGCTTCTTATCCTCATTATTATATGTAATGTTTGAATTAAAAGTGAAATTCCTATTTAACACACGTGCAATATCACTTCTGATTAAATCTTTGTTGTTGAAATTTAAGGTCTCAATTATTTTTTCACTCTCTATAGCAAGTAGTTGAAAATCTTTTTTATCTTTGGGTTTAAACCCAAAGATAAAAAAGATAAAAAAAAAAAAAAAAAATAAAAAAGATTTTCAACTACTTGCTATAGAGAGTGAAAAAATAATTGAGACCTTAAATTTCAACAACAAAGATTTAATCAGAAGTGATATTGCACGTGTGTTAAATAGGAATTTCACTTTTAATTCAAACATTACATATAATAATGAGGATAAGAAGCTGAGATTTATTATGAATCATATTACAAACAAAGTCAAACATAACAATTTAGTAATTTCAAAAGCAGATAAAGGTAATTGTCTTGTTATCCTGGATCGGCCGGACTATGTGAGCAAAGTCATCAATTTCCTGTCCTCGGACTGCTTCCAAAAATTAGATTCGGATCCTACAACCAAATATATTAGACAGGTGAAAAAAGATCTAGATATTACGTTAACTACTATCATATACTTCGAATCTAATAAAGATAGACTAATCCCCATGAACCCGTCCACACCCCTATTATATGGCTTACCTAAAATTCACAAAACAGGTATTCCTATTAGACCTGTGGTTTCCTATTGTAATTCACCCACATCGAAATTATCTTCATGGCTTAACAAACTTATTAGAGACTTAACCGATTTCCATAACCATTATTCCATAAAAAACACCAAAGATTTAATCAATAAAATTTCAAACTTTGTCATACCTGATAATTCCATTCTAGTATCATTCGATGTAGTCAATCTCTTCCCTAGTATCCCACCAGATGATTGTATTCAACTAGTTAGGAACCTCCTCTTTGAATCAGGCACTAACTTTCAACATTGCCTCAATATTTGCCATCTTTTGGACACGGTCCTGAAACAAAACTTTTTTAAATTCAACAATGAAATTTTTGCTCAATCAACGGGTCTAGCTATGGGCAGTAACCTATCTCCTTTGTTGGCAGAAATTTTTATGAACAATTTGGAAACAAAGTTCCAGGATTTCATTCACTATGATAAGATTCTTTTCTACTACAGATATGTAGACGATTGTTTAGTGCTTTTTGATGGTAGCTTAACCCAACTAAACTTACTTTTAACATTCTTGAACTCGCTACACCCAGCTATCTCCTTCACAATGGAATTAGAAGTTAACAATCGCCTACCTTTCTTGGATATTCTGATAACTAAAAGTGATAATAATTTGAGTTTCTCAATTTATAGAAAACCGACACATACAGACAATATCATTCCCTATTATTCTTGTCACCCGATATCACATAAACTGAGCTCCTTCAACGCACTTTTTCATAGACTGTTCTCCATCCCGATGAGTGTAAGAAATTTTAACAAAGAACTTAACATCATTAAACAAATTGGCACCAACAATGACTACCCTATTCAATTCATAGATAGAATATATCACAGACACTTGACAAAACACATAAACAGGAATATAATTGTACCTACGATATCAACTAAGTTCTGCTCATTACCTTACATCGGCAAAGCTTCACAAGAAATCCGAAACATTCTCCAACACCATAACCAGGAACTAAAAGTTTGCTTCTCCACCCATAACACAATTTATAGGATGTTGGTCCATGTTAAAGACCAGATCAACCCTCTTGATAGATCCGGAGTTTACGAGATCTCTTGTTCTGATTGCCCAGCCAAATACATAGGTCAAACTGGCAGAAAAATAAGTATTAGAATAGATGAACACGCTAAAATAATAGATAAATATAAATCTCTGTTTCTTACAACACCTTATTACCATATCAATTCAAAAAGTTCTTTCGCTAATCATGTAATCAATAATAAACATACCTTCAATATCAACAATGACGTTAAAATATTACACCACGCTCCAAAAGGCCGGTTGTTGAACATTCTTGAGATTTTCGAGATCAATTCCAACAATAATAACCCCCGAACTATATCACTTAATGAACAAAGCAACTTTGACTGCATACAGTTTTTCAACTCCTTAAACTTTTGAATTTTGAACTTGTTTATAAACTTTATTTTATTGTTGTGCTTCTCCTAACCTCTTGTCTATAATTTCTTTGTCAAATATTACAGTATTCTATTATTTAAATTCTCATTATTAAACTTCTAAATTTTCACTATCCAACATTAGATAGCTCTAGTTAGATGCAATTGGAAAACTATTTAAACGATCCCCAACCAGAAATAATTCTCTTTTACCATCAGATGACCATTATGTAGTCACCGGGCACGAACAATAACACTCGGACATGTGACCGAACGTGAATTTCGTTTCTTATTTTTATTTTATTTTTTATTTCTAGAATGTGACTTTATTTTTTAAATTTTTAATTTTTAATTTCATTTTCATAACGGAAAAAGTTATTTCTTTTATTTTCTAATAATTTTGGGGTTCGTTTACTTAATGTTTTTCTTCACTTAATTTTCACAATTTCATAGCCATGTGAGTATTTTATCAACCATTTTTTGTATTTTAACCACATATTTTTCCTTTTAATTTGTTACAGAATTTTGCTATATTTCGATTGAAAATGAGATTGTACAATCTCGAAACATGTCTCAGTAATTAATTTATCATTAATAATAAACTGTGGAGAAGACTTCGAGTTTTTTTGTTGATCTTACCATATCACTCCACTTCGAGAATGGACTTCTACAACCATTATTAAAATATTATATTATTTTAATCTTTCTAATACGCTAACTGCTTATCTTTACAATCAATCTCTCGATTGTAGTGGCAGCTTACTTTTCTCCATAGCTCTGACTTTTTTACGACGCTTGGCCACTGAATAATTAAATACATATATGTCGTGGGTTTGGAGATAACTATATAATTTTTTAATAATTAACATGTCGGAAGCCGCAAAGCTGAATAGGAAGATTATGTGCGTTGTATACCAGAGATTCTGGGTTCTAAGCCCGCTGTTAGCAAGCTTTTCTCTGAAATTATTATTTAATTCAAATTCAAATGTGGCGTCATTTGACACCAACAATTCTTAGTATTTTCGGAATGACTATATTCTTTGGATGCCTGTGCATCTTGGATCATAGATGACAAATTCTTTGTATTCCATGCCAGCTGTCAGTGGTCTGTGCCAACTGTCTGTTGTTTGTGTTCCCTTTCGCCTGCCAGAAGTTTGTGTTCCATGGTTGACAGTGTTCCGCGTCAACTGTAAAATGTTTGTGTTCTATGGTTGACAGTGTGCCGTGTCAATTGTCAGCTGTCAATTGTCAGCCGTCAGTTGCCAAATTTGAATTACCCGCGCTTAAAAGATGGTGTTCCAAGATGGCGACCATGACGTCACTTCCGTCCCAGAACCGGCCTAGTATATCTACTTAAAGAAGACTTCAAAAAATGTTTCATGGGATAAGGCACATAGCCTTTTCGCTATTTGTCATTCACTTGCTCTAACGATTATTTTTCTATGTATATATCTATCATATTTTACTTTATTTTTATTCTCGTCATTCTTCCTCATTATCTAAGATAGCAATTCTGTTTTAAGCTCAACTGTAAAAAAATATTATAATTATATCATGGTGTAGCGCGGACAAATGAGAGAAAAATACTTTTCAGCTCTTTTCTTTATTGTACTTAATTGTAAATATGTTACATTTTTTCAACCTACTAGACAATCTTGAAGTAATAAGAACTGCAACCTTTCTTATTATATTAAACGAGCAATGCTTGTATATATTGTACTGAAAATTAAGGGTTCTATTCAATAAGATTGAATAGTTAATTAGGAAAAACAAAAATTCCTCTATTTACATCAACGACAAAAAGCAAGAGAAGAAATTTTACTTGGAATGAGAACGGAATCCCTAGTATCTGTCCAGATGAAACCCATGTGCCAGAGTGTGAAGAATAGCTAAATGCACTACAAATAAGTGGAAAAAGGATGGATCAATTTAGTTTCCTATATAAATTAAATAAATTTCTCCTAGAGACCTCGTACGACAAAAATCAGTGAGAGTCAAAATCAGATTCTTCTCAGTTGAATCATCAAGGAAGAAGAAGAAGACATCTGCAACCAGACCAGCCTGCACGTGGTATTGATAAATTCGCTATCAAATAATATTGCCAGTGGCGTGCCACAAAAGTTGTATCTTGGGTGAAATAAAATTATTAACCCACAAAGTCGTAGTTTCTCGTTATTTTGGCGAAGCGGAAAGGATCCCGAACTGCAATTAAGTTCAATTGGTGTCAGAAGTGGGATTTCTAGTCAAATAACAAGAACAGAAGATGTCCACAAGGAAGGCCGACATGGAATCCATTATGGCAACCCTTACCAAATTGATAAAGCAACAAACATAGCAAGCGGAAAAACACGCAGAGCAAACGAAACAACAAGCAGAGCAAGCGAAACAACAAGTAGATCAAGCGAAACAACAAACCATCGAAACCAAGTTAGCAGAGCAGTCCAGCAACCTCGAAGCCAAATTAGCAGAACAGGCCAAAACACTAGCAGAGCAGTAAGCAACATCGAAACCAAGTTAGCAGAGCAGTCCAGCAACATCGAAGCCAAATTAGCATAGCGGGCTGAACAGGCCAAAACACAGGCTGAGTAAACCCTGGGATTGGAGGAGCGTATCCTGCAGGGTATGGAAGAACGGTTGAAAGTGGAGCAAGCAAACATCTGGGAGAGATGCGAGAACAGGTCGATCACCTTCATGATCAGTTGACAGAGAAGAAAGACCTATGGACCAACAGTATGGATGCCCTGACATACAAAATAGAAGAGGTTAATGATAGGATGAACGCCGCCGTGACAACAACTGAAGAGGCCAAGGCAAAAACGGAGCAGGTGCAGATCAAAGTGGAGAGAATCCGATGCAATGTTGTGGAGTGGCTCATCTCAAAACCGCACCTCTACAGGACATTCTACATGAGCTGAGAGTAAAATTCAAGCCCCTACTTACGACGGCAGCACCTCTTGGACAACCTATCTGTGTTCGATCAGACAGGCAGCCCGACGGCTACCGCTCGCCAAACAGGAATAGGTTCAGCAACTGCTGGCTGATATGCAGGAGCGGCACGTTATAAAACCATCCACCAGCCCCTGGGCGTCGCAGATAGTTCTGGAGCGAAATAAAGACGGCTCCAACAGATTCTGCGTCGACTATCGCCACCTCAACGACGTTACAAGAAAGGATTCTTATCCTCTGCCTCGGATCGACGACACCATCGACACACTGGCAGGTACTGAATGGTTCTCTACCGTTGGATCTTCGCAGTGGTTACTGGCAAGTTGGCATCCAAGAACAAGATAAAGAGAAGAGTGCCTTCATCATGCCTTACGGACTCTGGCAATTCATTGTTATGCCGTTTGGGTTGTGTATCGCTCCTGCCACCTTTGAGCGATTGATGGATACAGTTCTAAAATGATTGTCTTGGCAGACCTGTCTGGTTTATTTGGATGATGTGATAGTCATGAGTAAGACATTTGGCCAAAACCTGCGTAATCTGGAAGGAGTACTTCAACGTTTGAGAGGAGCCAAGTTTAAGTTGAACTCGGATAAATGCGAACTCTCCCGGAAGGAATTACGATATCTCGGTCACAGTATCTCCACAAGGAGTCCGACCAGACTCATCTAAGCTAGCATCGATTCAGGAATGGCCTCGTCCAAGGAATGTATGGCCAGGAATTCACTATTCTTTCAAATCAGCCATCATTGCGCTGGTTGATGAGTTTTCGAGAACCGGAAGGTACCAATGGAAGCATCCAGACGTGGAAACATCCACCTCGCTAATAGCAATTCCCAGTATCAGGGTGGCTCGTGTACCTGGAGAAACTCACGATGGGCTAGCTGGAGGACATTTTGGTTTTAACAAGACATTGAAGAAAACTCGAGCTTGGTTTCATTGGTTACGATGTCGAGCAGACGTGGAAGAATGACGTGACGATGCGATGTGTGTGCCAGCGCCCGCGGACCGCATAGACGCACCCAAGGGAGACTTCAGCAATACACTGTAGGCGCACCATTTGAGAGGATAGCAATCGACTTAGCAGGGCCGTTTCCTACGACTAATGATGGAAACCGGTACATATTGGTGATAATGGATTATTTTACGAACTGGCCGGAGGCATACGCTCTACCCAATCAAGAGGCTGCCACGGTGACACAGGCTCTGTTTCGGCATTCCCATGGAATTACATTCAGACCAAGGACGGAATTTTGAGAGCCGCTTGTTCCAAGGGGTCTGCGAAATACTTGGAATCAGAAAGACCCGAACCACACCCCTGCATCCGCAGTCCGATGGCATGGTCGAAAAGTTCAACCATACTCTTGTCAGCTTTCTGAAGAAGTTCACGTTTGACAACCAACGTGACTGAGATCGATATATTCCTTTGGCCCAAATGGCATATCGTGCCGCGGTGCACGATGTTACTAAAGAGACCCCAGGTTACATGATGTTTAGGAGAGAGTCGAGGTTACCCTGCGATTTTCTCTTTCGAAGACCCTTTCCATCAGGGGAAGCCACGGACGAGTTCACTAGTCGGCTGCAAGAATGACTGCAAGAAGTTCATGAACAAGCCAAAAAACTTATCCGTATGGCCGGCGACCGCAAGAAAACCCGATACGATCGACGCTTCAATTCCGAGGGTTATCAGGTGTAAGTTCGGGCTTAGCTATTCAATCCAAAAAGAACGATGGGCCGTTCTCCCAAACTGCAATCCGATTGCGAAGGACCTTACACCATACAGGCATGACTCAATGATGTCGTCTATCGCGTTCAACGAACATCACGGGGAAAAATGAAAGTGGTGCATCTGGATCGACTTGCTCCATATCGAGGAACCAACGGTGAAGAATTAGTTGCTCCACCGGATCATGCATGAGTCGGGAGGAGGAAGAAGAAGACATCTGCAACCAGACCAGCCTGCAGGTAGCTTTGATAAGTTCGCTATCAAATAATATTGCCAATGGCGTGCCATAAAAATGTATCTTGGGTGAAATAAAATTATTAACCCACTAAATCGTAGTTTCTTGTTACTTTGGCGAAGCGGAGAGGATCCCAAACTGCAATTCATTTCAATATATATATATGAAAAGTTTATCTCGGAATCTGGTCTACCGATTTCGATGAAAATTAATATGTATGGGTTCTACAGTGTATTGAATCGATCGGTTGTATTCACATTCACAAGAAAAATCGTGTTCAGCAATTAATATTCTCATTTAACGAGTCTTACAGATTATATGTCAGATACCAATATGAACCCATAACATTATAGGGTAAAATAGTCCTATGGTTATGCTTCCGGGTATTATTCTAGAGTTCCTCGTTTCGAATTCTGTTCACCTTTGAGTTCTTATTAACGAAACCCATTTTTTAAATAGAATATATTAATATGAGTTTTCAATAATTTAATCGGAAATTATTACTGAAAATTTGCACATATCTAATATATTGCGTCCCTTAAGGTACACATTAGCTATTTCAAGGAAGGGTTAGCAGATTTTGGTAAAAATTAGCAAAAATGGGTTTCCGGAGTCGAAAAATCGATTGATGATACTTTCATATTCAATCGGTGTGACCTTCGAGGTCCACACTAGCTATTTAAAGAATGGCTCCGCAGATAAAATTTCAGTATGAGGGTTGAGAAGTCGATTGGTGATACAGCTGAGTTCTGGTATGATTCACATTCATATTTATTTTGAAATCTCTAAATTCTGAGCCATGTGAATGATAAAAGCAATATTTACCAATCGCAAAACATATTAACTATAAATATGCTCATTTTTAAACTTTTATAGTAACTCTTCTAGTGATTTAAACGAATATTTCAAAGGAAGGGCAGGAGAAGAGAAACACATTGGTAATATTCACTTCAATATACGTAGTCTGATGAAAAAAATTGATGAGCTTCTTATATATATTGCGAGTGAAATGGATAAACTTTACATTATTGTTCTATCTGAAACTTTGAATGTTGAATCGGTAAGTGATTTCAATATACCTGGGTACACTACACATTATAATGAATAAAAACATAACCAATGTGACGGCGTCATAATATACGTAAAAAAATATCTGCAAATGTCTAGATATTTCCATTAACAGAAACTAAACTATTAAGAATAATTTTTCATATAAATAATTTTGAATACTTTTCGTTTGACACCACTGCCTCTTACAGACTACCTTAGTATATTTCTCAAAACTAAACAAAATAAACATAAAGATATTCATAGGTGATATAAACATAAATCTATTAGATAATCACTCAAACGAAGTAAATCGAGACCTTAATATATTAAACGGAAATGGTTTCATATCATATATTAATGAACCCACGAGGGTAACAAATGAAAACCATCAGCCATCGATCATATTTTTATAAGAAAAGATAAACAGGCTCTAAAAACAAGACTTATACATTTTTTCAATAAACACCATGTAATAACAAAATCCCTATATGGCTTGTTAAATAATTCTAGTACCGAAAATGCTATTCTCGATTTTACCGGGACTGCAATAGAATCACTGGATAAATCAACTAAATGGCATTTGATACTGTGCATCATGATACCCTGTTAAACAAACTGAGCAGATGCGGCTTAAGAGGAATGGCATTGTATTTATTAAAAAACTATCTATCATCCAGAAAACAAAGTGTTAAAGGAGAACAAAAAGCTCCAGTGCACATATTACTGTTGGAGTACAACAGGGAACAGTTTTGGGACCAATACACTTTCTGGTATATATCAACAGAATATCCCAAATAAATAGTTTTGAAGGACTTTTAAAATGCTACAGCTATATTATTCAAGGTGACAATTGGGAAAATGTTTCCAAGACGGCAGAAACTCGCTTGAAAAAAATAAACATTTGGCTTAGCAATAATTTATTGAGTCTAAACGTAGAAAAGACTAAATCTATAACCTTCTCTTCAACCATTAGTGACCAACCAAATCCAAAAAAAAATAAAATTCACAAACCCAGTTGTTAGAATGAAAATAATTGCAATTGCTCTACAATTGAAAACGTAAACTCAGTTAAATATCTTGGGCTCTTTTTGGATCAATACTTGAGATGGACTGAACATATCTCCTAATCTCCTACGTCACCAAAAAACTGCGATTACTAATGCATGAGTCTTACGTTCTCAGAGACATTCTTTCATGAAAAAATCTAATGGTTTTATACAATTCGTTAGTTGAGTCAATTATAAATTACTGTATAATAACATGGGGAGAGACTTACAACAAACACATATTCAACTTACAAACTGCACAAAATACAATTTTAAAAATAATATTGCGAAAAAGCAAACTGTTTTCAACAGAGTCACTATATGAATAAATAGAATTATTCAATGTTAAACATCTATATACTTATCGTTCGTTACTATGGATGTACTTGAATAATGCTATATTCAGTGAAGAAAGGACTAAGATAACCAGATCCAGTGAAAATGATTTACTTCAAACTCCTTTATATAAAAAGGGCAATACTCAAAGATTTCTGTGGTTTCTTGGAACAAAATTATACAACCAGCTATCACCATTTCTAAAGAATAAACAAAATTTGAGAAAATTCATATCAGCTCGTAAACATTTCATGAACCATTATTCACGCTCATTGGCAATGTTTTAATTGGTTATACAAATTATACATTTATCAACCTCGTCCTCCTCCTGAAATGCATATCGTTTTTTTTCAAATCGCTGTGGCGTACTAGACATTTTGTATTGTTTTCATACTATAAGTATAAAACTCCAGTGATATGAGTGAACTGAAACAGAACAGACACCCCGTGTCTAGGTAGCTTTCATTCATATCCTTGGAGATAATTTTCAATAAATTTATTTATATATATATATAAGCGAAATGTTCTCTACCAAATTTCTGAATAAGCTCTGAAACTCTGAAAAGAGTCTGAAGTTCCTCCACAGCTTTGGTAGCTTGCGGTTCAGGATCGTCTGAAGGAAAGTAGGCTGATCCGAATACTAGTTCCTTTCCCTCACCTCCAACATTGATCTTGATTTTCACTCCCGTTAAATGTCTCGAGCAGAAATTGGTTAACGGCATTATTTTAATATTTTTATTGATTAATAAGCATGTCCTAGGCTTCTGTGCAGATCTGCTATATATCAGTTCTCTGCAGGGTGCCCCCAGTCCTCTTATAGTTCCATGTCTCACTCATGGTTCCTGTATTAGGGCCACATCGATCTCCCCCATAGCAGCTGCAAGTCCTGCCGAGGCCGCTTTGCAGTGTTGTAGGTTTATCTGTGTGACTCTAATCCCTCTTTTCCCAGGACCCTGAAGGTTACCTTCCCGAGAAAATAGAATGCCCCGAAATGGTTCTTCCTCGGAGTCCTGAATGAGGCATCATCGATGGAGAAAGCCAGGATTTTTCCTCCTTCCCTCTCCTTGTATTGTTTCTTAAGAGTCCAGTCTTGCGTCCACAATCCCATAACTGTGTTCTGGTACTGGAGATGCCGACAAAATTCCGACAGATCATCTTTATGTTGTCCATGGACGAAAACTAGCACCCCGTGATGCTCTAGAAGGTCTTTAAAGCCAACAATAGTCAACTCCGCCTCCTCCCAGAGTTGCCCCAGTGTCCCAATCGTACCCTTGAGCCATTCCACCGTGTCTGCACAGATCATCGATAGGACCCCTGCGCTGAAGTACATTTTATTAAACATTGGGGGCGTATCTCCGCTGCAAATGGGTTCTGCGGGGAGCACCTCCCTTATGCTGTTCTAAGCCTGGTCTTCCTATTCCTGTAACCTCGCCGTAAGTACTGATCCGCATCTCTGTGTCCCCAGCCTTTTTCGGCTTCGTGGCCGTGGGAAGAGTCTTGGAGTCCTCTCGGGGTCTTTTTTGTTGCCCCCTTCGGTAGTCCTTGCCTCCTTGCTTTCCTCTCCTTTTTTTTGAGATTTCGTCCACGTGCCGGTTTTAATATTCCTCTCTCTTGCGAGCTTCCTCCTTTGGGTTTCATACGAGGATGATTATTGGATTGTTTGCCAATGTTAACCCTGGATAAGCAAATACAATGTTTAATATTACTTATCAACGATTCTACAGCTAAATCAGGGTATTGCATCTGCAATATACTAGGGTGTACCATAAAGAATGACCATACTCTTAATGGCATATTCAATGGACGTCGATTTGACAACATTTATATATACCAAAACGCACCCTTAAAAAGTTATAGCCCTTCAAAGATGCATTACATAGTTTTTTGGCTGTAAAATCCAAACAGTAAGAAAGAATAGCTTGAATTTTGGTATCTATTATTTCTTGGGGTCAGAAATCGTTTGCGAATAGAGTTGATACGAGTAGATATACTAAGAGAGTTCTACATCATCATAGTCAGCATGATTCTTCAGAGGGGTCCAGAATAATGAAAATAATTTCAATGGATGGGCGCGCGTGGGGGCGAGCGTGCAGAATATTTTTCCAAGGGGGTCTCAATTTTAATAAATCATAGATGCCTTCTTTTCAAACAACTAGAGCGCCATCTAGCGTGGAGAGGCTGTAACTGCATTAGTTATTATAATTCTAATTAAATTCCTACTTTTTAAACATGAGCGTGCGCGCCATCTAGCAGAGAGTGTTTAATTACTTTTATTATATTTAATATTGCTGTGAAAAAAAGTTCATGCATCGCCGTTTCGAACCCACATCCATAAATCCACACGCTTCCCATAACAGGCGCCCTAACCCAGCGTGCTATTCGGTCCCATTTGAAACATAGGAGATTGTTGAATAGAACGGTGATTACTTGCATATATTAATTTTCTCAAACGAGTCGTCGTCAGATATAACGGTGATTTCTTATGGTCTGGGAACTTATTAAATTATTTATTATTATTCATAAAAAAGGTTTTGTGAATAAAAAAAAAACATTGTATATTCGATATGTTTAATATATAATTTTTATTTGTCATACAATTAGATTTTTTGGAATCCATGAATTGTGACTGCTGTCAAGGCCAAGCCATTTAACATAAAGTAGGTTTCCTTTCCGTCGTATAATTTTTTCAATCAGGTAAACATCAGGATACTTGGCCTTTTGTAGTTCATACTCATAAAATCCACCCTTAATTTGATCATTATTTTGGTCTTCTAGTAGATAGGTAGTAGGGTTAGTGAGTTGAACTTTATAAATTTTAAATATTTCATTGCTCCAATTAGGTGTATATCCTTTGGTAAAAGCTTCTCGATATTTACTTATTCTTACATAATCTCCAGCTTTAAATTTATTTGGTTTCGTGTCCAATGTTTTTAGATGATTGTATGCTGTTGAGAGGAGGTGTTTCTCATGTTTCTTTCTGACATCCGTAGGTTTCATACCAATCGTTTTATGTTTTTGATTATTATATTTGTTAACAATAATAGGTAATAATTGCAACCACTTGTAATTACCCTGTAGCGAAAACTCCTTCCACATCATATTCTTTGCAGTTCTATTGAATCTCTCTATTACACTAGCTTTCATGTTCGAGTAGGTAGAGTAGTGATTAATATTAAAATCTTTCATAAGAGCTTGGAACTCTCTGTTATAAAACTCCTTACCCATATCAGTCTGCAAATTTTTTGGAGGCGTTGTTGTCGATAATATTTCTTTCATTGCTTTAGTAACTTCTGTACCAGTTTTATTTTTAACCGGTCTAGCCCAAGCAAACTTGGAGAATACATTAATAACTGTTAAGATATACTTGTATCCTTTGTTAACTTTTGAATAAGGGATCATTTCAACCAAGTCAACGTGCCATAAATCGTGTAAGCCTTTGACCACAACATGTCGTCTCCGGAAATTTCTTCTAGCTGGCTTATGTATTTCTTTTACAATTTCTTCTTTGATGCTCATTGTTCACAAAGTAACACAAATTGGACAAAGCAACGTAAATCAGGATTATTAGGAATAAATTTGTTAGTTTCTATAATGGATATTTTATCATTTTTTCTCAATGTTAGTCCTTCGAAATCTGCGATAGGGTTATCATTAACTACAATTTGATTGTGGGGTTGAATAATTACAGATTCGACAACAGCTGATGGTAGTGGAAAATAATATACGTTATTATGATAATTAATATTATAGCTTGTACCATAAATATGGTAAACGGGTCCGCCGCTTGTACCGATAAGGTTCAAGATGCAGTAGTAGGTATTGGGTTTATCTAAAAAATGTTTTCCGAGCTTGTTTATAGGCATATTGTATAAGACTGATTACTTTGAATTGCTGGTGATTCAATTTATAGAATTATTTTGGCTTCTATTAACTCCTCAATTATTGAGATGATTTCGTTTTCATGCCCAGAATGTCCAGCGATCTGAGATGCCACTAGTAACTTTAGTCGATCCACCAGTTCGTTTACATTGTCCCAGTATACACAGTCTGTCTGGTTTTTTAGGGATTTAAGTAACAAATTTCCACCTCTTTTAGTGGTTTTTCTTGTTAGCCTGTATGGGGCTAATGGTCTCACTATACTCGAGAATGTTGCTGCTGCTGCCTTTTTTACTTTTGTAATTCCAACCTTTTGTAAGTAAGGTCCAATTATGCTGATGTATTTTATGGAACCATTTCCCATTACTTTTTCGTTTGGATCAACATTTTTGCGATATGCATTTGTACGTTTCAATATATCCATATAGTTGTCAAGGTCACTATCCTTGTAACCGGCTGGTTCTTTTTTAAATAATAATTCATATAGACCAGGTGTGCCGGGGTAAGTGACACCTGCCACGCGAATATCTTTTCCTAAGATGTCTGCAGGTTTTTGAGTGACACCCAAGTAAAATGTATTTTTCTCAATATCATTTACTATTCCGTAATGATGATCGAATTTATCCTCAGTATCTCTAATACCAGCATCAATGTATTGTCTTGGGAGCGATTCAAAAGCTTCTAAATAAGTTTGATATGAAGGAGTGCCTACCATAAGCTGAATTGCTTGTCGAGTTTGTTCTAACACATCAGATAAATTTAAGGATTTCGATTTTTCTAAAGTGCTTCTGTCTAGAGTTGCATACGATTCTTCAAATGGAATTGTGGTAGGTAATACAGGAGTTAAACCAGTTCTCTGCGGTTGAATGACACTTACATCAAAATCAAGTTGTTGTTTTCTATGTTGATCAATGGGTGGTTTCTTTTTTGGTGTCGATTCAAGAAAACTTGAAGACTCTTCTTTTGGTTCAATTTTGGGTTGAAACCTATCAGTTTGCCCAATCGTGGATATAAGGGTTTGCAGTGGTTGTGTTACTGGTCGATATGTTTGCTCCAACTGAGCTTGGCTTCTCGCCATGTCATATTTTAAATTTTGGAATTTTTCCTTTACCGCTTTACGGCTTCTGATTAGTTCTCGTGCTAACGTCTTGTCCATAATAGCTTTGAATAGACTTTTATAATCTCATTGCAGCCTTTTATATGTAAATATAAGAGTCAAAATTTTTCCTATACCTCCCAGATTTTATTTCACTATCTTTGTCTATTACAACAAATCCAAATTTGTCTTCCCAGCACCTCGAACATAAATCTTTAAATTGTTCAAATTTCATATCAGTACCTACATGATCCAAAAAGATATGTTTCGCCATATCGCGAAAGTATTTGGCACCATATAAAAAAAACTCCCAGTGAAGCTACCACACCATGCCATGACCAATAAAGAACTTGAACAATACGCTAAACTGTTAAAAATACCACATTTCAGAGGGGTCTTTATGCGAGATGCTCTACCTATGAAGATACATAAAACTGAATGCGGTATCGTGAATTTGGATGATGAAATCAATTTTATAGGAAAAGAATTCTCAATTAATATTTTTCTCAATTTTGATAAACTTTCATTTCTATATATAGGAGGCGAAAGTTAAATCACTCTGTTTTTAATGCCATAATCAACTTAATGTTTATTTTTATTTTCTGTGTGAGCAAACTTTCGCATCCTATATATAGAAATGAAAGTTTATCAAATTTGAGAAAAATATTAATTGAGAATTCTTTTCCTATAAAATTGATTAACAAATGTTTAATGCAACCTCAAGTCAATTTAGAAAGCCCTGAAATAAATCATGAGAACTCTTTAAATGATAATAACAATAATGCCTCTACTACCTCCCTATTTATAGATCTTTACCTTACATAAATGAGCTCACTAATAAGTTAGTTAACATTTTTAGAGGGTATAATGTTCTTATTACAAGAAAAACTATTAAAACCGTATCTAATTTATTTGCCAAAATAAAGACACCTTTAGAAATGACAGAAATATCTGGGGTAGTATATAAAACAAATTGCCTTGATTGTGAATTATCATATATTGGTCAAACTTCTAGTAGTATTTTAGGAAGAATAACATCCCATAAAAGTAATATAAGATGTAATAAGAAATTTTGTGCCTTGGCTAAACATGCCATCAATATAAAACATAGTATTGTTTTTGATAAAAATTATTTTAAACGTGTTTTTTTCGAAATGATAAATTTTTAAAAATATAATAATTCTATGAATAAACGTTCAGATATTAATGGACTTGGTTCTATTTATTCTTATATATTAAATCTCTATTATAACAAATTTAATAATTTTTCTCAAGATATTTCTCAAAATTTAAATATATGTGTGAATATAATATGTACCTAGCTTTATATGTATGTATAGGCTATTATATTCTCATATCATTTAGTTATATTTGTCCTTTTTTTTCTGTTTTAGTATATTATAATAGATGGGTATATATGCGTATACAGATTATACTAAAGAAGGATAATTAAAAAAAATTACAACATCTAATATTAAGAGTTTTGAGATCTCTAGATCAACTGATTGGTGAGAGAAATTTAGTTGATTCAAAAGGATTTTCATTTCATGTTTAACCTATAGTGAGATGTAATACGATGATTTTTTTCCTTCCTTGTGTTTCGCCATTTGCTATTTTGATATCACTATTCATAATATATTAAATAATATGGACAATGTTTACAATATTCTTACATATTGATTTGTGAGAGAAATCAGCTTATCATATTTTATTATTATTATTAGCTTCATTTGAATGAATTGATGCCTTTCAGGATATTTCATATTGTATATCGTATTGTGAGAGAATACGATGAAGATGATATATGTTATATTTCTGCTACTACATCTGCTATTTTAATAAATTTCTCAGGTTAATTTGTGAGAGAAATTGACTTGTTTTTTTTAATTAATTGACGCTTTCCATTATTTCATTTTAAAGTTATTTATGTCGTATTGTGCGAGAATATGATTATATATAATTAACAAATAATCTGAATGCTTAACAAAATAGTAAATAATATTATTGACATAATAAACTTCAATTTATACTGCAATACCTACGAATTCAGATAGTCTAGTCAGTATACTGGTATATATTTATTTATATTATGTGTTTCTAAGTCTGCTATGAATGTTTTTTTTATTAATTGAATAATAACTTTTTCTTTTTACTAAACTTATATCTGCCTCAATATTTTCAAGTTTAATGTGTGACTGGATCAAAATGAAAAAAAAAATTTTATGAAGCTTAAGAAAAGGTGAATCCAAATATTTAAAAAGATGCAGGGTGCTCTATTTAAAATAACAAAGTGGATGTCGACTTCCGGTATAACCGGAATCACCAAAAATCTAAAAATATTTTAGTTGAAGAGAACATAATCTATTATATACAGTTTTCCATTTTCAAGTCTTTATTTTGACCAGAACCCAATAAACTTCTAATGAACGGTCTTGCTGAGACAACCTGTATTTTTATTCTGTTTACTTATCTTGTACCGCTATATTGTAATATTCTGGATATTCTCTTGATACAGTTCGTTAAAAAAAAATATAGAAATATATTTGCAATAATAATTATATTTTGATAACGTTTCGTTTGGAGGTTTCCAAACTTCATCAGAATAAGTTAGCTAAAAGTACATAATGTATATTTAAGAGATAAAATAGTAAAAAACATGAGACATATATGAATAAAAGAAACAAACATACCAACAAACACAAATACGCCTAAAACCAGTTGGTTACATAATAATAAAATGTAAATTTTATGTATTTTGCATTGTCAGTTATAAGTAATCTTAAGGTTTGCTGTTTGAATTTCATTACAATTACCTGTTCGAATTTGTGTTTGAGGTTAACATCCATTGGTGCAATATGTGTTAGATTTATATCAAGAAATTTCGGAAATATACACTGGTCTTCGCATCGTAAGAGGAAAATTCTTCTGTTCGATTGATGTATTAGTTTTTTCGAAATCTTGGAATAGGTTTTCATCAGCTTTTACTGTGGGGTAGCCATATTTTCAATTTATTGACTAGTAAAAAGTCCAGTACCAGCATCCTTCAGACTAAAAAAACAATTTAATAAAACAGTGGGAGGAACAAAAATACATAACAAAAAACATAGTTTCATCTTTGAAAATAAAAAATGATCTTCTACCAAAAATATACGGGCTTCTAAAATTACATAAAGAAAACGTTCCCCTCAGACCAATTATATCATGTATTCAGTCACCATTCGAAAAATTATCCAAATTTCTCGAAAATATCCTCAATAATTGTGTAGGAAAAAATTCTTATTTTGTGAAAGATTCTTTCCATTTTAAATCTGAATTAAAAGAAGTTCTAATTCCAGAGGATCATATCCTTATGTCATTAGATGTTGTCTCACTGTACACTAATATACCAATACAGTTAGCGCAAAATATAATCAAAAAGAAATGGAATAACATTAAAAATTATACAACACTTCCTCAATATGAATTCCTTACAGCTTTGGAATGCACATTAACTTCAACATATTTCCAATATAATGAAAAATTCTACAAGCAAGTGGAAGGTTGTGCCATGGGAGCCTCCATATCAAGTATCATTGCTCAACTAGTATTCGAAGATTTTGAATTCACTACCATTCCAAAACTATAATTTGCAGTACCTCTATATCGGAGATACGTTGACTATTGTATTCTAATCGTACCAAAAGGACAAACTGAATACATCAAAAACATGTTTAACGCGTACTATCCCAAGTTAAAATTTACAGTAGAGCTAGAGAATGATAATAGCATAAACTTTTTAGATATAACATTACACATAACCCTCGGCATGATAAAAACAGAATGGTATACAAAGAAAACATGGTCGGGCAGATATTTAAATTATAAATCCCATCATCCTCTCTGCCAAAAGAAATCAGTGATAATTGGACTGGCTGATAGATCTATCACTCTCTCAGATCCAGAATATAATCCAATGGCAATAAAGAAAGCTAAGCAAGCATTACTCGATAACAACTATCCAAAAGACTCATAAACAGTTTTTTCACAGAAAGAATCAACAAGTATTACAACCACACTACACCTAAAAATAAAAATCAGAAATTTCAACGCATTGGACTACATTGAAGGACTATCAGAAAAAATAGAAAGATCGATGAGACCTTGCATGATTAGTGTAGGACATAAAGGTTTTAATACTCTAAGAAAAAATATATTTTCCAAATTAAAAACGTTCAACCCCAAAGAGAAAAAAAACACGATGTATACGAAATGCCTTGCAATGAAGTAAACTGTAACAAAGTAGATATAGGTGAGACATTACAATACTTAGAAATCAGAATAAAAAGTCACAGATACACGAAAGACTGTGCTACCGCTTTGAGTAAACACAAAAAAGCCACTAATCACGAGTTCAATTACAATGAAACAAAAATTCTAGCTGCAGAAACAGATAGTAAAAAAAGGAAGTTCTTAGAAATGATCCATATTAAAAAAACGTTAACGCTCTCAACGATAAGGCTGACATGAAACATCTGAGTAAAATTTATCACAACATTATATAAACTGGCCAACAATAAATTACGTATTTATGGTTAAACCACTAAGAAACATATTTTCTTCCAAATTTATATCTATAGTTAAATTAACTTTCCTCGAAAGTCTTTAAAAAAAACTTTATTTACTGAGAAAAGCGTTTAACCAATTTAGATGTGCTACGTACAAAGGTTAACTAAAGAAAAAACACTAAGCTACGTTGTCTATTTATATATAATTCTAAGATGCTTATTCAGCATTCATATAGTATGTCTTAATTACTAATGATTAAGGATAAATGGCCATATAACTCCTCCCTCCTTAAGACTGAGAAAAGGGATTTAACTTTTCGAGGGTTCTAAGTTGTATGCTTATTTTATTCTTGTTTTTACAATAATAATATATAATAATTATAAGTACAAAAATAATCAATATATTTAATATAATGCTAAACACCGAAACTCCAGTATCTACAGTAAAATGTTTGATTGGATGTACATTTCATTGGATTGGATGTAGTTTCAAGGTGATTCAAATCATTATGGATAGAATTTAAATTTATTTATTTCAGTTGTAACGGTTAAATATCCTGAATTAGATCTTTATTCATAATTATCGGAGGTAATTTTAATCTTAAATTCATGGTATTGATTTTCTGTGACTCAAAGTATCTATTTTCTATTTTCACCATACATTGTTGTGGAAATATAAGAGAGGGCTCATTTATGGATTCTATAGCCTGTTGATTTGGGCATTTAAATATTACTTTTTCTCTTATTGCTGGCAAAATTATAAGGGAATTATCGGAAAGCTGGGTAATAGATGTTTTCTTATGAGATATTGGGGTTAATGGACAATGACTCGTTAAATTGATTGTGTTTGCTATACAAGGTTCGTTTTTACTTATCTCGATCTCGTATAAATGGCTGGCAAGAGGGTACAGGAGTACCACTTGTAGAAAAATTTTCATTATTCTGAAAGGAATAATTATCGTCTCTTAATATCTTTCGGATGTCGTTGACTTGTAAACAATTCTTTATAAAATTTTGGTTTTAATTTATTTTTGTTTAATGGTTGGGGAGTTGTCAGGAACTGGTCTGTACCTTCAGGGATTTCCGGGTCATTCTCACGACTACTATTTAATTTTGCTAGAACGTTAGCCTTTTTAGCATTCAATTTTAAGTTGATATTCTCATTGAGTTCTTTCAAGGTCTGAGCTAGTTCTTGAATATAATCTGTTTGAATTTGATTTAAGTTCTTTTCAAAATTCAATTGATAGTTTAAATTTCCTTTAATAATTTGGAACGGTGTATAGTCGTGAGATGAATGGATACTATTGTTATAATTTAATATGGCAATATCTATAAGTTCTGAATTTGTTTTTGTTTTATAATCTTGCTTTAGTGCAACTAAACTTTCTTTCAACGTTGAATGAAATCGTTCATTTGGTGAATTTGAATTTGGATTAAGGGGTTGTAAAATGTATTTGAATTTGATATAACAAAGATCTTGCACTAAATTGCATTCAAAATTCTGTGCACTCAATGGTAATAATACCGTAATGGGAAAAGAAATTTATTAAATTTTGACAAATATCAACAGCATTTTCATTTAAAGGATATGCTGCAGCAAATTTCGAAAAGTTATCAATTATTGTTAGATATTTCTGAGATGTAAGAGAATAAATGTCTACATATAAGTGTTCAAAAGGCTTTTGTCCTGTCGGTGTAGGTTTAAAAATTACTTTGTAAGGATGTCTATTATATTTCGAGTTTTGACAGATTTCACAAACATTTATAAAATTTATAATATCTTTTTCCAGACTGGGCCAATAGTAGAATTGCTTAACATTTTTAATATTTCCGGGTCATTCTCACGACTACTATTTAATTTTGCTAGAACGTTAGCCTTTTTAGCATTCAATTTTAAGTTGATATTCTCATTGAGTTCTTTCAAGGTCTGAGCTAGTTCTTGAATATAATCTGTTTGAATTTGATTTAAGTTCTTTTCAAAATTCAATTGATAGTTTAAATTTCCTTTAATAATTTGGAACGGTGTATAGTCGTGAGATGAATGGATACTATTGTTATAATTTAATATGGCAATATCTATAAGTTCTGAATTTGTTTTTGTTTTATAATCTTGCTTTAGTGCAACTAAACTTTCTTTCAACGTTGAATGAAATCGTTCATTTGGTGAATTTGAATTTGGATTAAGGGGTTGTAAAATGTATTTGAATTTGATATAACAAAGATCTTGCACTAAATTGCATTCAAAATTCTGTGCACTCAATGGTAATAATACCGTAATGGGAAAAGAAATTTATTAAATTTTGACAAATATCAACAGCATTTTCATTTAAAGGATATGCTGCAGCAAATTTCGAAAAGTTATCAATTATTGTTAGATATTTCTGAGATGTAAGAGAATAAATGTCTACATATAAGTGTTCAAAAGGCTTTTGTCCTGTCGGTGTAGGTTTAAAAATTACTTTGTAAGGATGTCTATTATATTTCGAGTTTTGACAGATTTCACAAACATTTATAAAATTTATAATATCTTTTTCCAGACTGGGCCAATAGTAGAATTGCTTAACATTTTTAATATTTTCGGTTATTCCTCTATGTGAAGTCTTAATAGTATGGTATCTCTGAATTATTTCTTTCTGTTCGTCTAAGTTAGTTACATCTTTAAGCAGAGTATTTGAAATTACTAATTTATAGGAATTATGTCTGAACGTATTCTGAAACATCGTAAGTATTAATGGTTCTAACTCCTTATAAGGAAAATACAGACAATAAGTATCAGGTGGTAAATATTTTTTTAATAATTCTTGTATTTCTTGAGTTATTGGATTTTCGTTAATAAAAATGAAAAATCTCTTCTTTGTTTCGAATAGAGTTTCTCTTACTACATATGGTTGATTTTTACCAGTCCATTTGAAAATAATATGATTCTTATAAGTATTAATAGATTTGTTGACATATGCTGCTCCTAAAATTGAGTTTTCATGGGCAGAATGAATAGTTTCAGTTTCAGAACTATCATGATTATTATCATTGACATTAATTTCTGGTTGGGTAATTTCAGAAGTTTCCTGAATAGGACCTTGTGATGTATTAGTTGTTTCAAATGGTGGTCTAATTTGAATATCAGATATTATATTAATTTTGGGTTCCCTTATTAAATGGCATACCAGAATTTCAATGTTCTGATCTCTGAATATATAATCATTGATTTTACCTTGATCCAGTCTAATCCATCAAGACCGCATCCTAATCTAGGAATCGCGATTTTCCTGACATCATTTTTAATAGCATGCATTTTCATTCAATATAAAGTTTTCCAGGGCATAAAATATGTTGGTTTTTGGTGTGATTCCTGTTTCGTTAACAAATAAATAAATAATAATAAAACGATCATTTTTCTCATCATATAACGTAGCAATTTCTACTGGTCTGGCTCCTTGATTAATCCAATTTTGTACATTTTTAAATTTGTGTTTTAATACTACACTACTACGACATTATGTGTCGGCAGATCATCTTTTTCGATTGCATTGATATCGATCGGGGGTCTGGACAGAGCATCAGCATTTAAATATTTTTTACCTTTCTTATATGCAATAGAATAATCGAATTCCTCTAATTTGAGACGCCATCTCACCAATTTTGTATTGAGTTCTTTTATAGAAAAAAGCCATTGGAGGGGTTTGTGATCAGTAACAATACTGAATTTTCGACCAAATAAATAAGGTCTAAAGTATTTAGTTGCCCAGACTATCGCGAGCAATTCTTTCTCGATTGTAGAGTAATTACATTCCGCTGCGTTAAGTATTCTGCTAGCGTAAGCTACTGGAAGGTCATTACCTATATTACCCTGCAATAATACGGCGCCAATTGCATAGTTTGATGCGTCAGATGTTAATATGAACGGCTTTGTAAAATCTGGATGTTGCAGAATGGGGTCATTGATTAGAATACTTTTGCAAGTACTAAAAGCATCAATGAAAGCTTATCTTCGCAAAGTTCTTTATAAATTTTCTGTAATAGCCAACAAGTCCTAGGAATGACTCAATTTCTTTTTGGGTATTTGGTATTCTGAAATTTTTAATAGCTAAAATTTTATTCGGATTGGGCTTAATACCTTCCGGGGTGATGACATGACCTAAAAATTCAACAGTTCTTTTTAAAAATTCCGATTTATCTAATTGAATTTTCATTTTAAAGGAAATTAATCTTTACTTTTCGTAAAGAGTCCAAATGTTCTTGTAATGATGTCGAGTAAATAATAATGTCATCCATGTAAACTAATCAGATATTTCATTGTAATCCGCGAAGTACGTTGTCCATAGTTCTTTGAAAAGTTGACGGGGCATTTTTTAATCCAAGAGGCATTCTTTTGTATTCGTAATGTCCGTGTTCTACGCTGAAGGCAGTTTTTTGAATTGATTCCGTATCCATTTCTATTTGATGAAAACCACTAGCTAAGTCTAGAGTTGTAAAATTCTGTGAACGACCTAGTTTATCCAATATATCTGTAATATTAGGGAGTGGATACCTATCATCAATAGTTTTTTCATTTAATTCTCGGTTATCGATTACAAGTCGCCATTTCTTTTCTCCGGATGCATCTAATTTTTTAGGAACTATCCAAACAGGAGAATTCCAAGGAGAATTGCTAGGTTGGATTATATTATCACTCAACATTTTATCTATTTGATTATTTAATTCTTCTTTATGAATGTGTTGGTAGCGATAGCTTTGAGTATGTACTGGAATTTCATCTGTGGTCTTAATTATGTGTTTAAATTGATTTGAGAAGGTTAAAGCATCACCTGGCTTATGGAAAACTTTGTTACATTTTTAGAGTACTTTAAATAATTGGACTTTCTCTTCAGAGTTTAAATGTTCATGCCTTATTAGTGATTTAAGTTTTTCACCATGATTTTTCAAAGTTACTTTACTAGGTAATTCTACATGAAATAATTCAAATTGATCTTCACTAAACAATTGCATCGGTAATACTTTTTCTTTACTATTATAAGTAAATGAGAAATTTTTATCTGTACAATTAACAATGCCTATAGTATAAGAGCCATTCTTTACTATAATGATTGTTGGTTGTATCTCTATGTTGTCCGTCTTTATATGCGGAATTAACCAAGAAGTATTATTTGGAAGTTTAGTATGAATTCTGATATTTTGTAATGTGTAAGGTGGAATTTCGAAAGTGTATTCGTCAAAATATTTCCAAAAATAAAACGGAATTTGCAAAAAATCATTTTTTAATAAATTATTTTCCAAATCAATATTCAAATTAAATTTTCTAAGATCTTTTATTCCAATTATTCCATCGAAGTAATCGTGAAAGGGATATAAAATGAATTCAATAGGTTTTGAAATACTAAAACATAAAAATAAGGGAATCTTGTCTTTACTTGTTGCTTTCTTAGAGCCAGCGCATGTTTGCAATTTTGTTATATGTGGCTTAATCAATTCAGGGTAGTATGTTTCTGCTATAGAAGGTCGAAGTAGAGAGGCATGTGAACCAGTATCTATTAATAAACGAATATTTAAATTACGGATTACCATGAAACGTAACGATTAATTTGGAAGCTATTCATTTGGAGACAGGGTTTGTTTTCGAGGCTGCTATCCGAAAATTTTCAGGATCCTCAGACTGGTCGAAAGGTTCTTCATTAATTTCTTCTAAATCATCTTGATAATCAATAGAAGGTTCTATCTGATCTTATAGATAATAATCATTTTCGGAATATGATAAATTTTGAAAATTAGGTTCTTCATTTTCCAAATGTGTTAATTCTTCAAAAGTATATTTAGGAGGTCTATGTTGATTTCCGATTGTTTGATTATAATATTGAGGTCTTATTTGGAGTGGTGGACGTTTTGGTTGTACACTGACTCCTGACATGGTTGTGGATATGTCTTTTGTGACTTAAAGAAATTTTGGTTTATAGGAGATTTAGAATGAAATTGTGATTTAAAAACATTGGTTTGCCGGTGAATAAGGATACGTTAATGCTTTATTTCCAAAAACTTGTTTCATGGGAGAAAATTGATGTTGAACAGGCTTTTGATTGATATTAATTGGTTGACGAGGGGGTTGAGGTAGACTAATAAGTTTAGGAAAATTCAAAAATGTATGGTTATGTTCCTTCTGTTTCACAGGTATATTCTGGATAAAATTATTTTTGAAATTATTTTGTGAAGTAAGAATCTCATAATTTAAAATTACATCCATTGCTGAATCTAAATTTTGAGGATTTTGAACTATTAGGAGTGTTCTCAACTCATTGGAAATATTTGAAAGTGAATTCTGAGTTGCTGTCAACTCAGTTTGTGTGATCAAAATATTTCTAGCTTCAAGATTTGCTATTTCAATACAAAATTTGTTATTAATTTGAATAACTAGAGCTTTCAATTTGAGAATATAATCTTGAATTGTTTCATTTTTGTCTCTAGTCATAAAGATTAATTGTTGTTGCAAATTTCCTCGAGTAATTGAGTCACAAAATTTTTGACGAAGTGCTACATTAATTTGAGTCCAAGTTTCTAAATCAGGTCGTATTATTAGAAATTCTTCAGCTGTGCTTATTAATTTGGATTTGATTGCCAAATTTACATATTCTTGTTGAGATGGATCGTTATTAAAATAGCGAGCATGAAATACATCTATCTGTCTAATAAATGATTCTAATCTAGCTGGAGTTCCATCAAACCATTTAAGTAGACTGACAGTGGATCTTAGAGCTTCAGCCATGATAAAATTATTTGATTCTAATTCAATTATTGTTTCTAATCTAGTATGATTATCAATATCTAGTGATTGGTCAAAAATCTTCTTAACTCTAGGGTAGGTTATGTCTAATACCTTATTTTTAATTTTTTTCATATAACAAACAAATAAATAAATATACCTTTTTTCAAAATAATAAATACGAATATTTCGCAATAAATAATCTTCAATAAATAATGTTCAATCTTAACTAAACAGAATTACAGCTGTACGGGAGAATTAAACTCACTCAGGAATCATTTTCTCGGTCGCAGCTTTGCTTCTTGTTATCGGGTAGTGGCTCGTTCCCAGAAGATGTACATCCAGGGTGGCTGCTACTCGTAGTGGACACTAGCTATGCCAATATGTCCGGTGGGATTGCAGATACTAGATATACTTTCAATATATCTGAAGTCCAAAGAGTTGAACTTGACTTGTTATAGAGTTTCTCCAAAAGCAAGTCAAGGATCCCAGTTGAAACATCTTTATTGCACAAGGTTCTTCTCGATATACCTCAACTGTTAACACAGACGGTATTCACTAAATCTCGATGATCGAAATAACTACCGGGTGTATCCTACTGATTGCGCCAGTTAAATTAACTTTCCTCGAAAGTCTTTAAAAAAAACTTTATTTACTGAGAAAAGCGTTTAACAAATTTAGATGTGCTACATACAAAGGTTAACTAAAGATAAAACACAAAGCTACGTTGCCTATTTATATATAATTCTAAGATGCTTATTCAGCAATCATATAGTATGTCTTAGTTACTAATGATTAAGGATAAATGGCCATATAACTCTATCATTAATAATTTACAATATATTTTCATTTGTAGTTATTACCACCAACTGTCCAATATTCAACAAAATAAAGAAAAATTCCTAATAATATCTGACAGGCCAACGATAGTGGAAAATAACAATAAAAAATTATGATTTTGCATTTTAAACATTTTATTATTATGAAACCAACTGGTTTTAAGCGTATTTGTGTTTGTTGGTATGTTTGTTTCTTTTATTCATATATGTCTCATGTTTTTTACTATTTTATCTCTTAAATATACATTATGTACTTTTAGCTAACTTAATCTGATGAAGTTTGGAAACCTCCAAACGAAACGTTATCAAAATATAATTATTATTGCAAATATATTTCTATATTTTTTTAACGAACTGTATCAAGAGAATTTCCAGAATATTTCAATATAGCGGTACATATACATATATATATATATATATATATATATATATATATATATATATATATATATATATATATATATATATATATATATATATATATATATATATATATGTATATATATATATATATATATATATATATATATATATATTATATTGTAACGTGTAAGGGGAACAGCCGCCGGTATTGGCTACAAAGTGGCGGCATCTATTTGAAGCAAGCACGAGATCTCTACTGTGGTTGGGCATATCGAAAGCGGCGTTGACAAAAGAGCGACGGCAGCATGTCGGCATCTACTCCTAGAAGGGATTTCGAGAAACGTCTGGTGGCGGCTTTCGCATCAAAGACCAGAAGCCGAATGATCTGGATCCTTTGTCGGATATATATATGGGAGAATAGTCGGCAAGCAGACAGAATGTAGAAGACAGTGTGAATAAATAGAATAGTCCGAGTAAGTTAGTGAGAATATAGTAAAGTTAAGTTGTAATTTATATTATTTCGAGTGTAAATAAAGTTAATTTATTAACTCTAAATTAGTCTCACTTATCTGCGAGCCCGCATATGCAACAATATATTGATTTTGTATTCTTGACTGGTTTTAAAATAAATAAAAAGATGTTATGAGGATGTAGTCATATATTCAATAAAATTCTTTAATTGAAGCCGAGCTTTCGAGAATGTTTATTCTCTTTTTCAGGGCAAAAATCGTGAATTTAGAATAAATTAGCCAAAAACAGGAAAGATTTCATAGCCATCAATTACAACATAATTGCCCTGAAGAAGAGAATAAACATTCTCGAAAGCTCGGCTTCAATTAAAGAATTTTATTGAATATATGACTGCATCCCCAAGAACATCTTATTATTTATATATATATATATATATATATATATATATATATATACATATATATATATATATATATATATATATATATATGAGTGTATCAGAAAAAAAACGTGAAAATTCTTTAAAAAATAAGTAAGATAATTAAGAAATTAGTCTTGTGGAATTCGAAGAATCTCCAGCTCAATACACTGCTAAATATTTCAACAAAATACTGCAAGATGTTGGACAGTGAAGAAGAGGAAAAAGTACCTCCAGATATCTACTTCAAGTGTCATCCTAAAAAATATCTGGAATATTGGTATGTGCTCTTTGTTTTTCTGTTTACCATAAAAGTGACTATAACGAAATTAAAAACCCACATATGTTACTAATTTGCTTGTAATATGTAATCAACATAAAGATATCCACCTAAATGCAGTAGTTATTAATCAATAGTTACGATCGTTAACTTGCGCCAAGTCTTCTTTTTGGTCTAGACCGCCCTGTATATGATAATCTGTACGAGACTTAAACGATAGTAAGTATTTATACAGAAATTATTGGGTGAGGCGTGAGGGGAAAGAAATTAAAATGCTCTAATTAATTAGGAAACTGCAGCATATACAATAACAAATGCTTCGGATCATCCCTGAAGTTGTACAAAAGATTTCATTTGAAGTACAAATGATTTTTTTTATCTTATAACAATAAAGTTATTAGCAAAAGTAGTTTTACTTTCCGAACTTTTTTAAAAAATATTTGACATGGCCGATCAGAGAACACTACCTTTTGATTTGATTAGAGAACACTAAACACTACCTCCAAAGAGTAAAACCACGGTCATATGGCAAGGTCTTGAAACGAACATAAAAAAGTGGTCAGCTTCCAATCATTAGCTACCAATTTCTGCCACGTGATTTGCAGTTGGAGGGACATGTTGCTTAAAACATAAAAATACCAATTCAAAGGATGCTGCAAAAATGAAAGAAGATTCTCACTGTCTCCGTGAACATCTTTCCATAGAGATATTTATGTATTATCTCTATGCATATTTCCATCTCTATGTAATTCGACCTTCCATTCCGGACCTGGGGGGTTACTCCTGAAACTCGATTCGATTCTCTACTCTATTCTCTATTCGACTTAGAACTCGATCGAAAACACAATCGAGTTATGTGAAATTCGCGTTCTCTGAAATAAATCGTCAAGTGTCACGTCATATACATCAGGCGCATCAAAATATTCATGGTCTTTATTAGCAAGAGGTTTACAAAAAAGTTTTAATTATTCCTAATATTTTTGAGAAAACATGAGTAAGTGCCTACAATTTTTACTCGAAGTATTTTTTTAAATTAATGAATATAGTGTTGCCTACATTTCAATTTGTGAATAATTAATATTATAATACATATTTTTCGTGCTTCTAAAACCTCTTATCAGTACAACACATAGATGCAAATATAATTGCAATTCTAAAGATTCAAAGATCTTGAAATTGTTCAAGGCATTTGCAGTTGATTGAAACTGAAATGGCTCGAAATAACAATGTTATTGAATTCCTTGGAAGGCACAACAGAAGTCGCAAATTAATGAGCTAAAAAGGTAAGAACACCACAGTAAACTTTTTGATTTTATATATATTATTTCTTAAAATGTATACCTTTTCAGATTTGGACTGATAAGAAATACTCACTCTGAAAAGAGTGAGCATAGGCAAGCTTTGAATCGCGGTTATTAAATTTATAAACTAGTGATGTGTAAATTGTTAAAATAAAATTCATGCAGTCTTGTTGAGTAGAACTTTATTCATAATAGATTAAATTTTATAGTGTGTACATACGACAAGACACTTTTTTATCACATGTAAGGGCTTCACTGTCATTATCAGATATTTTGTGGTTGTTTGTGGTGATCATATTTGTTGTGCAACAAGTCTTGATTATTTGGGCTGCAGTCAGTACGTAGATTGTTGTACAATACCCAGTGAAACAATACCCAGTGAAACAATCGCCACCATCTAGCTTTACACATCTTCTATTTACCTTTATATACAACATTTCACTCTTCAGTTGGTGACTGAATGGTTTTTGAATCCAAATGATGTCATTTAATAGTGCCAATGCTTCATCCTTTAGGTATGTGGCTGCCAGAACCATAAGAAGATAATGCCATTAAAATCTAAAAATATTTTTTTATGATGATATACTCATTATGTTTAAAGTAATTTATTGTTGTGTACCTACCCACAGTTGAAGGTTTGTAAACTAGTTCATGTTCTAATTTATAGACACTTCAACCAATTATAAATTACAGTATATAAAATGAAATTATTGTACTTGATAACATAGTTGAGGTAATGAGAACGAAACTCACCTTGCATTTAGGTGAAATATGATTTCGTCTGTTAAACATGGATAATTTCTTTACAATTCTTCATAATCCATATCTATAATCGTTATAATATCCATGTCCCTTAATATAATAACCACACTTGTACACACGATTGTCTTCATGTGATTTCAATTTACAACAACGCAAAATGAGCCATAATAAAGGTGAATATTAACAAATAACACTTCTCATTATATTATATTGTTATCATTTAGGTTAGAGGTTAGAAGTAACAAGTAACTGACACAAAGTCATAGAATGGGAATCCGAGAATAGGCACCGCATCTCGATCCTACTTAGTTCCTATTCGATCCACCATCGTGATAGGTAGCGATTGTCATTTGTTTTGAGATCGAATTCGATTGATTCAGTACTCGATCCAGTCGGGAGTAAGCCCCCTGTTTGTACGACCGGGAACGAAAAATATGAGGTGTGACAAATGACATCATCGAAATTTTAAATTGAAATAAGTATTTAATTTCAGATTTGTGTTTTCTACGACTGAAATTCTGCCTAACTATATTATGAAGATATGTAAACTAAGTATGTTACAGGTGAGTTTTGTAATGTTGTGGTAATTTTGAATAACTATATATGTACTTCGCAGGTGGGCCATTGGAAATTAGTTTGCAAGAATAACAGTTTCGAAATAGTACAACAGGAGAAGGATTATACTCTACAGAAGGAACATATCCCTTGAGCTACATTACCGTTAAATTTAAGAGTGTTGAAAATGCCATGTGAGTACCTACATATAGATTTAATACTAGAATTTCATAATTATTTGACGAAGTTTTACTTTCGTTGGTGCAATCAGTCCCAGATTGATATATTCTGCCAAAGATACAAGAATTCTCCTGTTTGGATAGTTCCTAAAAAATTAGATGCATCCGGAGAAAAGAAATGGCGACTTGTAATCGATTACAAAAAGTTAAATGAAAAAACTATTGATGATAGGTAATCCACTCCCTAATATTAAAGATATATTGGATAAATAAGGTCGTTCATAGTATTTTACAACCCAAGACTTAGCTAGTGGTTTTCATCAAATAGAAATGGATCTGGAATCAACTCAAAAAGCTGCCTTCAGCATAGAACACGGACATTACGAATAAAAAAGAATGCCTTTGGATTAAAAAATGTCCCGTCAACTTTTCAAAGAACTATGAACAACGCACTTCGCGGATTACAAGGAAACATCTGTTTAGTTTACATGGATGACATTATTATTTACTCAACATCATTACAAGAATATTTAGACTCTTTACAAAAACTATTAGAAAGATTAATTTCCTTTAACATGAAAATTCAATTAGATAAATCGGAATTTTTATAAAGAAGCCAAAGCCAAATCCGAATAAAACTTTAGCTATTAAAAGTTTTAAAATCCCAAATACACAAAAATAAATTAAGTCATTCCTATAACTTGTTGGCTATTATAGAAAATTTATAGAGAACTTTGCTAAGATAACAAAACCTCACATCTTTTTTAAAGAAGGATGCCAAGGTAATTCATGACAAAGCTTTCATTGATGCTTTCAGTACTTGCAAAAATATTCTAATCAATGACCCCATTTTGCAACATCCAGATTTTACAAAGCCGTTCCTATTATTAATTGGCGCCGTATTATCGCAGGGAAATATAGGTGTTGACCTTCCAGTAGCATACGCTAGCAGAACACTCAACGCAGCGGAATGTAATTACTCCACAATCGAGAAAGAATTGCTCGCGATAGTCTGTGCAACCAAATACTTTAGACCCTATTTACTTGGTCGAAAATTCACTATTGTTACTGATCACAAACTCCTCCAGTGGCTTTTTTCCATAAAAGAACCCAATTCAAAATTGGTGAGATGGCGTCTCAAATTAGAGGAATTCGATTATTCTATTGCGTATAAAAACAAAATTTAAATGCCGATCCTCTGTCCAGACCCCCGATCGATATCAATGCAATCGAAAAAGATGACCTGCCGACACATATGACAGCAATGTGTGAAAGAAGTAAAGACAAAAATGACGATCAATACTTTTGGCATGATAGGATAAAACGTTACTTTGAAAGCCAAGATAATCTTCCTATTTTCGAATCACCGATAAATTTACAAACAGAGTTTAATAAATTCAACCAAAATTGGAAACCAATCGAGAAATCTGAAGTAATTAGAGTAATCACTAGTAATTTATTGGAACAGTCTACTGAATATTCTTTAGGCCATTGTGTCGCAGCCGATTTACAGATGAAATAAGGTTTAGCTGTAGTTTTTTAACAGAAGTTTAAAAATGTTCAAAATTTGATTAATAAAGGAGCCCGACCAGGAGAAATTGCTACGTTATATGATGAGAAAAATGATCGTTTTATCTATTATTTGGTAACGAAACTGGAATCACACCAAAAATCAACATATTTTATGCTTTGGAAAGCTTTATATCGAATGAAAATGCATGCAATTAAAAATGATGTCAGGAAAATCGCGATTCCTAGATTAGGATGCGGTCTTGATGGATTAGACTGGGTAAAAGTAAAATCTATGATTGACTATATATTCAAAGACCAGAACATTGAAATTCTGGTATGCCATTTATTAAGGGAACTCAAAACTAACATATATGATATTCAAATTAGACCACCAGTCCTATTCAAGAAACTTCCTCTGAGTATCCAATCAGAAAATAATGTCAACGATAATATTCATGAAAGTTCTGAAACTGAAACTATTCATTCTGCCCAATTTTAGGAGCAGCGTATCTTAACAAACCTATTAATACTTACAAGAATCAGATTATTTTCAAATGGACTAGTAGAGAAGTAGAGAAACTCTATTCAAAACAAAGAAAATATTTTTCATTTTTATTAACGAAAATCCAATAACTCAAGAAATACAAGAATTATTAAAAAATTACTTACCACCTGATACTTATTGTCTGTATTTTCCTTATAAGGAGCTAGAACCAATAATAATTCTTAATGCTACTTAATTTTCTAGTATAGGTTTAGACATAATTCTTATAAATTAGTAATTTCAAATACTCCGCTTAAAGATGTAACTAACTTAGACGAACAAAAAGAAATAATTCAGAGATACCATACTGTTAAGACTTCACATAGAGGAATAACCGAAAATATCAAAAATGTTAAGCAATTCTACTATTGGCCCTGTCTGGAAAAAGATATTATAAATTTTATAAATGTTTGTGAAATCTGTCAAAAATCGAAATATGATAGACATCCTTACAAAGTAATTTTTAAACCTACACCGACAAGACAAAAGCCATTCGAACACTTATATGTAGATATTTACATCTAACAATAATTGATAACTTTTCGAAATTTGCTGCAGCATATCCTTTAAATGAAAATGCTGTTGAAACTTGTCAAAATTTAATAAAATTCTTAGAGCACAGAATTTGAAAAGCAATTTAGTGCAAGATCTTTGTAAGTTATATCAAATTCAAATACATTTTACAACCCCTTATAAACCAAACTCAAATTCACCAATTGAACGATTTCATTCAACGTTAAAAGAAAGTTTAGTTGCACTAAAGCAAGATTATAAAACAAAAACAAATTCAGAACTTATAGTTATTGCCATATTAAATTATAATAATAGTATCCATTCATCTCACGATTATACACCGTTCCAAATTATTAAAGGAAATTTAAACTATCAATTGAATTTTGAATAGAACTTAAATCAAACTCCTGTACCTTCTCACCAGACATTTATGCCAGATCGAGAAGATAACTAACCCGTTATTACCAGTTATATAGTTGATAAAAGTGACTAACATACAAAATAGTATTGAGATAACTAAAGCAACGTTATTTAATATTACTTTCAGAGTAACAAATAGAACAACACCTTTATATGACTTATTACTAATAAAATCTAAAATTTTATTTAAACATATTAGAACTGTCGAAGAATTTATAAGTCATTATTCATTAAAACGATATAAACGTGGGTTACTTAATATTGTCGGAAACGTACAGAAATATCTTTATGGCGCCCTTGATGCTGACGATAGAGAAAGGTATGATATTTACATTAAAATCCTACAAGAAAATCAAGACACCTTACAACAATATATTTCATCTACACACATTTAAAAAATATTAACCAAAATCAAAAGAAAATACAAAAACGACTAAACAAATTAACTATATTTACTCAATCAACTATAGAGTTTACCTTATTGATTGATAATATTGAAAACAATATTCAAATTTTACAAGAAATGCGTAATAATCTCCAAACAGCTATTAATTTTGCTGAAATACACATAATGCATCATAGTATTGTAGCATTTATTTTTCTGTAGAAGTATATAGTATACATAGTCGTAGGAAGTCGACAGAGCCATCTTATTCTTGATTTGAAGTGGTCCAGCGCTCCAACTTTTGTTGGCACATCCTGAGTAGTGCAGAAATAGTAGTACCTAGATACCAATGAGGGTTTTGATTGAATATTTTGGTGTCTGTATTGATTTGAAGATATAAATTTTAACTTTCGGATACAGAATATATGCATTCATATTCCTCTTCGCCACGTGCTGTGGTTTGGGTTTGATCCTCGTTGGAAGACCACGTGAGCCTGGAATGCCGTCTATTTGTACAATCTAAGTATGCTGTTTGGGTCCACCAGACTGGAGGCAGGGTGCCTACTAATTTAAAGCAAAACCCCGTATATTGAACATATAACAAACAAACTCAATAGAATCTTCATAAATGCAGAAAACATAAATTTAAAAATTGCTCAATACAACTTAGTTACCAATAAAAATATGTTTTATACTGGAAAAGACTCGATAGATACCTTAAATAAATCCGATGTTGTATATTCATTGAAATGTCTTCAATGTGAAAAATTTTACATTGGTCAAACTTCACAACTAAAAAATAGATTGATTCAACATCGTTGAGATATAAGATTAAGACCAAACAGATGTGCATTAGATTCCCACGTTAAAAATACCAAACATAACATTGATTTTGAAAATGTAAAAGTTCTTGAAACAGAAAAAAATATAGAAAAACGAGTTTTCCTAGAAATGTGTCACATTCAATAGAAACCTAAGATGAACAATAAAACAGATATCAATGGTCTTAGTAACATTTACTGCTATCTGATAGAAAAAGACAAAATAAATCGAAATAGATATTGCTCTATGTTTTTGGTTTTTCTTGTATATGTTTCATCCCTTATTCAGAGTCAAAATTATTTTGATAACATAATACATATTTTTCTATACAAATAGAAAATAATAATTTTATTATAATAGATCTCAAGAACAAAAAAAATTCAAATTCCTCAAATTACTTGACAATTTCGGTTTCTATAACAATATAAAATTAAAATTTGGAAATGTCTAATTATTTTGTTTTATAAGTCAAATTGAAAGAATCAAAAATATGAATGTTTGAGATTGCATTTGTATAATATTAGATTTTATAAATAATATTATTTTCCTGTGAATATGGACATTTTGAACTTTACTATATATAAATAGATCCATGTTGTAAGTACTTAATATTTATTGATAGAAATATCATATACATTATAGTTTTGTAATATTTTCTAGTTTCGCTCTGATGAAGGCTGAAATTTACGATTTTACATGAAGATCTTTCACTGAATGCCCTTTTAGGCCGTATAACCTGAATTATTCTAACCAATATATATATATATATATATATATATATATATATATATATATATATATATATATATAACAAAATGTTAAAAAAAATGGGAATTCTGCCGAAGATATATGGGGCTTAAATAAGAAAACTCTTTTTGCTGTCCAAGCTTTCGGAACTATTTATTTCCATTCTCAAGGCTAAAAATATATATGAAAAAAAAATATATATTAGTTTGGAATGATTTCACAAACTGAATTTGAAACTTACTCTGCACGTGAGGATTATAATTTAAAGCGGTACAGACTGTACACAGTTGAAGAATTCCTCATAATGGTCTTAAAAGCTAATACAATACACAGTTAAAATTACACACAAATATTACTGAATAATTCTTACCCAAATAAACTGTTACGTAAACTGCTGTACAGTAGTCCATCCATAGACAATCGCCCAGATTCTTCTACAAATCATCCGTCACAAAGACAACAGGGACAAATATGTTATTTTTCCACTCCTTGGATCAAAGACCTCACTCCAGAACTAACTAATATCATCAAGGACGTCATTCATAACTGTATAGTGGCTAAAAGAAATGTGAATCTATTAGGTAAACACTTTTCTAATGTAAAAGACAGAATACCTACAGAGAAAAGACGGAATGTTGTATATGTTATTCCCTGTCATGATTGTGATCTAGTGTATATAGGTGAAACACAGAGGCTACTAAAAAACAGAATAACTTCCCACAAAAGTGATTACAGAAATGGTCAAACCAATAAATGTACCTTAGCGAGACATGCCCATGAGAAACGGCATACTCCAAATTTTGAAGGTGTGTACATTCTAGCCAATGAGTCCAATTTAATCAAAAGAAAAATACACGAAATGATAGAAATTACGAAAGAACCGAGAGCTATGAACACTTGTACCGATTTACGTGGGCTCAGTTCTGTCTACTCCTACTTGATTTCAAAATTTTGCGCCAACAACATAAATAATCGTACATAGGTTAGGATTGTCTTGAAGCCTGCATACATTTTGATATGAATACTTTTATGTTTTGAGTTCTGTGTCTTCTGTGGTATCAATCGTTATATGCCCAGTGTAACGCTTCTATGTTCTGTGGAATCTTGATCTCCCACCCAGTTTTCAAAAAATTGGAAAAAAAAAACTGTTTAAATATTTTCCTCTACATTCCTTTCTTTTCCTTCAACCCCTTTCAGTGAATTAGTTGTTCTAGAAATGTGACCGTATCAAGAAATATGTAATTGTATCTCCACCTTGTAAATATTGTCTTAACTACTGTTTTAATGTGTAATTTTAACTGTGTATTGTATTAGCTTTTAAGACCATTATGAGGAATTCTTCAACTGTGTACAGTCTGTACCGCTTTAAATTATAATCCTCACTTGCAGAGTAAGTTTCAAATTCAGTTTGTGAAATCATTCCAAACTAATATATATTTTTTTTTCATATATATTTTTAGCCTTGAGAATGGAAATAAATAGTTCCGAAAGCTTGGACAGCAAAAAAGAGTTTTCTTATTTAAGCCCCATATATCTTCGGCAGAATTCCCATTTTTTTAACATTTTGTTATTTAACACGTACTGCCGTACTTCCACCTACTATATACTATATGTATATATATATATATATATATATATATATATATATATACTAGCTGACCCGGCAAACGTTGTTTTGCCATATAAATTATTTCTGGTGAATATTTTGGTAGTTAAATAAAAAATATCTAACTTATTGAAGTGTGTGCGGATGTGGTCTATGACTGAAAGAGGGAAATAACAAGACACCATTTTTTGAACTTTTTTATTTTGTACTTTATTACCTTAACTACTTTATTTAAATTTTTATCTCTTAAAAGTCTTATATACATTAAAAGATGTTATCCATATTTGCTGTAACTAATTATGACAATTTTAAAACGACAATATCAATCTGTAAGTGCAATGGAGTGTACGATATTTTTGGTTAGTCCGTCTTTAGTCAACACCAACAAACTGGATGGTCTACCCACGCGAGAACTTGCCACGTATAATTGTCCATGTGAAAAACATGGTGTGCCCAAATCAAAGCCACAAACAGACATAGCTTGGCCTTGCGACTTATTGATTGTCATTACGAATGGCAATCTAATCGGAAATTTTATGCGTTTGAATTCAATTGGCACATCTGTGGGAGTCAACGGGATTTGTGGTAGCAAAACATTTTCGCCTCAGAACTTGCCATTCAATATGCTGGTTTCGACAATGTTTTTCATTAATTTTTCAGTGACTTATCGCGTGCCGTTGCACAACCTTGGTGGGTTCAAATTACAAAGCAAAATAACCGGAGATCCAACATTCAGCTGTAAATGGTGCGGTAGCATGCCTGGAAAATCCAATGAGCTCAAAAACTCGTTGAAGTCCACATTTTTTGCTGCCAAAATTGCTCTTTCTGCCAGCCACGCATGATTCATGTATTGTATGTGTACATTGGGAAATATGTGGTCAATCAGAGCATTTTGAGAATTAATAATTGTGCAGAAATCGGTTGGCAATTTTATGCATCAAGTATTTCCATGTACAGCAACTTTTTCATCGCCGATATCTAACAGTTGTTTTGAGAATGTTTCAGCAGATAGATCTTGAAGAATTTGAACACGCATGTTTGCCTTCAGCTGTACACTTTCAACATTACGCCACAGTGGCGATGATTTTAAGCAAGCGTTGATCTCATCAGCGTACGTTTAACGTGAACTTACGGGAAGTGTTTGTCTGATATCACCTGAAAGGAGTAACATAGTGCGGCCAAAGAGTTTGTCGTTGTTTTTGATGTCTTTCAATGTCCTGTTCAATGTCTCAAGCGAATGTTTATGTGCCATGGTGCATTCATCCCAGCTGATCACTTTACACTGTTTCAGCACTGTTGCCATGGATGATTGTTTTTTTGTGTTGCACACTGCGTCTGGGTTATTTTGAATATTCAGTGTCAGCTTGAATGCTAAATGAGCTGTTCTGCATCAATCCAATAAAGTTGCTGCATTGCCAGATGATGCAATGGCCAATGCGATGCCATTATTTGATCGTATTACGGCGAAAATTTGCAAAATGAGAAACGTTTTGCCAGTTCCACTTGCTACATCCAAAAAATGAATCCTCCTTGTCCTGTCGAAACTACTAGCATAATGCGGTCGTAAATGGTTCTCTGTTCATCTGTCAGAAGTGGTACATTGCTAGTAAAAATCACTGCCATTCCTACAGTATTGTACTGCAGTTCACGATTCATTTCTGTGTTCAATAAATCAGACGCACTTCGATTTGGCGAACGCATATCTAAATGACTGATTGGTAAATTGGCAATGACAATGCAAAGTTCCTCGATAGCAATCAATGCTTCATTGTACATAGCATCGCTGAATGTTATAGTTAGATAGTTACACCGTGCACGATGTCGATGCACTATATCTTCAGTCACTGAATGTTTGTGATTATCCCACAAAGTCTCTGCTCGGGAAGGTAAACATGTAGTCATCACTATAGAGAATAGTAGACGAATTTGGGTTGTTGTAAAGTTCAATGTTGCTTCAGCAAGCATACTGTCCCACTGGTTGTCGTCTTCTAGAATCCGAGTGCAAGGCATGCATCTTTATACATTGGATACTGTTTTCCATTCACTTTACGTATATCTTGAAATGACAATGGATCGGTAACATTAACCAACATCAGTCGCAGATAAAAGCACTCAGTCTGTATTAAAATGAAAGAGTATATATGATAATATAATAATGGAAATACTCTACACCTCTGTAATTTTATTTATTATATATATATATATATATATATATATATATATATATATATATATATATATATATATATTAAAGAGAACTATATTTCAAAAATGAAAGAGTATATATGATAATATAATAATGGAAATACTCTACACCTCTGTGGTTTTATTTAGTCGGACACAGCCACCCACTAGAAGCGGATCACGTGATTTCAAGCTTGTTAGCTTTCATCAGTGCCACGTAGTGCAACGTTACTTCTTATCTGATATTATCACAGTATGGGATTCTATACCGACATTCAGAGAAGATATGGCATTGAGTCTTCCCAAGCTTTGAGATACTGGGCCAGAACTAACATCAAATTGGCAAGCTGGAGAAACAGAAGGATTTTCCTACATCAATGTAATAAGTATGGACTACAACCTCCCCACATCACTAACAACAACAAAGGACTATTCAACACCATTTTTAATACAACCTCTATAACAAGAGCCATAAAGAAAAATTTACAGGTGATTAACATTTTTATAAAATTTGAAATCAGATGTACTGTTGAAAGAATCACCGAGTTAGAAAGAGAGATGGAAATACGGCAGTAATTTATTAGAATAACATGAATCACCTTGAATTGGGTATTTCTGCCGAAGTTTGAATGGGGCTTATAAAGAACACTCTTTATGCTGTCCAAGCTTTCGAAATTTTTTTATTTTCTTTATCAAGTCTGTATTAAATAAAACATATATTAGTTTGGAGTGAAAAACAAATTAAGATATTGAACTTACATGGCATGTGAAGATTGAAATATTAAATTGGCATACCACTAAGAGTGACAGAAATTCCTTCATTATAACAATAAACACACGTACAAAAACATTTTAAAATTGAATAAAAACAAATGTAAAATTAAAATTTTCAACATTATAAAGAATTATATAAAATTCAAAGAGATATCAGCGCGAAGAAGACAGAAGAAAATAATTTCTTATTAAGAATATCAAACAATTTATTCCCTTATTAGGTAAAATTATCTGTTTAAATGATGGTGGGAGTTGGAACTAACAACATATAAAAGGTATACTAAACCATGTCAATTGATGTTCTGCCATCACAGATCTCAAAACAACATACTGTTATAATTTCACAATGTATGTAAGCTTCAATACACATCTAACCTATTTACGATTGTTTATGTTGTTAGTGCAAAACTTTCAAATCACATAGGAATAAATAGAACTAAGACCATGTATATCGGTACATGCATTCATAGATTTAGTATCCTAAAAGTTAACAAATTGGGGCAATCAGTAGGATAACTCAACGTGGTAAAACAAGACCTACTTCAACAACATTACCACGGAGGCAGTGTTGTTAACTCGTAGGGAAATTCCCTACATGTAGGGATTTTTTCACTAAAAATCCATTAGTAGGGAGAAAGGGGCAGAAATTCTCAAATTCTTATTTTGTAGGGAAAATAACTCGTCTCTAAACATTAAGAATATTGAACCTATATTTTATATTTTGATAAAAAATTTAAAGTATCAGTTCGCTAATATTGTTCATCTACGTCAAACACACAATCACAAACCATAGACAATACGCATTTCTTACCACAGACAGTAAAATCATGGAGGTTTAAAAATGCTTTAGAGTACAATCTTTTCAAATCAAATTTCTGTGCTTTCTAACCTCTAAACACAAAACATAATAAAAAGTGACGACTAGTGATTTGCAATACGCACGCCCGAATCAGTCAATTATTTCAAATTTAAAGATTGCTATCAAATAGCCAAATTGTTGTTGCTAATTATTGATTTAAAGAGTCTGTTATTATGAGTACCTAGGATTCAACTTCCGATAGAAGTGGGCCATCTACATCAAAGAAAAGAAAACTTTGGAGAAAACAGAAATTCAATAATGAATGGTTAGATTTACCAGAATTCAAAGGTTGGTTAAGGGCAGTTCCCGAAGATATATTTTCTAGCCGATGTGAAGCATGCAACTGCATTTTAACTTGTGGAAAATCTGAGCTCCAGAAACATGCTAAAGGTAAAAAACATCTTCAGAAAGTGAAGATGATTAGAACTAACAGAAGTATAAATAAAATATTCAAACCAACAGGAGCCAGAAGCGAAGATCGGCAAGTACAAAATTTTGAATTGAGATTGTCAGCATTTTTTGCCGAACATAATGTCGCTCTTCAAGTTGTTGACCACTTGGTGCCTTTGTTGAAGGAAATCGCTCCGGATTCAAAAATAATTGCAAATGCATCTCTTGGGCGTCAAAAATGCACTAGCATAATCAAAAATGTGTTAGCGCCAACCGTAAATGAGGAATTAGTGAATACTCTGAAATCTAATAAATTCTCAATTTTGATAGATGAGAGTACAGACATTGGCTTAAATAAAACAATGTGCATCGTTGTCAGATATATAGATCCAGGAAGTGGTGGAATAAACACTAAATTACTACATTTAATGCAACTAGATGCTGCTGACTGTAGCGCGGAAAAATTATATTCAGGATTCAAAATGATGCTATCTGATCTTGATATACCAGTCCAAAATGTAATAGGTATGGCTAGTGACGGTGCAAGTACTATGGTGGGCATACATAATTCTTTTTCTTCGCGACTTCTTAAAGACAATCAATATGCTACCGTAATTAAGTGTGTGTGTCATACTTCGGCGATAATAGCAAGTAAAGCATGCAAGACACTGCCGAGAGCGCCAGAAGATTTGCTAAGGCAAATTTACACTTATTTATCTGGCAGTTCAAAGAGATGTCGCCAACTAGTGGAAATACAGGAATATTTCCATGTCGAGCAGAAGAAGATTTTAAAAGTTGCATCTACAAGATGGTTATCATTACAAAGGTGTGTAGAAAGAGTTTTGGAAAATTGGGACATTCTCAAAAGTTATTTTCGTGTAGCTGTTGTGGATGACAAATTAAAGACTGCCGAGCTAATTCTAAAAGAATTAGAAAATGAGTGTGTGAAGGTGTACCTATTATTTTTAAAGTATGTTTTAAATTATTTTAATTCTCTTAATGCAATTTTCCAGTCTAAAAAAGTTTTGATTCATGAATTATATTCAGAATCAAAAAAAATATTTCTCAGGTTAGCCTAAAACTGTATAAAGCCACATAAATTAGATGTGAATGTGAACATTCGATGTCCAAGTAATCATGTTCAGTTAGAGGAGATATATTTGGGGGATGATTGTAACAAAATGTTATCGGACTTCACTGATAAGGATGTTGTTAAAAAAAAAAGAATAGACTGCCTCAATTTCTATGTAGAAGCATTAGAAGAAATACAAAATCGCCTTCCTATAAAAGATCTCTTCTTTAAAAATTTAGTTTTTTTAAAGCCGGAAAATGCTTTAGACAACGGTCAAGAGAAAATATTAATTAATTTTAGAATTCTATGTGAAAAATTTGGGCTAGTCTCAGAAATTTATGAAAAAATTGTCGAGGAGTGGCGAATTATTCCCGCAATACTAGAGGAAAACGAAAAAAAAAAGTTAATGACGGAATCAGTGGAACAGTTTTGGTATGTGTTGTCGAGAATGAAAAATTTCGATGACACTTTGGTATTCGCAAATCTTACACAACTCGCAAAAATTGTTCTAACACTACCGCATGCCAATGCTGTTAGTGAAAGAGTTTTTTCGATTGTAACAGATGTACGCACAAGAAAAAGAAATAAATTGAGTCATGGAGCTCTGAATGCTATTTGTGTCATACGATCTCATTTTCAAAACTTTGAAACTGATTGCTCAAAATATGATTGGAGTAGGCACAAAAATATTTATGAGAAGATGAGTAGTGATGTTTTATATGACCACAAAAAATGAATTTCATAATCTAAAATATAAATGAAAGTTATGATTTTGTTTTTTTTATTAATTTCATTTTTATATATTTAATCCAGTTTTTATAACTTTTTGTTTTTTTTCCTAATTTTTGGTTATAGACATAGAATGATCATTTTTATTTTATATAGTATTAATAATATATGAAAACATTGGTATATATTTATTCTTTTTCGTTACCTTTTAATGTTATTTTAATGTTTTTATATTTAGAAGGTTTTTTATTTTTAGCTTATAGAGGAATTTTTATTTTATTTTATATATTCATCAATATAAGAATATTCAAGTCTATTTATATTATCATAATATAAACGAGGTGGCAACAGTGCCACTGGCATATTTCAATTTGTTGCGCTCTTGTAGGGAAATTTGTGTAGCGATAGGGGAATTTTATATGTCGCTGTAGGGAAACTAATTTTAAAAGGTTAACATCACTGCACGGAGGTTTCCAAACCTTGAAGTCAACAAACGCACCTTAAGAAACAGAATAATTAAAGACGAGGAAACCAGAGGAACTGCATCACCTTATAGAACACGCGAACGCTCACTGGATGTGGTGCTATCCAGATTTCAACTTCAAAGAAGAAGACCAGTCAGAGAACGAGACAACTCCGATGATACTTCATACTGTAAGTAAATCATTTAGTTTACATTGTTTAAAGTTTATTGTTCGATTTTCTGTAATCCTTTTTACCCCAAACATAAACGTTGATATACACTCATAATTATTTAATTATTATATTTAAACAATAATAATAATAATGTCACTAGTCGGTTCAGAAGTGGTAAATCCAAACCAAATATATATATATATATATATATATATATATATATATATATATATATATATATATATATATTCTTGTAATTATTCTTGGGATTTGGGCTTCTTGTATTGATAATTTCAAAAAAATGTGTTTAAATAATAGTACATTTATTTCATGTCATTAGTAATTATAAAATATAAAAAGAATTTTAAAAAATTGACGTTTCGCTCCACTTTGTGGTCTCTTTCAATTATGAGTTAAGAAAAAAAAATAAAAAATATATAATGATGAACTGAAATAGAAGATTATTGATATAATTTCTTGGGTAATGAGAATTATTTAAGGATACATACCTACGACATGCATTCGAAAACCAGTATGTTTAAAGGTATTATTACTCTTAGTTTTTCTATTTGGCGCAGTGATTTCTTTTGTGAGGAAGTTAATATATTTGATTGTGTCAGATATAAGAGAATTTAATAAGCTTACCTTGCAACAGTATAATATTTGGTTTTCAAATTACTGTCTTAGGTTTACAGAGTAAAATTGTATATGATTTAGGTTGATGTTAAGGAACTTAGGAAAAATTTTCTAACTACGACATCTTAAAAGGAAATTTCTTCTATTTTTATAGTTGCACATCTTCATGTATAGTTTTGTTGTGTTCTTCATGTGGTAGACTGCTTGGTAACCGTAGTTTCTGGAAATGATCAATTCATCTAGGACATAATTTACTAAAATAGATGATATGGTTGAATCCATTGGAGTGCCAAATATTTGTTTATAATATTCGTCATTGAAAATATTTTTTTATCAAAAATGAATTTAAGGATCGATTCAAAGGTTTCAAAATTCAATGAACAAAAATGTTTAATTTGGTTCCATTTACGAGTGAGACAATCCAAAAAAACAGGGAAAAGTAAATTTGTAAAGAGGGACACGAAATCATTATTGGTATCATAGGCTTTTGTTAAAATATCAGTGATAAAAGATGCCAACTTATTATTAGGAGCTTCGATTGAAGATACAATAGGTCTCATTGAAAGTGTTGGTTTATATTATATATTATATGAAATTGAGAAATAATCCAACTTACACAATACAACTTAAAGCTAATGAAATTGTTTCTAAACTAAAAGATGATGGCATTATTGATCAAGTCACAAGAAAAAAGTTAAATTCCTATCACACAAAATCCCCACGATTCTACACATTACCAAAAATACATAAACCAACACTTTCAATGAGACCTATTGTATCTTCAATCGAAGCTCCTAATAATAAGTTGGCATCTTTTATCACTGATAATTTAACAAAAGCCTATGATACCAATAATGATTTCTACATAAAAGATTATTTTCAATTTAGTAATTTCATAAATGAATATCCAATTCCAGTGGATTATATAATTGTCAGTTTTGATGTTGTGTCCCTCTTTACAAATTTACCTTTCCCTGTTATTTTGGATTGTCTCACTCGTAAATGGAACCAAATTAAACATTATTGCTCATTGAATGTTGAAACCTTTGAATCGATCCTTAAATTCATTTTCGATTCAATTTTTTTTATTTTCAATGACGAATATTATAAACAAATATTTGGCACTCCAATGGGTTCAACCATATCACCTATTTTAGTAAATTATGTCCTAGATGAATTGATACAAGCTTCAAAAACGAAAATTTCTTTCCCAATTCCATTTATCAAACGATATATTGATGATCTAATATTGGCTTTACCCTCAAATAAAGTTGATGAAACATTAAATATTTTTAATACTTATAATGAACATCTCCTATTTACAGTTGAACTAGAAAGTGAACAATGTCTTCCTTTTTTAGATATGATGGTATGTAGAGATAATGCAGATATATTACGTACAAAATGGTACAGAAAGCCTATATGCAGTAATAGATAAATAAATTTATTCTCCTACATCCACAAAAAATTAAAATTAACTTAATTATGGCATTAAAAAGTAGAGCTATCAAACTTTCACATAATTTATATAGAAATGAAAGTTTAACTAAATTAAAACAAATATTACTAGAAAATTATTTTCCTCTAAAATTGATAAACAAATGTTTGACGCATCCTGAACTTAATCTTGAAATAAATGAAATAGTTCCCAATAACGCACCAAATCCTAATAATATTTCTAATGCAAATAATATTTTACCTATCTATAGATCTCTACATTACATCAAAGAACTCACTAATAAACTTGTTAATATTTTTAAGATGTATAATGTTATAATTTCGAGAAAGAATGTAAAAACAGTATCTAGTTTATTTTCTAAATTAAAGACTCCTTTAAAAATAACAGAAAAATCTGAAGTAGTATATAAAGTAAATTGCCTAGACTGTGAATTATCATATATTGGTCAAACTTCCGGGAATATTTCGGGAAGGATTACATCTCATAAAAGTGATATTAGACGAAATAAAAAATCTTGTGCTTTGACAGAACATGCTATCAGTAAGAAACATAGTATTGATTTTGATAATACTATTGCACTATGTTCTGAGAAAAATTATTTTAAAAGTGGTTTCTTAGAAATGGTGAATATTAAGAAACATAATAACACTATGAATAAACGCTCAGATATAAAAGGACTTAGTTCCATTTATTCTTATATTCTAAAATTATATAATGATAATTATAATAATTTTTCTCCAAATGTATCTCAAAATTAATATGTATAGATATTTATGTATAGTTAGGTATGTAATATGTACCTATACTTGACATGTAATATTTATTTTATGTTTATATATGTATTTATGTATGTATAAATGTGTGTGTATGTATACATGTGTTTTTTTTAGAGGAGGAAAATACGTTTACGTATCATCAGGCTTAGGTGTTTCACCTGGATATGTCGGACTCAAGGTACTAATACCGACTAAAAACCACCCCTTCCTCCGGCCTCTGAATCCCCGCGGGAACTGCCGTTAGGCATTACTTCGCAGGGGGAGGATCTAGCTGCTGCTCTTCCTTCTGGTAGTCCAAGCTACTGCTTCTTTGCTCCTAGGCTTTGTTGGCTCTCTTCCTTTCGATGGAACGAAGATCTTTTAGAACTTTTGTCGCAAAAATGCTGGTTGCGTTCCAGGCGGACTTTGATGATAGCATCGCGTCTACTAGCGTGTCTGGCTGGATTTCCTGTTCAAGGATGTTCTCCAGGTTATTACGAGTTGAAGTGGGAACACAAGAAGAAGACGTGTTCCACGTCCTCTGGAACTCCTGGGCAGGACGGGCACTCCGGGGAATCATCATGCTTGAAGCGATGGAGATACGCTCTGAAGCAGCCGTGTCCTGACAGCATCTGTGTTAGGTAATAGTTGATCTCGCCATGATTTCGGTTCAGCCAAACGTCGATCCGTGGTATGAGGCGGTACGTCCATCTACCTTTCTCAGTAACATCCCACTGTTGCTGCCATCTGCTTATCCTGTTCTGCCGTTCTTCTATTATGAGTTGTTCGGGGCTCAGTGTGGTTGACCTCTTTCGATGGTAAAGGGTCCGTATTTCCTCTGCTAGGACTCTGAGGGGCAGAGTTCCGGAGATAACGCATACTGCTTCCTCAGATATTGTACGGAAAGCGCTGGCTACTCTCAAGGCACTCAATCTATGAATTGCGCCTACTTTCCTCCATGAATCCTGGATTGCTAGAGCATCTGCCCTGATGGATATTCCATAAGTCAGCACTGAGATAATCACCGATGACAGCAACAACCTTCTGCTTTGCTTTGGGCCTCCAACGTTTGGCATTAGCCGTGCTAGGCTAGCTCTTACTGCTGACTCTTTGGCACTCACATATTCAACTTGCTCTTTGAAGTTTAGTCGGGCATCAAGCATCACTCCCAGATATCGAATAGATGGTTGTGTTGTGATTTCTTGGTCTCCAACTTCCAACTTGATTGTTTCTAGTTTTTTCCTACTGGTGATAAGCACTGCCTCGGTCTTGTGTTTTGCCAGCTGCAGGTTCACCGTATCCATCCACTGGTTGATTCTACCGAATGTGATGTCGAAGGCCAGGTTTATTTCTTCGATATGCTTTGCCACGATCACTACTGCTACATCATCAGCATAGGCTACCATTTTAACATCTGGTGGCAATGCTATCCTCAGGAGCCCATCATACATGATGTTCCATAGCAAAGGACCCAGGACTGAGCCCTGTGGTACTCCTCCGGTAACTTCATACTCTTTTGGACCTTTCTTCGTGTCATACTTGAGGACCCTATCCGTAAAGTAGCTAGCTACTATCCTACACAGGTATCCCGGTACGTTTTTCTCTTCGAGGGCTCGCATAATGCAGTCCCAATTAGCGGAGTTGAAGGCATTGTTAATGTCCAAAGTAGCCACTAGGCAATATTTCTTCGTGCCACCCTTCCATCTAGTTCCTGCAATTGCATCCTTTGCCGTACTGACAACTAGGTTGATTGCGTCCAGGGTTCACCGCCCTTTCCGAAACCCATACTGGTTATCTGCCAGAATTGAATCAACTACTGCTTCGATTCTCTGATGAATTATGCGCTCCAGTATTTTACCGGCGGTGTCTATCATGCAGAGTGGACGGTAAGATGATGTTTCTTCTGGAGGTTTCTTTACTTTAGGGAGCAATACTAGTCTCTGCTGTTTCCACCTACTAGGAAAACTTCCTTCTTTGAGACATGTATTGTAGGTATCTAAGAATAATGCCGGCGCTACATTAATAGCTGTTTTCAATGCAATATTTGGGATTCCATCCAATCCCGGCGCCTTATTATTCCCTACTCTATTACAGGCTTCCATCAGTTCTACTTCTGTGACAGGTGGTACGTCTTCTGGTTCGCCCTGCGCTGTTGCGTAGATAAATTGGCATTGCCGTGGAAACAGCTCGGTCACGATCTTCCATAGGAGTTGTGGGCACGTAGGTGATGATATTGGCTGGCTTTTCAAGTGCGTCATAACCACCTTATATGGCCTTCCCCATGGGTCCCTTTCCACTTCATTGATAAGTTCTTCCCAGCAAAGTCGTTTGCTGTCTCTTATGGCTTTATTTAGTTTCTGACGTGCCTTTTTGTACTCTGCTACCAACTCTGCAGAGTTAGGTCGTCGGTAGCCACGATGAGATATTCTTCTCTTTTTGAAGCACTCAGTGCGAAGAACTCTAATTTGATCGTTCCACCAGTACACCGAAGGTTTTTGATTTCTGGCACCTTTCCGGGGCATACTGGCGTCACAGGCCTGGGTGACTTTCTTCATTAGGTCTTTGGTCTTTTCTTCAGCACTTCGACTGGTGATTGGGTCGCTATCTAAGGCTACCACTAAGGCAGTTGGGTCAAAAGATTTTATTTTCCATCCTACCGCATTTGTTTACTTGATTGCTCTTCTGGGGCTCTGGCCAATCGATATTTCCCAGAGTATCGATCTATGGTCGCTGGCTGTGTAGGTGTCCACCACCTTCCAAGAATGGTATCCTCTAGTTAAGCTACTGCTGATAAACGTGAGGTCTACTATAGAGCACGCCTTTCCCTTGGTGTACGTTGGGGTATCACCGATGTTAAGAGGGACCACATCGAGTGTGGCCATTGCCTCGAGTAGTGCCTTTCCACGTGTGTTTGTGAATTTGCTGCCCCAGTCAACTGCCCAGGAGTTAAAGTCACCGGCTATTGCTATAGGAAAGTGTTGCCTTGCATCCTGAGTTAACCGATCTAGGAAATCGGTAAACTCATTAATAGATAGACTGGGCTGCGCATAGCAGCTGTAGAAGCGAATTCCTTCTACGTATGCTGCAACAAAACCGGCTTCTCTATTATTGACCCCACTTTGGAATGCGAATTTGCTACAAGACCAGATGACAGCTTTGGTGGTGCTGTCTGTTTCCCAAGGTTGGATACTTAGATGTCTGTAAGGCTCTGCTATCAATACTAGATCCAGCTCTAGCTCCCGCACTGTCTGCATGAGCAGATCATGTGCAGCCTCACAATGATTGAGGTTGATCTGCAGTATCCTCATGTTGTTTTGTTCTTCATTTTCTGGAATGCCTTTTGGAATACCGGGCATCTGTTAGAGCCAGCATGGTGGGCAGCGATCTCTGTGCCGTGATTTTCAGCGCATAGTGCACATTTCGCTGGCTTTTTACAGTCGGCGATCTTGTGCCCTTCTTCTCCACATTTGATGCAGAGTTTGGACCGGTCTACCTTACTTGTACACTGACTAGCGCGGTGTCGGATCCGACAATTGACCCAGCCAATCTTGATGTGGCCGTCTTCTCCGAGTACTTTCTGTGCTGCAGTGGCTCCGAGTGTCACTTCTGCCATCTGGGTCCCTCTATAGGCATCACGAATTTTTATATCCTTCAACGGTATCTTGAGGTCTTCCCCGGATGCCTTGTTCAAGGCTGTCAGGATATCTTCCTGTGTTGTCCCTCCGTCAAGGTCACGTATTTCAACAACGTCCTGTGGCACTTTACTGATGACTTCAGCGTCCTCTTTAAGGATGCCCGCAATAGTCCTCTGCAAAGCTTGGCCTTTGTCGGTACTCTTCCTTGAGAGCGTGATGAGCATGTCTCCAGCGACTGTTTTGCGGATCTTGTCTACCGTGTTAGATACCTGGTCGCTGGGCGTGTTTCTTGATCCGGCAGAGTATTTCGGCATACTTCTCCTTCTGTGTTGGGCGGATGATCAGCGCATCAGGTCTCTTAGCTGATCTTCGTGGCTTCTTCTGTTTCGGCTTCGGTAGATGTTGCTGGAATTTCACCTGAGTTCCTTTGCGCTCTTTTCTCTTATCCTTCCTCGATTTCACCAACTCCCAGGCTGGCTTCTTACTCTCCTTGACGGAGTTCTTTGAAAGCTCCTCACGCTGCTTGTAGGGAGGGCTTAACTTGAGATATTTCTTCTTTTGGGTCTGCATGTCTGCAGGGTCGGGAGAATGTCTCTGCTTCCTTTTCCCAGTCTTGATATCATCTTCGCTTTTGTCACCAGCGACTGATTCACCGTCACCTTCGACTCCAGTGTCCATTTCTTCCAAAGTATCATTGGCAGTTTGATTGCGTGCTGGTACTGTGGCACTTGTTCTCTCGGGCGTCTGACAGAGAAGATGTTTTTGCATTGCTAGCCACTCCTCATCAAGTTATTGAAACCTTCTGAGTGCGGTAACAACACCGGTTGTCCTGGTCTTGATCTCCTTGAGGATGTTGGCCTTCGATTGGATGAGATCCTGTAACTCGTTGGTGAGCTTCTCAAGGCGTTCCAATGCTTGTATTCGTTTCATTTCCGCACTTGCTTGGAGTGCCGCTTGTTGGGCATGTGGCGTCTTGTCATAATCACTACATTTACCTGTAGCTTTTGGTGCCACCTTGTTCAGGTTTGCCACCACGGAGTCACTGCGGTTGCTGGATGACGACATCTGGGAGCCCGCTTGCTCACCCCCAGACGCCGGTACTGGGGTATCCCTCCCCTGTACCGTAGGGTCCATAACCATTATTGGTTTATTATTCGGGGTTCCTTCCCCTAGCTGGGTTTTGGTCCGCTCCGGGTATTTAATTTCCCCGATATCCGGCATATCTGCCGAGCTTTCCCCTATCCGCCACCTGGGGAAGCGCCCGATGCGAGACCCAGCAACCCGTCACGGGATATGTATATATTTGTATATATGTATATGTGTGTGTATATATATGTGTATATATGTATATTGGTTATAAATGGATTAATGTGTATGGGATATATGTACCTATATACAGATGAAGGACTGGTCTTAACTGATTTTATAGCAATTAACTTTAGAATTTTAGGTTTCCATAAACAATAGGAATATTTAGATCAACTTATTAGTGAGAGAAATTTATTTGATCAAAGAGAATTATTCTCTTAAAATTCATTATATGTTTATTTGAGATTAAATGTATAATCCATTTATGAAAGATTTTCATAAATTTTTTTTCGAATATATGCATGCTGATTAGTGAGAGATATCAGCCTGTTTCTGGAAAAGTGAATGATATTCAAAATGTTTCATTCTCATTTCGTATTGTGAGAGAATATGATTTTATATATTATTTTGAATATTTATGAATATTTGAAAGAACACTAAAGAGTATTTTAGGATTTCAAAACATCTATTTCACCCAAAAATTTGGAGGTTGATTAGTAAGAGAAATCGGCCTTTTTTGAGTGAATAAGTATCAGTGCACTTTCAGAATAATCATGTTTATATGTTTCGTATTGTGAGAGAATATGATTACACTTATATAGAAATTTTAAATAATATTATGTATCTTATTCTTTTAACTGTCAGTTCAAGCCCAGAATAAAAGTAATTTAGTCTTTGTATGGGTATATATGTAAGTATTTATGCAATATTCTTAAATTACATTTTTTTAACTGAACCTGTATCAGCCTTAATAATAATTTTAATTTAATTGTGCTCCTTGTTCAAATAGCCACAAACATATAAAGATCATTCAGTAATATTCATTTTTATCAACAATTTCTAGATACTTTCTTACTTATTGTGCTACCATGACAAATATAAATAATGACATTTGTAATTAATGGCTATGAAATCTTTCCTGTTTTTGGCTAATTTATTTTAAATTCACGATTGTAAGTATTTCTATAATACTATCAAGTTGTTGTTGAAATAATTTTGTAACGATTTGTAGTTTGCCCTGAAGAAGAGAATAAACATTCTCGAAAGCTCGGCTTCAATCAAAGAATTTTATTGAATATATGACTGCATCCCCAAGAACATCTTTTTATTAATTATAAAACCAGTCAAGAATACAAAATCAATATATATATATATATATATATATATATATATATATAAAGAGAACTATAATTCATTATTACTGAGATAGATATAATATCAAAATGAGAATGCTATTCACCTTTATGATTTTATTTCATCGGGCACAGTCATCCACTAGAAGCAGATCACGTGATTTCAAGCTTATTTGCTTTCGTCAGCGCCACATAAGGATACAGCTTCCACTTATGTGGCGCTATCCATCTCTCATTGTTTGCTCTTCTAACATGTCCATACCATACTAGCCTTTTTTCTTCAATATAGGTTAAAATATCAGTGTCTATGCCCATTTTTATTCTGACCACTTCGTTGTTATTTCTGTCCAATCTTGTTACCCCGCAGCTTCTTCTCATAAATTCCATTTCTTTTGCATTAATTTTGCTTTTGTTTGCATTATTTATAACCCAGGTTTCAGCACCGTAGGTCATTATACTTTGAACGAGTGTATTATAAATCATCTTTTTTGTGTTTCTGGTGACGTGTCTTTCCCACAGAACAGGGTTTAATTGATTTATGGATGCTATGGCTTGTCCTATTCTGTTTTTGATCTCCGTTCCTTTTATTGAAATTTTAAATCCAAGATATTTAAAAGTCCTCACCACTTTTATCTCTCTGTTATCATCAACCTCCAGGTTTTCTATATCTGTTGTTGTTGCTAGATATTCTGTTTTAATAAAGTTGATACCCACTCCGTATTTTTTGTACTCTTCTTCTAGTTTTCTTATCATAATACCTAGGTCCTCCTTGTCCTGTGCGATTACCACTTGATCGTCGGGGAAACTGAATGTATAGAGATTATTGTTTTTATTGGGATTCCCATTACTTCACATTTCCTTCTCCAGAGCTTGAAAAAGTTTGCTATAGAAAGATTTTGAAAATGGTAGGCGATGTGGAGCACGCCTGAACGAGGCCTTAAGTAATTCTAAAAGAGCCTGTTAAACGGTTTCCTATTTTAACGTATAGGTGGTTGTCTTTATATAACTGTTTCACGGCTGCTATTAGTCCTGCTGGTACTCCAATTTGTTTCATAGCCTCCTAAATTCTTTTTCGGGGTATCGAGTCGTATGCTTTCCTTAGGTCGACAAATACTAAATGGACTTCTTTGTTTTTCGCCTTTATCTTTTCTATCACTTGTTGTATGGTGTAGATGTGATGTATGCATGATCTTCCTGCTGTAAATCCGGCCTGATCTTCTCCAATTCGGTCTTTAATTTGTTCTTCCAACTCTTGTTTTATTATCTTTCCATATAGACGGCCCACTGTCGAGATGACACTTATTCCCCTATAATTCTCCCATTTCCTTTCATCGCCTTTTTTAAATTTTGAAGTTATATACGCCTCTGACCATTCCTTGGGTAGCTTTCCCCCATTTAGTGCTCTTTGGATCATCCGGTCTGCAATGCGGAATAGTTTTTCTGGCCCATATTCAGTAATTTCTGGAGTGATCCCCTAAGGACCTGCTGATTTTTTATTCTTTAGAGATTGAATGGATTTTTTTACTTCCTGGAGCTCTAATTCTATTTGTTCCTGGTCACTTCTTTCTTCCTGTTGAGTCTGTTCATCCTCTATGAATTGTGGTCGATTTCTATTAGGAGTTCCTTTTAGTATTTTTCCCAAGGATCTTTTTGGATGTAGGTTATTCTAACTTTTTCTTTAGTATTTTTTCTTAGTGTTCTCAGTATTTGCCATGATTCTGAGATTTTTATCCTACCAATGTGACATTCCAGGTTTTGACATGTCCTTTACCAATTTATATTTTTGTACTTTACTTCTCACTTCTCTGTTCTTTTCTCTAAATTGTTGCAGGTTTTAAGGTGACTTGGTAATCAAATATTTTGTATATAAAGCTTTTTTTGTCTATTCAATTTTAGTTTTTTGGCTTATGTTGAAAATTGTTTCGGTTTTTTCTCTCCTTGTGCCTCCAGTGCGGCCTCTTTCATTTTCTCTTTTAGATTTTTGTATGTTATAAGCTTTCGTAACTGAATTTGATCAACTTTTGGTCGAGGCTTCGTTGGTGTATTTGTGTATATTTTTATGTTTAAAGAATCCATTTGTTATCCTAAGGTCATTTAGTTCACAGAATTCCACCAATCTTTTTCCGTTTGCATTTATTACGTCTTCTCCAAATGGTCTCACTGTATCTTTCCCCATCCTACTTACAGTCTCAAGTTACAATAATCTCTTCAGTGGATCTTGTTCTCATTACTTCTTCTTGGAGCGATTCCATAAATCGTTGTTTGTCAGCAGTGGGGCCGTCCTCTGTTGGTCCATATACTCCTATAACTGTGATTGGTTTTCCGAATATCTTGAAAGTTGTTCTTAAGATTCTTTCTTTGATGGTCTTCCAGCTGCAGGAGTTTAATCCATTTCTTCTTTAGCAGCATACCTACTCCCCATTTTACTCGTTCTTCCTTTTTAACGCCGCTCCAACAGTGAAGTACTTCACCGATCATTTCTGTACCATTTCCTTTCGTCTTTGTTTCGCTCGTAATAAGTATATCCATGTTAAACTTTTTAAATTCTCCGATCACTTCTCTATCCTTGGTTCTCCATTCTGGTACGTTCCATGTACCCAGTCTAATTTTCCCCTTGTCCTTGTTGCTTTTTCTTTCTCGATTGAGATTTGAGTCTGGGTTTTGTAAGCCGTCTGCCAAATTGCCCCCCCCCCCAGTATCCATTGGGGCTCCCTTTATTAGAGGTGTGATTTACCACCCGGGGATTTCTTCCGGGCTTCTCATCCTGCATAAAGTTTAAGCTATCCCTTATATTTGTGCTAAATGCGGGCGCCGAAGCCCCCTGCAGGAGGACCCACTCAATCAGCCAGTCATTCTGAGTCAGACGCTGATGATAGCTGACCATTCTGGATCAGAAGCTATATTGATGCCTGTTGGCATCAATTTTCTCGCCATATCTGGTTACCTTTACTTAGTTTAGCCTGCAGGCCAATGCAGTTGCCCGGGGTGTGGCACAGGGAGCCATAATTAAGAGTTGGGTGCCTTGTGAGGACCAGTTACTCAAAATCATCTCCTGTCTATGACACGCAATGTGGCCGTTCTTTGTAAAAGGTACTACCTCTCCAACACAACCCATAGACTCATACCACCAAAATCAAAGTCTTGGAAATGAACCTGAGGTAGAACCGTACAAGTTGTCGGAAATTTTTGCATAGTCCCCGCGTTCGAAGGTGACCAAATATTTTTGGGAACTTTCCTTAATGAGAGAGAGAGAGTAATTATTTGACTACATTGTGTACAAAAATTACAATTATGGCAAGTCATATATACATACATGTCATACATTTTAAATGAGCAACAACGTGTCTAGATAAAAGTAGTAAAATTTACAACTAAAGAAATCAAACTGACATAACAAGAAAATTTCAAGGTAATCGCAGTGCCACGTGATTGGGAATGAAATGAAATAAAATAAAATATGAAAATAAAAAAGTCCACCTAGATGAGAACAGGTCACAGATTTACAACATGAATCATTTTTCAAGAACTGAGAATAGACCAGCAGCAGTAGCTTATTCTTCGATGGTGTAGAAACAGTGGTTGAGAAGATATCTCTTGATATTTGTTTTGAAATTTGTGAAATCCAAAGATTTAACTGAGGGATGGATACAGTTGTAAAAATTTAAATTTAGCGAGTTTTTTTGACTAACTGCTAACCTATGTCTTGTATTATTCAATAAACATGCGGATCTTGTTGAATAATCATGATTTTGGGAGTGTTTCAGAGATATCTCAATATTCTTGTGAATCTCCAACAGCACAACATAAATATATAATGTAGGAAGAGGCATCATTTCAAATTCAAAAAATAAAGGACGACAATGTTCCCTATATCCTACGTTTGCCATTATTCTTATGGCTTTTTTCTGACATCTGAAAATTGTGATTTAGTTTGTGGAATGTCCCCAAATCAAAACTCCATATGAAATAACTGAGTGAAATAGTGAATGATATGCTATTTTCAGTGTCATCAAACCTACAGCATTCCTGAACTGTCTAAGAATAAATAAAACATTAGACCGTTCACGAGGAGTCGCTTCAATATGGCTGGACCAACTAAGTCTAGCATCAATAAGGAAACCTAGAAACTTAACACTGCCTCCTAGAGTAACACTGTTGTTAGAGGAAATCACAGTATTCTGGGTTTTTTGATCGTTCAGTTTCAGTTTTTTTTGCTGTGAACCAGTTTGCTAAATTTTTGTTTCTGTCCATCATTTGAGTTAAACTAGTACATGATTTGTCTGAGCAAATGAGGGTTGTGTCGTCGGCAAACAAAACACAATTTGTTGGTGAAATAAAGCTGCATAAGTCATTCATATAAATGATGAATAATAACGGGCTGAGGACAGAACCCTGAGGAACACCATGACAAATTGGCCTTAAATCTAACTTGATATTGTTGACGTCGACGCACTGATACCTATTTTCAAGATAGGACCCTACCAGATCAAGAGCAGTGCCTCTCACGCCATAGTAACTCAATTTTTGAATGAGGATAGAGTGAGAAACACAATTGAAAGCCTTGGTCAAGTCACATAGGTTTAAAGAAGTATATTTACCCCGATCAAGACCCTCGACTATGTTCGTCACGAGTTGGTAAACAGCTTGAGTAGTATTTTTACGAAAACCGTATTGGGATTTGTGAAAATATAAGTGACTATCGAAATAAGAATACAACCGATTTTTTAGGATAATCTCTATTATGTTTCCGATGATGCTAATTGGGCGATGGTTGTCAGGTAAGTTTCTGCAGCCCTTTTTGAACAAGGGTATGACCCTGGATGTTTTAAAGATATCAGGAAATATTCCAGTTAAAAACATTTGATTTATTATCGATGTTACGAGTATATCAGCCACGGATTTTATCATTTGACTATTCAAGTCGTGTATATCACGAGAATTTGAGTTCTTCATCGAGTTTACTGCGGAATACACTTCTTGTGGGCAGACTGGTTCCAAGAAAAAATACCCACAAGGTGAAGGAAACGTTTTGAAATGATTCAATTTGTCAATTGATAAAATAGGAATATCTTTTATAGATTTTTTCTGCTATATTACAGAAAAAACATTTAAATCATCTCCGGAAATTTCAATTTGGGGAAGTTTACGTTTTACTGCATTTCCCTCTATATTTATTAAAGTCCAGCAAGCTTTTAAAGTAATTTCAGAGTTCAAAATAAAATTTTCATTTGCAATTTTTTTCTGTTTCTGCAAATTGAATTTGTATTCCTTTTTTAGTGATTTGTAGGCTTTAAATTATTGAGGGTTTAGGGATACTTTTTCTATGGTTTTTGCAGCCTCTACTCTATTTCTCATTTGTTTGAGAAAATCATTAAACTAATCTAGTTTCAATGCATTTTTTTTGGTGCTGAAAATGCTTTCGTATGAAATGAAGTTTGGATAGCAGTTTGTAAAATATCGAGGACAGATTCGGATAGAAGATTTACTTCGATGTTTTCATATTCCAAATTACTCCTGTCTACTTTGAGCAATAAATCTCTAAAAACTTTGAGTCACTTTTTGGTGATGCACAGCTTAAATGTTTCCACAGAATTTTTTTCAGATATTCGATTTATGATTATGAATTGACCTTTATTGTCTGAGAGACAGGGATCCAAAATGCCTTTGTTTAAACCTGTTTCAAATTGGTTTGATAGTAGTTTTTAAGCCATAAGAATCTAGCAAGCATTCACTTGAAAAAGTGGTGGAGAATTTGAACAAAAATCTATATTGATATCTCCAAGTAGCAAATTTTGTTTTTTTTTATTTAGCGACTCGAGACAGTGAATTATCTAAATTTGTTAGGAAAACATTGACATCCCCAGTACATGACCTGTATAGGCTTATAATCAGAGTATTTAAAGATTTAACAAAAATTCCACAGAATTCTGAGTCAAGTTCACCACAAAAATCGCTTAGATCTAAAATCCTTGGATTCAGATTTTCTTTACAATAGATAGCCACACCGTCATGTTTTCTATAAAAATCATTAGCTTAAACATAAGAAGGAATATTCACAGTTCTTAAATTGTCATTAGTAAGCCAGTATTCCGTGAAACATAAAACATCAAAGTTACAATCTTTTAAAAATATGTTTAGTTCATTAGTTTTATTTGCTAAACACTGTATATTTATATGAAATACACTGAAAAAGTCTTCAGATAAAAAAAATACATGTACCTCTTGTTTCCTGGACTCACCAGCTATGCTTGTTCTTGTGGTGCCGTCCTCTTTTTATTAAAAAATACGATACAAGAGTACCGTTTGGCCATAAAAAATTCAAAAAAGTTGCAGAATGTGAGAAAATCAACATAAATGTACCTTCTTATCTCGGATAAATAAATGTATATGTTTTGATTAAATTTATTGTTATTTAGGTTTTTGGCGAGTGGAAAAGCAAAGTTAGAGTGAAAGCACAGGAAATTATTTTTAGCCAAAAAAAATCGGAGGTGGTCCGCCTATTGCCCAATTGACAAATGTGGAGGAACGTTTGATGGCTATAGTAGGATGGAGTTCCGTCACAGGCGATAATAATTTGGAGATGGGACTGGTAAGCTTGCCATTCACACAGATATTTGAATTTATATATATATATATATATATATATATATATATATATATATATATATATATATATATATATAATATACCTATATAGATTGTCCATTTTTGCAGCAAAATTCATTTGTACCATTGGCTAGTTCGAGCAGCTGTTTCAAGGAAGTTATAGCAGAAGCTTCTGAACTTTGCCAGCACCAGCACCAGAGACAACCATGTTCTCTCTCCCAGCACTACTACCACTGAACCACCTATGGAGGGTATAGGAGGAGTGCAATCTTAGTGTTGATAAAATGGGACCAATTTTGCTGTACCTATAGGCGCTGCAGTATAGAATGTACTCAGTTAGGTAGGGGGTAGTGGGAAAATTTAAAATATTGATTTTCAAAGTAATATCCATTGTATGTTGTTTTTATTTACGTTTGAGCATTTGCATACTCACCGTGCTCTGACTTTGATTATCGAGAATGTTCTTTCCTTCAAAAATGCCTTGCAAAAAGTGTAGAAGTTTTTTCCAAAACTTGAAATACTTTTTTGCTAGAAATAAATTAGATTACGATTCCAGTATATTCTTTACTTTCACGATTATTTCCAAGTAGGAATACTCTGAAATATTTGTGTAATTTCGATAAATATATTTCTTACCATAGGATCAATAGTTTTGGATTTAGAGTCTTATGATATAAAAAGTAAAAGAGGAAAAATTATCCTTTACACAACTTCGAAAGTTTTTTGCGACTTTTAATAAACGAATTAGAATTTTTGTGTAGTTTAAACCGGCTTCGAAAGACTTTTTTCATTCGATAGAGGAGTGCTAAGTAAACAAATTAATAATCACTCCTCTCTCAAGCATAGAAACATAAAACATACATAACATCCAGAGAACACTATAAAATCTATTATAAATACCATAGACATGTATCCAATTTGCTGATATGTCCCATTTCTACAGTCCATGGAACCACCAATGTGAACGTAACAACTGAGATTCAGTCAGTGCCCACAGCACAAATGTCTGCTGGTCCGGCCCAACGGCAACGGCCAAATAAAAGAAAACGTATTCTTAAAACGATTGATGGAAAGATTTTTGAAGAAATACATCTAAAAGAGATGCATAATGAACAGTTGGCAGTTCTCTCTAATATAAACATTTGGAGAGGATTGCCAACAATCAAGAGCAACTTAATAATTTATTATTAGAGTTCTTACAACGCAATTAATTTCTAATTTTATTTTATGAGTGTTTGATTTTTATTCTTTTCCTATTCGTTTGTGATATTTAAATAGTTGATGTTTTTGTACATATTTATATTTATTTTCGTTTTCTTAGATGCATATACCTATTCTATAAGTTTATTGGGCTGTTTTTTACCCTTATTTGGTTTTGTTTCCTATAGATTATTTTGTGTTATCTTATTTATGAGTTAACTTTATTTAGTACAAATTATTTTTTTCTCAGATATTTATCTTCGTTTTTTGTTGTTTTTTAGATGAATATATTTAAGTTTGTTGGGCTGTTTTTTACCCTTATTTGGTTTTGTTTCCTATAGATTATTTTGGGGATACATTTATTTAGTGCCAATTTTTTTTTCTCAAATATTTGTCAATTTTTGGTTTGTTTTATTCCCTATACATAATTTTTTGTTTTTTTTATTCATGAGACCTTAATTTGGTACAATTTTTTTTCTCAAATACTGATTTTCGTTTTTTTGTTCTTTAGATGAATATATTTCAAGTTTGTTAGAATGTTTTTTCTAGACTCGTTTGTATTCGTATGACGTATGATGATGTATTTATTTTTGCAATGTGCTTTTATTTTTACACATCGATATATTTTTGCTTTCATATTATTCATTCAATAAAACTACATATATGTTATATAACATTCCACATGAACAATGTAAAGTTCAAGGACATCATCCCATTTTTCCATAATACTTGGTAGCAGGCCTAACACGGTTCTCCTGGTCCAATTTCGGCGCCATATTTCCTAGACGCTGATAAAGCATCACGCCACTACCATTTCCAAGGATAATACAGTGAACCGAAGTTCCCAAGAAAACGCTCACGGAACATCACGCCACCACCATCATCCGATGTGCTCAAATGGCCTACGTGACTTTACCACATATATCAGCACTATTTTTTATATAAATAAGTAATTATAGAATCAGTTATTAACTCACTTTAGTAAGGACAAGACTATGTCCAAATTTGTAATCATTTTAATAAAATAAAATATTATAATTAAATAAATTGTTTTTAAAAACTTAAAAATCAAAAAGCAAATATAAAAATTGGTGTCAGAAGTGGGATATCCTCTACATATTCAGAAAACGGAAATCCTAACTGAATGTGGTGGTTCCCAAACCTTAAAGAAGATAACGAACAAAAGCCAACACAGCCAGCCAACCAACCCTTTGTAGACGGTCTCTCCAACGTCGGGAACACGTGAATACCAACCTGCCGGAGCAAAGCTTGTGGAGCCGGATTGCAGCTACAAATGTGGAGATCGTTGTAAGCCTTTAAAGAATCATCTCGCTATACTATTAGTTTATTTTTATTAGGAACAGTTCTTTTGCCTAATACATTATCAAATTTTTATTCACATCGATTGTTGTTAACATTTTATGAGATTAAGAAATAATAAAATCACAATGCCTAACGACGGTCAAGCAAACGATAACAACGAAAATAGAACAGTCGAACCGAATAAGTTGAGTGAGATATTTTCGGTCGTGTCGGAATTTGATGGCAACCAAATCTTCTTAAACACTTTCCTTTTATCATGTACTACGGCTTACAATATGGCCGTAGGAAATCAAAAACCATTACTTATTTTACATATCAAGAATAAACTGCGTGGCAGAGCTGCAGAGCTAATAAATTCAAGGAATCCTGCAACTTGGATTGAAATTAAAAGATTGCTAGAGAGTCATTTCGGTGATGCAAGAGATCTCGCATCATTGATTCAAGACTTACAAAGAATGAAACAGCTATCGAATGAATCGCCTCTCACTTTTATAACGCGACTCTAAACCCATGAAGCAAAGATGTATGCTTCAATAAACAAACAAGAATATAGTCAAGAAGAAAAAACTGCTCAGACTCGTTTAGCCCAATCTATGGTCTTGAATACATTACTTACCGGTCTTGATCCTAAAATAGGTCAAATTGTTCATGCTAGTGATCCTACAGATATTCTTAGTGCTACTAATAGAGTCCGTAGGGAACTGCAGTTGAATTACTTTGAATCTCAAAAATTTAATAACCTCAATAAGAATAGCAATATTCCGCAGAAAAAACCCAATCAGCCTCTTCCATCAAAGCAATCTTCTAATTGCAAACGTATGGGACACAATTCCAATGAATGTAGACAAAGAAAATTTTTCCAAAGTCAAAACTATCAATCAAATTTCCAACAACAACAAATCAGACCAAGTTTTCCACAACAGTCTCAACAGCCAAGATAACAACTTCAGTCGAACTTCCAACCTAATCCAATGTTTCGAAGAGATCGCCCTAGTGTGATTAGACAAAACCCTAATATAGGCAATATAAGACCCTCAGTCGTACAGCCTAATCCTAATTATAATAAGTTCCAACAAAACGGAACCTATCATTTCAATTACGAACAAGATCCTAACTCAGATTGTTATGATCCATATGAAAACGAAACTTCTTATAATTTTTCGAGTGAAGATCAATTATCTCAAGATCCCTATTATCATGATCCAAGTGTCCAACCAAATTCGGATTTTCAAGAAGGCCCGCCTTCGTCGTCGGAGCCTCCAGACGAGAATCCGGAAATAAAAAACATTCAAGCCCAAATTCAAACCATGAATCTGGACGACTTCAACCCGAACCTCAACTTCCCCGAACAGAAGTTCATCTAAATTCTCTACTTTCAGTCAAATCGAAAAATCTGTATTACATTACCGACACTTCAAAATCATTTAAATTCCTAATCGACTCAGGAGCAGGACTTTCCATCTTTAAACCTAATGCATGTCGAGATTTTCCTCAAAGATTTTCAGAAAACGTTATGATCCAGGGAAAAACAGATCAAAAAATCAATATAAATGAATCTACCCTAGTTCCTTTCAATTTCAAAGACCCTCATAAAGTTTACATATGTAATTTAGATATTGATTTTGATGGAATTCTCGGAACCGATTTTTTGGATCATTACGAATGTATAGTAGACTTGAAAAATAAAGAACTGATAACAAATTTTAAGAAATTACCCTTATTTAAAGTAAATGAAAATTCAAATGTAGAATCGGAAAGTAGAACTAGTCATCTGAATTCAAACACTATATCTATAGATGCTCGCACTGAACAAGTTTTGAAACTCAAGTGTACCCTCTCTAATACTGATGCAATATTATCTGCTAAAGAAATAGATAAAGTGCGCCTCCCAAATGCTCTCGTTAAAGTTAACGAGAAGGGCGAATTTTTCACCACCATATTAAATCCGAACGCAATTAATAAAACAATCGACCTCTCAGAAATCGTGCTAGAATCAATTCAGCATGTTTCTATTAACAGTCTCAATGAATATGAATACAATATTGAAGCCAATAGAATTCCCGAAATTAGAAATCAGCTTCGCTTAGAACATCTAAATCAAGAAGAATCAGAAATGATTACCAATCTTTGTCTTGATTATGCCGACATATTCTACCTTGAAGGAGACAGACTTACATTTACGAACGAAATAAAACATACGATCAAAACTAATTCAGACAAACCTACATACACGAAATCATACCGATACCCTCACGTGCATAAAGAAGAAGTTAAAAGCCAGATAAATAAAATGCTCGACCAAGGAATAATTAGACCTTCAAACTCACCATTTTCATCACCTGTCTGGGTTGTTCCAAAGAAGATGGATGCATCTGGGAAACAAAAGTGGAGAGTAGTTGTAGACTACAGGAAGCTTAATGAAATTACCATAGACGATAAGTATCCATTACCAAATATCTCGGATCTTCAGGACCAGCTGGGAAAATGCCAATACTTTTCTACACTTGATCTCGCCTCTGGATTTCATCAAATCGAAATCGACCCAAAGGACATTCAAAAAACCGCATTTTCAGTCGAAAACGGACACTACGAATTCGTCAGAATGCCATTTGGATTGAAGAACGCTCCATCAACTTTCCAAAGAGTGATGGACAACATCCTGTTGGGAATTCAGAACGAAAGATGCTTGGTCTATATGGACGATATAATTGTGTACTCCCCATCGATCCATGAACAGATAGACAGACTGACAGAAGTCTTTAAGAGACTACGACAGGCAAATATGAAAATTCAACCCGACAAATGTGAGTTCCTTCGTAAAGAAGTAGCTTACCTTAGCCACTTAGTAACCAAAGACGGTGTCAAACCCAACCCATCGAAAGTTGAGTGTATTTTGAATTTTCCGCAACCGAAAAATCAAAAAGAAATAAAATCATTTTTAGGTTTAGCAGGTTACTATCGAGGATTTATACAAAATTGTGCTAAGATTTCCAAGCCACTTACTAACTTACTCAAGAAAGATATACCTTTTGATTTTGATTCGGACTGTAAGAAATCTTTGGAAAATCTGAAAGAAGCACTAACATCCACCCCTGTTCTTATATACCCAAATTTCGAGGAAACATTTGTTCTTACCACCGACGCTAGTAATTTCGCGATTGGAGCTGTTTTTTCCCAAGGACCAATCGGAAAAGATCTCCCGATTGCGTACGCTTCCAGGACCCTTTGTAAGGCCGAAACCAAATATTCAACAATCTAAAGAGAGGTTTTACCGATTGTTTGGGCCGTAAAACATTTCCGACCATATCTTTTTGGCCGAAAATTCACCCTTATTACAGGCCATCGACCTCTATCATGGCTCTTTTCAGTTAAAGATACTGGCAGCCGTTTAGCTCACTGGAGATTGAAATTAGAGGAATACGACTACGAAATTCAATATAAACCAGGAAAAATCAACAAGAACGCGGATACCGTTTCCAGAATCAAAATTAACCATGTGAAAGATTTTTCAAAATAACAATAGGATGTACGAAGAATTTGATACTTTCGTTCATCTCTATAAGACTAAATCTCTGATAGACTACTCGAAAACAGAATTTTCTAACGGTCAAATTTTAGGTAAAAGTAACAAAAATATTATTAGTTTCTTCAGGCAAAACGAATTAACGGATATTAACGAAAAAATTATAAACGATATTTTTGAGGACAATCTAGATTTCGTACATCTAAAGATTAAACATGTTCACGATAACATTCAAAATTTTAACGTAGGTGATAAAGTTTATATCAAAGAATCGCAAATAAAAAATAAACTCTCAAACAAATTCAATGGACCCTTTGAAATTTTAGAAATCCATAATAATTCAGCAGTATTACTAAATCCTAATACTAACCAAAAATCTAAAATCAACTTTGATCGCATGAAACTATGCTCTGAGATCTAATTGGTTTCAGGTACTTCGTAATGGTCACAACGGCCTTCTGTCAATACCAAATAGAACCAATAAACAACACCCTTGGAGTATTTTATAATGACGAAAGCCGAATAGTCATTTCAAAAGACAAATGGACACTTCTTGTACACAAAAATATATCGGGACTACTAACTGCCTTTGAGAACAACAACAGAATACTCGATATAATACACAAGACTCTAAAGCCAGACTATCATTCTATGAACTCATTCCACTCAGATGTAAGGACTCATGTTAACCTTTTAACACAGATTTCGAGAACAATCAAAGAAAAATTTAATGAAGTGATAATTGATACTAAACGCAATAAACGAGGAATTATAGACGGAATTGGTAGTATATTCAAGGCTATAACAGGTAATTTAGATGCAGCTGATGGCGAATTTTATACCAACAGCATATACAAATTACAGACCGACCAACATCAAATCGAAAATCTATTAAAGAATCAAATATCAGTATCCACTTCTCTAATCAAAACATTTAACGAATCCATTCAAAACTTAACTATTGATAGAAAAGTTTTCAACGATAATATAGGTAAAATTGAGAGAGCAGTTCATCAGCTGAATGATAAGCTAGCTATAGTCGAAGCCAAACTCAGTTTCTTCGAGATATGTGAAAAACTTATGGAAAGCTATTTAGTAATTGAGGACAATTTGAACGATATTCTGAATGCTATAACTTTTGCACGATTGAAGATAATCCATTCATCTATAATCACTCCTAACAGTCTTATTCTTGCCCTTCAGGAAATCTCTCAAAACCTTGTTAGAAATAATTTGCCATTACCTGTAAAAATTTCAAAAGTTGCTTTATACCTAGAGATAATAGAACTTCAAGCCTATCAACAGGAAAATAATATTGTATTCATTTTAAAGATTCCCCTTGTGGAACAACAATTATATACTTTATATCATTTATATCCAATACCAATATTAGACAAGATAACTGGATTACATCATATACTTTCAATTTCTCAGAAATATATCGCGAGAAATGATGATTCTTTAATGTACATTCCCGTTAAGGACCCATCAAATTGTAAGGAGTTGGGCTCACATAAGAAATTGTGTTCGAACTTGTATGCCAACCCAATAGACAATAACGCTATATGCGAAGCCCAGTTGTTGAAAAACCGCCAAGAAGTACCAGAAATATGTAATAATGTGATAATTTACAGTCGAGGATACAATGTTCATAAATTAAGAAACAATGTATGGCTTGTCATAATATCAGAACTATTACAAGTAACACTAAATTGCCCTAACTCGAATACAAAGACTTTGCTACTTTATCAAAATTCAATTATCAAGTTTCAATCCGAATGTCAAGGGTTCATAGGAATCACAAAAGTTCAAGCCGACAACCAGAAGTTTACGGACTTATCCGATAATCCACATCCAGTGATTATCCCCTACGAGTGTTGCAACCACCTTCCAAACAAAATCCAACTTCCAAAACTAGATGCCCTGAAATTAAATTAAATCAATATGGAAGAACTCAATGTTGCGAACCATAAGCTCCAACAGTATTCAAGAGACTTGGACCATTTGATAAACGAACCATTCGTATCTAAGAATATATCATGGATCACATATTTAACAATTAGTATCATTTGTGTGCTTTCAGGCGCAAATGTTACAGTTAAACTTCTAAGAAAATTCAAACCAAAGTCTCAAAAGAAGCCCTTAAGCCCTTTGAGGAGAATTGGAAGTTTCTTCCCAAGAAGAAGACCAAATCTACAAGTTCCCGAGGAAGAAAATGACGTTCCCATGACCGAACACATCAGTCTTGCTTAAAAGTTGCTGCATAGCACCAACTTTTCAATAATGAGGGGAGCTGTTATATAACATTGCACATGACCAATGTAAAGTTCAAGGACATCATCCCATTTTTCCATAAGACTTGGTAGCAGGCCTAACACGGTTCCCATGGTCCAATTTCGGCGCCATATTTCCTAGACGCTGAAAAAGCATCACGCCACTACCATTTCCAAGGATAATACAGTGAACCGAAGTTCCCAAGAAAACTCTGACGGAACATCACGCCACCACCATCATCCGATGTGCTTAAATGGCCTACGTGACTTTACCACATATATCAGCACTATTTTTTATATAAATAAGTAAAATTGTAATTATAGAATCAGTTATTAACTCACTTTAGTAAGGACAAGACTATGTCCAAATTTGTAATCATTTTAATAAAATAAAATATTATAATTAAATAAATTGTTTTTAAAAACTTAAAAATCAAAAAGCAAATATAAAATATATGTTAACGTTGTTTTAAGATTTATTTTCATCGAAAATATCTATTGACAATATCATTTCTCAAATTTCGGCCTTCATTTAAAACGTTATCTATTTGGTTTATCTCTTCATCCCCGTTTACATGTATTTCTTCTCCTGCATCCATGGGAATACCTGCTCTGATACACATATTGTGCAGTATCCTGCAGGCATATGATATCATACCAGCTCTTTCGGGGCTGTATCGCATCTTGCGTTCCCCTTTGATGCATCTAAATCTAGTGATGTTACGATGGAACTGGACCTATTAATTTGGAACAGGTATCGTTTGATTGTTCCGTGTACCTATTCCCAAAGATTACAGAAACCTGTTCCCTGTTCCGAGTTACTGGGTACCATAGAGATAGAGATTTGATTATGTATCATGTCGGTCTTGTAAATAATACGTATTAGAATTAGCAGAGATGCAGATGAGAGTGTTTATTAGTCTATATGGATGAGAGAGAAGACGTATTACTGTATTAGGTATTAGCTTATGTTATATATTAATATTAATTAGGCTTTAGTTTTTGATATGAATCGTAGGTAGTAGGTATGTAATAGTCTTTATTCTCTATGAGGTTTAAATGAACTTGAGGTTTGAGATATTGTACTTTTATACAAATATATAGGCTTATATTCCTCAATAAACAATTGAGTTGATTTGCAAAAAACAATTTGAATTTTTTTTATTATATTTATTTCAAAAGTAGAACAAAACAAGAAAATAAAACAATATAACATAACATTATTCTTAGAATTAGAAAACCAAAAACTCTTTGGCTTAAATTATGTACAATAACAGATAACAGGTACTTACTCGGCAAAATAAAACAATCTCTAAACTATATAAATGAAAAAATTAACAAAAGTTCGCATTGTAGTTCAAAAATAATAACATGTGTACATGTTTTGATTTCAGGCGTCTTCGACGCTCTCTTAAAACTTCGCCAGCCTTAGAGAATAAACTCTCGCAAGGTACAGATGTAGCCACAGCACATAATTTTTTTCTAACTAGTGCACTTAGGTTTGGATACATGTATTGGTGTTCTTTCCACCACTCCAAAGGATCTCTTCTCCTGTCTATAATATCTTCTTCCATATACCTTTGCATCTCAATTATAGCCCTGGAAGTTGTACTCTTAACCGAAGATTTGTTACCTTCTTGTGAGGCTACTCTATCAAATGCAGCCCAAATTGATAGTTTGTTGTTTTTTTCTGCCTCGTTTTCGAGAGGTTTTATCTCACTTTTTGAAGGTTCCTCCCTTAATCATATAATGTCTGCCAAATCACTAATAATATTTTTCTTGACTCTTTCTGCAGCATCATTATTTTTGAATTCCCAAACCTATTCCGTAGGCCCTGCTGTAGTTTTTTTATTACTACGGTTCCTGAATGTGATAAGTCCGTATTACTTACGAGATGCTCACAAATATCTAGAAGCCCCCCTGTAATAACGATAACTAAAGAAGCCGCAAGGTATTGCTGGCCACTAATAATTCTAGAGACATCTTCGAAAGGTTCTAAAATCATTTTTAACTCTTTTAGTAAGCGCCATTCGTCAAACAATATCTGTGGAAGTTCTGCATCCAACAGTGCTGCAGTACTTCTAATGCCCTCTTCCAACTCGATAAATCTTTCAATCATGTAAAAGGTGGAGTTCCACCTGGTAATGACATCGAGTATCAGTTTCTTGGGTATTTTGATTCCTGAGTTTTCTTGAAAGTTACTCAGCTTAGTTGATGCTTTTGAACTTTTCCTAAAATGAGCCACTATAGTTTTAACTTTGTCTATTGTTCCTATAACTAATGGCTCAGAATTTAATGCATCTCGGACTACTAAATTTAATGTATGGGCATAGCACCCGAAAAACTTCCACTTTAGTCCATTTTTTATCGCGCTTGTTATATTTGCAGCATTATCAGATATAGCCAAATTAATTTTATTTTCGATCCCCCATTCTTCTGTAATTGATTTTAATTCGGCTGCTAAATTAGCACTGGTATGCGATTTTTCGAATACCGAACACTTCAGAAGCATCGTCTGATTTTGAAATTCATTGTCTATAAAATGGATCGTCACACCCATAAAAGATTCATTATTTCCGGATGTCCAACAATCAGTGGTCAAAGATACGGCATCAATAGTTTTAATTTTTTCTCTACAATTAACCAAGCACTGTTCGTAGAGTGTGGGAATGAGAGTCCTGGAAATAACTTGCCTACTTGGAATATCATACGAGGGATTCAACGCTTTTGAATAACGCTTGAACCCTTCGTCTTGTACCACACTAAATGGTTGAAAGTCTTTATAAAACATAACTAACAGAGCTTCATCTATTTTTTTTTTCGAGGCTGAGGTTATTTTTTTCGGAACAAATGAGGATATTTTGGATTGAATAGTGGATTTTGAATGTGATGTACCTATTGTTTTTTGACAGCTAGAAGTAGATGGGATTGATTGTACATCATCAGCCTAAAACAGATGTACGGAAAAGACATAGTTTAGACTCAGAATATATGAATTTCGTTAAATAGAAAGAAAATAACAATGCATTTTTTCATTCGAAAATATATGAATACACTCACTTGGGTAGCGGAAACTAGAATCGCTGGATCATCTATTCCTGAAAACCTTTCTGTTGATGGTTCTGTCTCAGGAATATTTGTATTTGATCTTGCTCTAATATTTTCATTTAATTGAATTGTGGGATGTTTTCTCAACATGTGCTTTTTCAAATTTGAAACTGTTGCTCTGTACGACATAAAAATTTTGCATATATTACATTTTGCAATGTATTCTTTTGAATCAACAACCGAAAAAAAATTTCAAACTATACTGGTACGTTTGTTCATTTTTATAAGCTTTTAAATCAATTTTAATAACAAGAAGACAAGAAAGTAAGGAAGTAAGTAAATCAGCAATATCAGCAAATTTAAAACGCTTAGCTTTTAACTTGTGCTGCGTCCCGCGCTGTCAGTCAAGTCATCCAAAGTCAAAATATAAGCCTACTTAGTCTATGCCTACAATCTCTTCTGCGAGACTGTACTGTTCTCAGAACAGTGTTCTGTGCTCTCTGTTATGTGTTATCTCATCTGCATGTTGACGTTTTTGACCGAAGACGAAAACCGAGAATATCCGACAGACATCCGAGCACGTCCGAATCGACAATATACATATTATATATATTCCGGATTAGGTTGGACTTGGAACAGGTTTAAGGAATAGGTTTGTATTTGTAACAGGAACAAGTCATACTAGGTACGATAAAAAGCTGTTCCGTAACATGGCTATCTAAATCTGCTTTTGAATAATCCAATACATCTTTCAATCGTGCTCCTTGTCATCTTATGCGATGTATTGTATGATGCTTCTGTGGTATTTGGAGCGGGATCCTCGAATGGCGTTAATAACCAAGGCTGTAGAGGGTATCCCGAATCCCCATGGAGAAATGTATATCTTTCACCTGAAACAAAATAGTCTATATTTAACAAATGTGTGAAAATTAGAAATATCATATTACCTGCAGCATAATTATTTTCTAAAATATTCTTAACAACTGAGGCTCGCCAAATAAAAACGTCATTAGTTGAACCAGGATATCTCGTATTTATGTTAAAAATTTACAAATCGGGTCCACATATCAACTGTACGTTCTTGGAGTGGTATCCTTTCCTATTAAAATAGTTATGTTCGTTCTCACGAGGTGCAATAATTGCTATGTGAGTGCAATCAATACAACCGATCACTCCAGGAAAGCCAGCTTTTTCCATAAATGCAGCTTTGAGTTGAGCTTTTCTGATGTTATTTTGGGGAAATTTATTCCAAGTGTTTGATAAAATTTCAACTATTAATCCGGAAAATTCCACTATACAACGACTTACACTTTGTTGACTCTCAGCCAAGAGATACTCATCCCCAACACATCGCTGGTATGAACCAACCGCAAATAATCTTAGAGCAAATAAGATTCTGGTCTGCTTGGGAATTCTAGTATTCCGAATACTATTGCCCATATTTGGCAAAAGTGAGTCGAATTGACTTGCAGTCAGCGCCTTATTCAGTCTAAAGATTTCAATAAACCTCCAATCCTCTCATCCCTCACCACCCTTTTCGCAAGTTTCAGATTATATATCGCTGCCTGTTCTCACCTTCTATCAAGAGTTGTCTTAAAACAGGATTCATCTGGAAGTATCAAGAATAATATTTATGATTATTAAAAGTAAAAATGAATAATTATTCATGGAACCAAAACCTACCTCTTCAGTTATAAACCAAATCACGCAATATCGCAGTCAAATAGATTTATTAACAATCAAAAACACAATTCGCAAATAAACAACAACTAACAAATGTCAAAGATTCAACGAAATGGGTTATGTACTATCTTTCGGTAATTTTTGTTGTATTTTGGCCTACTCTCACCATAGAACACTTACTTTCTCAAAAAGCGTGAATGTTTTCATGGTGTACTGTAATAAGTTCTATTTACGAATAAGAATACGAGAGGGGCCGAAAAATTGCCGAATCCAATAGACAAAAGCTTAGAGAATACCTCCGAAAGCAAGAGAATAGAAAATTTCGCTTGTATTTCTTTATCTCTATCGCTATGACATATTGTTACAGAGTCCCACACCAGGCCCTGCTGAAATTTTCTTGTTTAATAGTTACTTTCAAAAATTTATTGAACTTACATTTTGGCGATTCTCGAGATCTCCCTTCTGTAATACAAGATCTTCAGAGAATGAAGCAACTATCCAGTGAGTCTGTTTTGATATTTTTCAATAGGCTTCAAGTGCTCAATGCTAAGATGCACGCATGTATCCAAAAAACAAATAATTTTTCAGGCCCTCAAAAAGCAGCTCGAGAAAGTCAAGGCCCTAACACCCTTTTAAACGGGCTTGAACCAAAATTAGGTCAACTAATCCGTGCTAGTCAACCCATTAATCTTCTTGAAGCACAGATCCGGATTCGAAGAGAATTACAATAATCATACTTCGAACATCAGAAATTTAACAAACCCAATATTAAAAAAATCAAGTCCCAAAATTGTACAACGCCCAGAAGACCCGTACAACAAATTATAAAATGTTTTTCATGTGGACGAACTGGTCATACTTCAAACCAGTGTAGCGCTCAACAACAGAAGAGTCCAAATAGTTTTTCGAATTTTAATCCCAATTTTCAGAGACCTCAACAATCTCAACATTCCCAACCACATGTACTACCTGCATCAATAAATATATCTAATAGCCCCTCACAAAACCAACAAAGACCTTTTCATAATCAAACAAGACCGTCAGTTATTCAGAAAAACCGTTTTTCTTCAAATCAACTTAGAGCACATGCAATTGGTTTAGATGATAATAATTATCAGTATGATAAATATTCTGATAATCCAGAATATTATTGTTCAAATAGCTATGATGATTATCCAGAATATTCATCTGAGTTTGAAAAAGATTCTCAAAATTTTATTTCCGCTGAAGTAATTTCGAACTTTAAAAATTTTCCATTACACCAAATCAAAGATCATCCCCTAAAAATTCAGGAATATATCATTTCAGATACAACAGCGCAAATTGAATATGGACCATATGAACCCCAACCTTAATATTCCCGAACAAACCTTTCATTAAACCCATTACTAACCGTTAGCTCAAAAAACCTTTATTATATCAAGGACAAATAAGTTTAAATTGCTTATTGGCACTGGCGCAGGAATTTCTATATTTAAAGAAAATACCACTAAAAGTTTATCTGAAAGGTTTCTCGAGCAAGTTATAGTTAGTTCATGGTATTACCGATCAAAAAAATTAAATCACAGAATCAACACTTGTACCTTTCACACTAAAAGATCCACGGAAAGTTTTTATTTATAATTAAGATATAGACTTTGATGGGATTTTAGGATTAGATTTCCTGGAACATTATAATTGTGTTATAAATTTAAATTCAAAATAATTAATAACCAATTTCAAAACCGTCAATCTTTTCAGTCACTGATAATGATACAAGCGATACCTCATCCCAAAATAATCAAACTAACAACCCAGATATAGACTAAGAATATTCAGAATTTAGACAAAATTCTGATAATAACAGTAAAACAATTATTGAAAAAGAAATAAACATTTTCGATATGCCTGAGAATTACTCATTAGCCATTTGCGTAGGAGAAGATATGCGAATGCAAAAAGGAGTTGCTATAGAGTTTCAAAAACATTTTGGAAACGTACAAAATTTAATTAGTCACAATTAGAAGTAAGGTGGCCTTTTAAAAATCAAAAATGGTGTAAATATTCGATACATTTATTACCTTGTCACGAAAGAGAATTCAAATGGAAAGCCTTCTTACCAAACTATTTGGTCATCCTTAAAGAAACTAAGAGATCATGTAATGAAGAATAATGAAAAATGCAATCTCGAAAATAGCCTGCGGATTAGATAGATTAGATTGCTCAGAAGTAAAAAGGATGATATCATTTTTGTTTAGAAATATAAACGTTGAAATCATTTTATGTTGCTACAATCAATTAATGAATCATATTTCGATTGAACCTAGAACTGACAAAAGTTTAAATTAAAATGTGATTTTGTAAATACAGATGCTATACTCTTAGGACAAGAGAAAGAGAAAGAAAGACTTCCTAATGCTCTCGTACATATCAATGAGCATGGAGAGTTTTTCACATTCATCATTAATGCCAACGCAATTCCTAAGACAATTAATTTTCAAAATTTATCTCTCGAAAATAAGCCTGAATTTAACCTTCCAACAAATAGGCGAAGCGATATTATTAAGTAGTTTGGTTTGTTTGTGAATTGAGGACATATGCAGAATTGTCAATTAGTTCAATTATTTCGAACGGACCATTAAACAGATTCTGACCTCTATCTTTGATCTGAGACTCTCTAACATATAATTTATCACTTACTTTATACTCAGGAAGGTTTTCTAATACTTTCTTATCGAATCTGATTGTTGCCTTCTCCTTTTGTTGCTTAGTCTTTTCTCTTGCAATGTGATAGTAATGTCTCATTCTGTTCTTTAGATCTCTGACATATTTAGTAATAAGGGCCTTTTCGTTATATAATGTTTCGGGTGGTCTGTTGGAGGTCCGAAAATAAGTTCGTAAGGTGTGAAACCAGTCGCTTTGCTTTTAGTATTATTATAGCAAATTACTGCTTACGGCAAAATGTTAAATGGGTGTTCGTCTGGACTCTCAGCTTTATGAGTGCGGATAATCTTAAGAGGGTAGCGTGGAATCTTTCAAGAGAACCATTTGATTGAGGATGACCTACACTCGAGAAAGTGAGTTTGATATCATAGAGAGTGCATAAATCTCTTATGAGTTCACAATCACAACAAATCTGTAGGGGAGTTCCAAAATATTGAAAGAAAACTAATAAGGTTGTAGCGATAGTTGATGCTTTTTTGTCAGTGATAGGGTAGGCTTGATTGAATTTAGTTAATTAATCTCTAACAGTGTTCGGACCGGTGAATATTCTCTCTCGTAGCACTGGTAATACTTCCTTGAATAATTCACTTCCTCAATGAAATTAGCTGGTGATGTACTTATGAATAGCTTTATTTGATATTTGAATGGATTACAGTTTACCTTCGCTCTAGTTATTGTTATATGTTACAATCTTCAGAGTGTCTGTTACATTCGGGCTGGTGAATATTCTCTCCCGTAGGACTGGTAATACTTCCTTGAATAATTCACTTCCTCAATGAAATTAGCTGGTGATGTAATTATGAATAGCTTTATTTGATATTTGAATGGATTACAGTTTACCTTCGCTCTAGTTATTGTTATATGTTACAATCTTCAGAGTGTCTGTTACAAAGTTACATTCATATATGAGTGAACACGTTTTTGAGCGTGCATTCCCACCATCAACTCTACATCACATGATATAGGATGGGGAATCATGACAATGGCGCTAAATTCAAATTTACAGTAAACAGTACACAACGAAACGCGACAAACAGTAAGCGCATAATTTCGAGTTGGGTATTCGAAAGTGTCGATGTTTATTCTTTTAAATTCAGTTTTAGGTGTTTCTGTTATTTTTACTTTCTGAAAATTTCACAGTTTTGTATAAACCTTTCAACATCTTTGGTCAGTCCGGTCCAGTCATACTTCGCTTAAATTCGTCTAACTGTTTCATTGATTCCGCGATGTATATTGCTTTTTCCTTTATGATACTGATCCATTATTACAGGGATTTCATCTAGATCTGGTACTCTAATTGCATTTTGACAAACTTTGAAACAAATTTCCACATTTGCAAAAATAAAAGACAATATTTCCAAAATCAGTAAATCGAGATTATTTTCAATTTAATAACATTTTAAAGGATCAAATTTGTTTTGTTCTCTGTACAGTGAGTAAAATAATTGTCGGATTATTAATTCAGGATCATCAATAAGTGGAATTACAAAATAATTTCGATCTTTTCCGGATTTACTTGACAAAACATTTACTGAATTAAAAGTCAGATTTAGTTCTTCCTCAAAAAAGTTCTCTAGGATTTTAAGGTGCATATCTTCAAGTTTATTTTGCCAAAAAAATGCTACAATATTTTTATGAAACTTATCTAATAATTTATCATTGGATGTTTCTATTTTAGAGTAATAAATTATTTTGTTTTATATAAATTCACAAATCTGTTAAATTCTTCTATCATGATTTCTTCATGTTCTTCTGATAGTTTTTGTTTTGGTTGTGGGTAATTATCCGTTACCTTACTTGTTGATGGTTCCGTTTCATTGGCGGCTGAAATTTTGGATTGTAAAGTCGCGCATTCCTTGAAATGATTTACTTATATTCGTGATAAACCATCCGCGTTTTTATTTATCCTGCCCGGTTTGTATCCTATCTTAAAATCATATTCTTCTTATTTAAGGTGCCACCTGGCCAAGCGATTTCCGGGGTCCATAATAGAAAATAACCAAGGGCAATTTTCGGTTACGAGGGTAAACTTTCCTCCGAAAAGGTATGGACGAAAATGTTTCACTGCCCATGCGATAACAAGTAATTTCAATGGTGGAATATTTAGTCTCAGCACTGCATAATGTTCTTGAGGCAAAACTAATGGGAAGGTCTTTACCAATTGGGCCTTGTGACAAAACGGCACCAATAACAAATGCGCTTGCATCTGTTGTCAAGACAAAAGGTTCTTCAAAGTTAGGATACTTGAGAATTGGCTCAGAAATTAAAGAGTTTTTGATTTGATTAAAGAAGTTTTTACAATCTGAATCGAAAATCAAACAGATGCTAGCACCCTTTGATAATATTAAAATAGCTTATAAAAATACAATTATACTTAATAATATTTTTAGAAACAAAATATAAAACAGACAACATGCTGATGTCAGGTATAGTATATAGTATTCCATGCATGGATTGCAATAAAGTACTTATACATCGGTCAAACAAGAAGATCTGTGCTTTCTTGTACACTTCCAAATCATGCAATTACTAACGATCACAATGTTAACTATGAAGGAGTTGAAATTCTTTATATTGAAAATAATTTACACAAACGAAAATTTTTAGAGGTGGTACAAATAAACCAGAGAACAAATTATATAAATGCCCGAACTGATATAGAACAAATGAACATTATCTATACGTATCTATTAAACTTAGATTAGAATAACACGGATCTAAATAACTCATTATAACCATATATTTATAATAAATTAAATATACTCCGTATACCAATAATAATACATCATAACAAAATAAGCAATCAAAAAAAGTTGAATGTATCTACTGACAATTTGACAAATCAAGACACTCGATTTGTTTTCATTCATTCATTTCATTCAATAAGACAATATCTGGGCAACCGAGCTTTGCTCGGGTAACACAGAATTAAGTGTGGGTCTATAACTAAGGATGTTTAACTTTAGTTCCAATATGTGCATATTTCTAGGTAAAATGTATTGCGATCGGTAAATATTGCTTGTATCGTTCACATTGCCCATAATTTACAGATTTCAAAATAAATATGAATGTGAAACATACCAGAACTCAGCTTTATCACCAATCGCCTTCTCAACCCGCAAACCCCATATTGAAAATATTATCGCAATCCGTGGAGCTATTCCCGAAGTAGCTAGCGTGGACGTCGAAGGTTACACCCATTGGGGAAAATTCATCATTTTACCAAGTTTTTCTGAGATTTTGAAAAGAGGCTTATGGTGATGAAATTGGAAACGGATTCAAGTTATTTCAGCCTCATAACAATCCAAAGAGTGAAAACATAAATTTGATGCTAGAGCTACAGCCGGTTTCACAAAGGTCTTGATAACAGTTCGTTAGCTAACGGACTGTTAAATTTGACGGGCCGTCAATGCTTCCTCGCGTTTCACAAACAAAAATTAAGTTCTCGTGATCTAATGGACCGTTAACGAAGCGTTAACAATGTGCAAATCGGGCAACAATGCACAATCACGGAAAAATTACTGAAGAAGTACCATAGAGTACAGACTGATCAGAGTTTTCATGTAAAGATTTTGTTCTATGGTAGTTCAAGTGACAAATGTCATAGCTAGGTTAAATACGTCATGTGTTGTTTTGTTATCTGGAAAATATAAATAAAATTCTATTATTATTTGCACTAGCATTATTACAGTTTGGTAAGTTGGTTACAGGTTAGATAGATAGGTAAAATTGTCTGAATCGAAACCGTTCGAAAAAATCTTGTTCGTTGTATTTATTAAAAGGAGTAAAACGATCGGGAATACGTTGGGGTAGCCTATCAATATCCTCATCGTCTGTGAATGAGGACAGGCACGTCAAAAATGAGGAAGACATTCTACAAAATTCGACTGTTTCCTCTGTAAATTTTTATATAACTTATATAATATAACTATAAAATATGTAAAGAAACACAGTGGACTCAATCAATATAAATAAAAACCTATTTTACTGAATGCTTAATCACTGCTTGTCGACTGATTCATCTGACAGAAGTTTGACGGATCGTTAACAAGCCATTAGAGCTTTATGAAACCGAAAAGCTAGTTAACAGAGGCTTAATGGCTCGTCAATCGTCTAATGTTAATGGATTGTTAGCGGATTGTTAACATTCAGTTGTGAAACTCAACTCACGATGATGAGCTGTTAACAGAGCTCTGTGAAATCGGCTGTAAGTGTATTTACACCCCAAAGTTCTTAAGCAAGAAATTAGTCATGAGTGAGAGGAAAGATGTCATGTCAATATGAACCATAACAAAACTAATGTGTTAGTGGATCATGATGAAGGTTACAGAGAAGCAAAGAAAGGAGAATGGATGCAAATTGCTAGAGACCGGTTGCGGTTTCAAAGGCGCATTTTGCTTGTTTCAAATATTATGAATAATGCGTTAGATAACAATCATAGACATTCAATTTATCAAAAAAGGTTTTCTGAATAAAAAAAACATTATATACACTTAACATTTGCTTTATTTAATATGTAATTTTATCTATCAAACGATTTGATTTTTTGGAACCCATGAATTGTGAGTACTGCCAAGACCAAGCCATTTGACATAAAGTTGGTTTCCTTTCCGACGAATAATTGGTGAATATCCTTTGGTAAAAGCTTCTCGGTACTTGGTTATTCTTACATAGTCCCCAGCTTTAAATTTATTTGGTTTTGGGTCCAATATTTTTAGAGGATTGTATGCAGTTGAAAGGAGGTGTTTCTCATGTTGTCGATAATAAATCTTTTATAGTTAATTCAATATGCATTGACTGTAATATATGTACAAACTCATATTTAAATGGGAAGCCTGTCTACATTATCCATAATTTCTTTCCAAGCGTTCGTACGGGATATAAGATAGTAGAATCAATCACCACTACCGATTTTGTATTTCCCAATCAGTGTTCGAACAATAAACAATATTACCATAAAAGAATTGGATCAGGATAGTCAACTTGTAAATTTCAGAGAAGAAACCATAGCCACTAGATTACACCTAAGAAGGGTCAGCAATGGTGGTTAGATATATTAGAGAGAATTATCTTTCTTATAAAAAAAGGAACCACAAAACCAAAGTTCGTGTGTGTCACACAACCAAAGCGTTAACATCACAGAATTGTAATTATTTGACTTCACATGGTTTCAAATTACAAATATAATGGATATCTTAAATGTAACGGCAAGACCTCTCGTGGACAACTCCATCACAAATTTTGAATTGCATAGTTACCAACCCTCAGTATCTGGAACATTCGACTACAACTATGAGATAAGAATACCTATTCAAGAAGTAGATCTGTGTACATTACCGTGTAAGACTCATTTGTATATAGAGGGAAAATTAACAAAAGATGATGGAACTAAGGCATTCAAACTTAAATTAATGAATAATGACATATCTTTCTTATTTAGAGAAATTCGCTTTGAATTAAATGGGGTGACAATCTATACAAATAGAAACGTGGGGTAAGCCTCTACTCTAAAAGCATACTTGTCTTACACCGAAAATGAAAGTGTTAAGCTTCACAATGCTGGATATAGACCAAAACTAAATATAGGGGGTGAGAGAATTGCAGACACTAATGGAAATTTCAATGTTTGTATACCACTGAATATGGTAATGAGTTTCTTTGAAGATGATCGCAAAATTATTGTAAATATGAAGCAAGACTTGGTATTGATCCGCTCTAGCAATGATTTGGTGGCGGTGACGAGTGAGAATGATACCGAAAAACCAAATATTACAATTACCAAAATCTATTGGAGAGTTCCACACGTTTCCGTGAACATACCACAACAACTCGCTTTAACCAAAATAATAAAAAAATACAGATTTAGCACATGGTTTCCAATCTTGGAAACTGGAATATCCGGCTTTAACTGAATCAAGTCAACACTCGTGGAGTGTAAGGACCACTAGTAAACTAGAAACTCCTAGGCATGTAACAGAGGCATTCCAGAATGATAAAAAAACAAAGTTACATCTGATATGAGTTGGTTTGATCATATAAACTTAACCAATATACGAGTTAAACGGTGAAAGTTACCCTTATCAGGATCTATATTTAAATTTTAAAGATAAAAAATATGCTTCTCTGTATGAGATGTTTTCCCATTTCCAACAATCTTACTATGAAACTAACAACGAACCAGTCTATACACCGAAGAATTTTTTGAAATTTGTCCAATCACGCACATAGATTGTAGTCGTCAAAAAGAATTGATTCAAAGTGGATCAGTTGTTATGTGCATCGAATTTGAGACAAGTGAAAACGTAAAAAAAGACACTACAGCATACTGTCTTATATTACATGACAAATTGTTTAATTGTAACCCTCTCTTAAAAATAATTCGACAGATTTAGTGCGCATGCATCATATAGAGTATAACTTGTCAAAAAAGATATAATATGTCAAGCACGATCCAGGCAAGAGTCATTAAACATCAGAGGAAACATGAAAAATTAAGACAGATTATAGAATTATATTGCTGCAAACAACTAATGATTGAACAATTTGCAAGTCTAAAATTGTAAAAAGATGAGTTACTCATGGGCATCCAAGGTTTTCGCTTGGAAAAGAACAAATTTCTCCCCAAGGAGCTTGCTACCTTCGATGGCTAATATCACACTTTAATTTTAAACCACTCTTTGGAATGGAACTACTGCCTCCTGAAGCACATCGTCAAAACATATGGTTAATAAATAATTATCGCTGTGTTGATTGGAATGAAGGGTATGTACCGGTTCACTGTTTTGCCAAAATTATTGAAAGATTGACTAGTAAAGATAACGTGGTGTATATAAAAGGTCGTATACCTCAAACAATTTGTATCCAGACCAGTCTTGGAATTTGAAGAACACCCAGCACTACCTGTCTCAGAGTCCAAGTTGCTCCAAGTGTTTATATCACTTTAAAAATATCTGTCATTGTGCACTATCAAATGTATATTTTTTGTATGTATAAAGTACATTACTTTTTTATTTAGATTTTAAGTCACATGTCATCCGTTTCTAGACCGCATTCATTGTTATTAAATGGCACTTCCATGACCAACATTTTACGAGTGGTGGTTTATGAATTTAAGGAAAGAACCACAACCAAATGAATTAGTGATATGTTTGAAGCTGAAGAGACTATAGCAGATTTGAGTAAGTAAAAAACTGTATATTACAATTTAAACATAGTTGTGTTTGTCGCAAATTATAAAATTGATTTTCGGATTTTGTAAACGGTAGTGTAAGCAAACCAGACCTGTTAAAGTGACTATAAAGTACTACTCTTTGGCAACTGTGAATGACGGATGGTTTCATGCCCCCCATGACAGGTGCTCCGAGATATCTTGACAACCATGACAGATCTTTTGAGACAGCTTGTCAACTTTCAGTGGTCCATGATGGTTGTTAAATTTCTGTTCTCTATGATTACACGTCAAGGCGCCATCTTGTCAGCTGGCAAATTTGAATTTCCCTCCAAAATGACGTCACTTCCGATCTCAAAACTCTCCTTCACCCCTTGTATAACTACTATTGTACCTCTGCACAATGTATTTCATGCCACTGTATAGTTTACCGCGGTATATTCTATCGTCACGCCGCGGCGCTGTTCTCCAGTGCACCTCGCAAGTAGAAAAAAATCTGAATATCGATTAAAGTAATAAATAAAGTAATAAATAGTAAATAATTTGTACCTTCACTGCATCATCCTAGCAAATCGATTCTATTTCATTATGCATATTATTGAATTCTCCTAACAGCTCTTCAGTATGAGATAACCTCATTTTGTAGAGTTTCTAAGTATTTATTGAATGAGATTAGATAACTTTTTATGACACCACGTTTTCTCTGGATTTACGCTCATTCTGCAATAGCTACTTTAAATATTTTCTTTTGTAAGTATTTGATCTAGTATAGAGGCAATTCTGTTTCATATAGTGAATAAGGTAATAATTTGGAGATCTCATTTGACTAAATGGATCCTTCCTTTGCCGGTTTGTCTTAGGGTTATCGCCCTGGTTGCTTGTACTATTATTGTGCGTTGAGAGTCTGGTTGCTTCTAGTTGTATCAGTGATTGGGTTGATTCCCTTTAACTTGCCTTTTCTAGCGCTGAATGATTGGACTACTAGACTACACGTGGGGCTGCTGCCATCTTGTCTCTTGAAAATGCTTTGATTGATTACTGGTAACTTATCCGCTGGAAGGACCATATGTTCTGTGTTTTATCTTGTCTCCAGGCAGATGGATAGAATAGTAGAGTGTTGCTCGTTTTAACGATTTATTAAAATATATATTTACAGATATACCAAATAAAAAATAGCGTCGTTCTCTCTTGTTAAGTTTTAGAAGATGTAATATGTAATGTCGATCGTTGCTCTTTGGCCGTAGAATCCTTGGTACAACTTCCCTTCCCTCCAGCATTAGTTTTACTTTCTCACACAAGAGTTCGGCCAGTGGCGGCACGGCCGGAACAACCATCAAAGAACGAAAGCTCCAATACACGGAGTTCCTCTGACTCTTCATTGAAGAAAAGATGGAGGGTAGACGGCAGAACTCATAACTAAAGGATTTGAGTCGATGGTTCGGACGGACATCCATAGACATTTTTAGAGGTGCGATTTCACGCACCATTAAAGCCAGTTCGATCACCATCCTCCGCAGAGAGAAGTTGTCCTAAGAAGAATATTAATATGATTTTATGTTTATAGCTAATATTAGATGATTTTTTCTAGTGGGGCTATGTCAAAGATATTGTATACCAGCAGCCCCCCACTGACCGAGACAATATGAAAATTCTTATTACCAATGGATTTAGTTCAATTACAGCTGATATGCTACAAAATACGAAAACATCACTTATTAGACGTGTCAACTTATATATAAATATAAATGGTAACCACTTTGAACATTTATAAGGCCACAGCATTAGTCGAGAAATATTTGAGAGCCACTGGAATGTTCGAGTATAAGGGTGTTCGAGCAGTAGTTTGGACCAGTTTCCAACTGTGTTCCGTGATTGTGGAGCATGCGCATATGAATTTCCGTCTTCTTAAAATTAAAATGCGCATGCCTCTGACGGTTTGAGTTTGGTTTGAAATCCTGCTCGAACACCCTTTATGAAGTGTGAAGTTTAAGGTCAATTGTCAGGCTGGACTGAATGTCAAGTCAAGGAGGGAATGATTATTCTTGATGAGTCTAAGATATAATTTGTTACAAGTTAAAAGAGCTGAATAAACTAATTTAAGATTATCGAAGTTCGATTTTCACTACATGGTGGCATCGATCAAGATTTCCCAATATTTTAGTTGAGTTGAAAAAAAAAGCTGATGTAGGCCACGACCTTCTGCTCACCGTCTTCTTCCTGCAACAGAATATATCCAATACCGACATTGCTGGTATCTGTATCCACATAAAATCGGTGACCTGGTTGTGGGTAGGTCAGTATGGGTGCCGTACACAAGGATTCCTTCAACTTCTGATAAGCCTCTTCGCAATCTGGCTTCCACTCGATTGGTTGGCCTTTTCCTGTCAGCCCATGTAATGGCTTAGCCAGGTTGCTGAAGTCCTTGACGAATCGGCGGTTATAGGTAGGTTATAGGTAGGCGGTAACCCAAGAAAGCTGCGAAGCTTTGAGACATTCCTTGGACGAGGCCATCCTTGAACCGCTGCTAGCTTGGCTGGGTCTGGTCGGATTCCTTATGGAGTTACTATGTGAGCAAGGTATTGTACTTCCTTCCGGATGAGTTCGCAATTATCCGGGTTCAACTTCAACTTGGCTCCTCTCAAACGTTGAAGTACTTCTTCCTGATTACGCAGGTGTTGGCCAAATGTCTTACCCATGACTATCACATCATCCAAATAAACCAGACAGGTCTGCCAAGACAATCCTTTTAGAACTGTATCCATCAATCGCTCAAAGGTGGCAGGAGCGTTACACAACCCAAAGTCCGTAAGGCGTGATGAAGGCAGTCTTCTCTTTATCTTGTTCTTGGATGCCAACTTACCAGTAACCACTGCGAAGATCCAAGGTAGAGAACCATTCAGTACCTGCCAGTGTGTCGATTGTGTCGTCGATCCGAGGCAGAGGATAAGAATCCTTTCTTGTAACGTCGTTGAGGCGGCGATAGTCGACGCAGAATCTAGTGGAGCCGTCTTTCTTTCGCACCAGAACTATTGGCGACGCCCAGGGACTGGTGGATGGTTCTATAACGTTCCGCTTCTGCAAATCAGCCAGCGGTTGCTGAACCTCTTCCTGTTTGGTGAGCGGTAGCCGTCGGGCTGCCTGTCTGATCGGAGTGGCCTCTCCGGTGAATATCCAATGCTGCAACAGATTAGTATGACCCAGATCATCGTCATGCAAGGAGAAAACGTCCTGATACTTTCGTAGCAGTGCCTCAGCTTGTCGTTGCTCACCACCGGACAGGATTCTGGCGTCGGATATCAACTTCTTTAAAATTGAGGGTAACCTACTCTTATTGGTGCCTCGTTCATTCTCCAAGTGCATCAATTGTTTTACTGGATGGCACGTCCCTAATTTCGTCCCACGCTCCTGGTCGCTCATGTTCATGATTCTGACTGGAATTCGACCATCTTGTACTACGTTCAAGGTGCGTTCCACCAGTAGCTGTCTACCACGCCCACAAACTGTCTACCAGTATCACCAGTGATAGCAGCCATTAACACTTTTTCTCTTCGTGCCGGAACCCTGGCGTCCTCTTCAATGGAAATTCGGAGAATGGCAGCTGAATTATACCCATCGTCTAAGAGGATCTCCTCACTCTTGGTCTTCAACCTTCACCCTTTTGGAACTATCAAGACTTCAACTGTCGCTCGAAAATCCAGCTCTATGATAGCGTCGTCCCTGATGTTAGCTATCAAGATCACAGTTTGATATTCTCTAGAACCCAATCGAACTCTGAACTCACGTTGTCCCAGGATTGGCAAGCGTTCCCCTGAGGCCGTTTGCATCACACAGGCCCTGTCCAATGGTTCCCAGCCGCCTTTGATAATATCGGGTCGGACGATGCTTCGTACTGCTCCAGTGTCTATTAAGAGGGAGAAACTGATACCCTCAATTTCTCCATCAACCGTCAAGCTTTGTCCTTGGGTCCCGACTTTACTAACGATGACGGCAGCTGATTGATTCCTTTTCAGTCACTTAGTCTCATTTAGACTACACCGACCTTTCCCATGTCCAAACCTTCGACACCTAGGACATCTCGGCAATCGTGTTTCATCGGTTGTAGGCTTCGTTGATGGGGATGAGTGATTGAAGGTTAGTCGTCTCCTCTCCGGACTGGACTTTCCTAGTTTTCCGAATGCATCGGAGCAGGCGAAGACCTGCGTCGCCTAGGGCAACGGGCCATGTCCCTGTTGACCACATCTCCAGCATCTTGGCACTTATGGGCCTTCCTCCTCCATGTCGCCAGTCTCTCTGACTCTCACAGTTGGCTTGGCCACTCTCTTAGCAGCTTCCAGTTCAAGTGCATGGATTAGGGCCTCACTAATCATCGTCGGACGCTGGATTCGTACGCCCTGCTGGATGTCACCATCTTTAATAGCATCAATGAGCGCTGACACTCCACGGCGTGCCCGTTCTTCACTAGTGACTCCCTCTGGATAAGCCAGATGCGCCAACCTTTCAACATCCGCTGCCAACTCCTGTAACGATTCATTGGACCGTTGACTTCGATGTTTCAATTGGGCGTTGAAGATGGCAGCCTGATGTCTCTCCCCAAATCGCAGTTCCTTGGCCTCAAACAACTGCTGGAAATTCCATGCCTCAGGTAGGTTGTCCAAGTGGTGCTTCCGTCGTAGGTAGGGGCTTGGATTTTACTCTCAACTCTTGTAGAATGTCCTGAGCAGGTGCGGTTTTCTAAGAAGTTGAGCCACTCCACAACATTGCATTCGATGCTCTCCACTTTGATCTGCAGCTGCTCTGTTTTTGCCTTGGCCTCTTCAGCTGCGTTCGTTCTACCGTTATTCTCTTCTATTTTGCAGGTCAGGGCGTCCATACTGTTGTTCCATAGGTCCTTCTGCTCTGTCAACTGATCATGAAGGCAATCGACCTGTTCTCGCATCTCTCCCAGATGTTTGGCTTGCTCCACTTTCAACCGTTCTTCCATACCCTGCAAGATACGCTCCTCTAATCCCAGGGTTTGCTCAGCTAACTTGGTTTCGATGCTGGTGGACTGCTCTGCTAACTTGATTTCGATGCTGCTAGACTTGTTGTTTCAACAATTCGGCTAGGGCCTTCCTTGTGGACATCTTCTGTTCTTGTTATTTGACTAGAAATTCCACTTCTGACACCAATTGAACTGAATTGCAGTTCGGGATCCCTTCAGCTTTGTCAAAATAACAAGAAAACACAACTTTCTGCTTTCAGAATTTTATTTTCCCAAAATAAAATTGTTTTGGTACGCCACTGGCAATACTGGCAATATTATTTGATTGAGAAATTATTAACTCCGAGTGCAGGCTGGTCTGGTTGCAGATATCGTCTTCTTCTTCTTCGATGATTCAGCCGGGAAAAATTTGATTTCGACTTACACTGATTTCTGTTCTACGAGGTCTCTAGGTGAAATGAACTTCCCGTCGTATGAGATTTGCAGTTTATATAGGAAATTAGATTGATCCATCCTTTTTCCACTTATTTGAAGTGTATTAACCATTAATCACACTCCGTGAGACATGGATTTCATCTGGATAGATCCTTGGCATTCCATGCTCATTCCAAGTGAAATTCCTTCTCTTGCTTTTTGTTGTTTGGCGTAAATATTCGTTTTTCTTAATTAACTATTCAATGTAATTGAATAGAACCCTTAATTTTCAGTACAATACAATTTAATATTTTTAGAAACTGCCTATAATGGGTATTGTATAAAATAAGTTCATATATAGGTAAAAAACATTGACCTAAGCACACTAATTGATTTAATTAGTTAAATTCGCCAATCATGTACATAATACAGTATAACACATTGATTCCTTACATACCTCGCGTGTATTTAAAATATTTTCTAGGGAATATAAGTATCTCAAAAGATCTTTATGAGCTTTTTTGGATGAAATTCCACTTGTAACATGCATAGGTATATTTTTTAACTATTTGAAAAGTTAATCTTCTAGGTAAAGGTGAATGTTTAACAAAAAATAATATAGATTTTATATTTTCACGTTTCTTCTCTAAGCAAAATCTTGGAGAGAAAGAGACATGATTATTTAAAATAGGAACAAAAGTATTTGGTGGATAATCGGTAGTTATTTATCGGAAACAAAAATAATATACAATCTACCTGAAATTTTTATTGATTATTGTTTCAATAATGATTTTTTTATTTTTCTCATGCTATAAATAATTGAATACTAATTACTATTTTCAGAATATTATGTGTATTTTGTTAGTTTCTATACTTCTGCGATTCATTGAAATCACCATAACATAAATAACCATTCTTTTTGAATAGATTTGTTCACATTGTGTTTGCACAAAAAGCAGTGAATTCAACTTTATATCTAGTGAGGCTTAATAATTTTTAGATCTACGAAAATTTGGAATGGTGATCATTGGTGTAAATAGATTCCAATAATTTTGGATTGTCATGATTTTTAAGAGGATCGTAGTCCATATTTGAAAAAAAAAATAAAAAAATAAAGATTTATTTATCATAATATATAAAACAAAATATTCCTTGATCTCTTCACCAAAATGAAACTGCTGGTGATGCTATAAAATTATCTATGTTGATAGCTAGTTATATCTCTTCTTGTTAGAAGCAGATTTCTAAAAACGGAGGAGGTATACAATTCGACTGTCTGCTTTTTTTTTTTTTTTTTTTTTTTTTTTTTTGGTTCGTGCGCGCCTTTTATATAGTAGACGATCTCCGATTTTGATGATTTTGGATTCATTTGAAAGAAGGGGATTGAGAAATGGTCCCATATTCATAAAAACGCAAATCCGAAATCTCCTTCCCTCCGAAAACCGCCCCCGAAGGGGTGGTGGGGGCGAATTTTCTCGAAAATCGAAAATCTGAGTTGGTATAATTAAAGATAGGAAAATATCCGGAAACGTTTAAATTGAACATTTTTTCAAAACTGTTACGGTTTTCGAGATAGACGCATGTTAAATATGTATTATTGCTATGTGGAGAGGACAATTTCTTTCGAAAATTGAAAATTTTTCGATACTACATGAAAGATATAATTATTTGTAGCAACATTTATAATGAACATTTTTTCCTTAGAGTTACGGTTTTCGAGTTAAATCGGTGTTAAAATGGTAACAACTAAAATATTCAAGCGTATTTCCGCCGCGATGTTCTGAGATCTCAATAATAACCACTACATGCAAGGAATATACGTGGGTAATAGGATAAGTATTATCTTTTATTATCTCTATGTTGATAGCTAGTTAGATCTCTTCTTGTTAGAAGCAGATTTCTAAAAACAATTTGTATTTTCAAAATACACTTTTTACAATATAATTCGAAAATTATTATTTAGAACGACTCACTGGAAGTACAAATTAACTGTGAATTCTATGTTTACAATCTTTCCTTATATTTATACTAAAATAATGCTGACTGTTGTTTATCCCTTTGTAATTACATCATACCAGGGGTTCTGTAGCAGGTAACTTCTCCCTCCCTAAGCTGAAAAAATAATGGAATGATTTTTTCGAGCTGGATGGAGGGGAGTGGAGGAGAGTGGTCCAGCCCCAAAGGACCACCATCTGGGTTTCTTCGGGTTGATCCTCTTCTTCATGAACTGGAACGGTATTCCTCTTGAATCGTATTGGACATCTTCTTGGTTGATATTTCCAATAAATTATTAATGCAATTATTATAATAATGATTATTATAGGTAAACTGATTGAAACATTTGAATATATTGATTGATTATTCTCAATTCGAATTAAATGATTAGCAAGATCCTTAATTCTTGATATTTCATCAAAATTAATTCTAGACATTTTGATCTTCTAGTGAAACTTTTCCATTTGGAAGTTTGTATTCTTGAGTTTGGGTAGAACCAGTGGTTTAATTTGATTCGAACCATTAATGTGAAAGAACTTTCTTTCTTGTATCTGAATTTCACATCCTTTTTGTATTCGTATAAGGATTGGTTGAGTGATAGCGATGTATCATCTGTCACACATTTTGAAAATACTTTTTTTCTTTTTTTGCTGGTATAATTAGGATTTCTTCTTCAGTTGAATCTTCAATTATGGATTCGTGAAATTCGATTGGTATCGCTTGACATTGATTTATTGACTTTCCGTACAATAAATTTAAAACACATTGATCTTCATTACAATCATTTTCTTTACAATAATATACGTTTTCGAGTTGGGGACAATCTTCTTCCTCAAATTGGTATTTCGTGCATGTTCGTGCCAAGTATGGGTATTTTGGTATGAATATTTGTTTATTGTGAATTATTGGGTATAAATGGAATAAGTTTCAGGATTCAGTTCAAAGGATAAGAACATGAATAACAAAGATTAATTTAGATCTTTTAAAACTTACTTGTGTACACAAAAATTGGTAATATGTTGAGATATTTTCAAAATTTGGTATTTGATTTTCATTATATATTCTCTTTAAATAGTTCATAATATCTCTGATTTCTGAACTTGATATGATAGAATTATGATTATGCAATGTATTTACTTTAGCAAATAGTATAGCATTTTCAATATTATCTAGAAAATCTATTATACTTTGACAATCTAGATTTATTTGAATGATTATAGCTTGAAAAAGCCCTCTTTTATGTCTAATATATGGATGTAAATTTTCATATTTCTTTAAAAGACTTTGGATTACATACTCGGTTCTTGATAACAAGTTTTCTGTGAGTCCATAGTAGGATATTATATTTTTGGTTATATTCGTCTTATCTTATAAGGTTATTGCATTCTTTATTATATAGAATGTCTGATTAATACTTTTTATTTGGTTAAATATGTCTTCTAAATTAAGATAATTTATAAACGTATGTTTCGTATATATAAGTTTACTATTACCCAGTTGTATTGGTGATATTGGATTTTCAACTTTGGTTAATTCGATGGTAAAACAAGAGCTAATCAGAGTCACGAGAAGTACCAGACTTTGGTTCATCTTTGCTCTGATACAAATTACTCTTATTACTTCGTGGTTTCCGTGTTAAAATTTTATGATATTCTCCTTTTGGAGTTATTATTTTATTTCAAAATTCTTGTATTAAATTGACCTTTTTAAATTTTGGTAACTTTTTATCTCTCGCTTTTGTTTACTAAAATCGTGTGGATTTTCCCGCTATCCATTTCTTTTATTAATTATTCTTTCTCTATATTTTTCATTAAGATCTTTAACTTTATCGTATAACCTCTTAGTTGTTTGTTTATGATTTTTTACATAATCTGAAATTACTAAATGATCATTAAATCAAATGGATCTATGTTATTAGTATGTCCATGAATTATCTCATTTGGTGTATAATGAGTTAATATTAATTGAAGAGTTATAAGCTATAACTGCTCTTTTAATTAATTGATCAGTGTCAAAATCTTTATTTTCTTCTCTTAAACATGTGAAATGTTCAATAATAGTAGAATGAAATCGTTCTACCGGGGCGTTTAAATTACTATTCTTTGGTGTAGTGATATGTAATTCAATATGATGGAATTCACAAAAGTTTTTCAAATCAAAGTTTTTAAATTCAACTCCTGAGTCTACAGTTATTTTCTTAGGTATCCCATGATGTGTTATAAAAGTTAATAATCCATCTAATACGCTTACTCCCGATATAGATTTAATTGGATAAAGATTTCCATATCTGTTAAATTTATCTTATACAGATAGAAAACTTTTATTTGCTATTTGAAATGTATCCATATGCAATTCTTCAAATGGTATACTCGGATTACTTGTTATACTATATTTTATGTTCGGAGGATATCTATCATATTTATTTTTTAAACATATGTCGCAATTATTTATAAAGGTTTCTACTTTTTGTTACATACTCGGCCAATAATAGAGTTTAGGTATCAAGGGCGGCTTTTGTTTCACTTATTCTACGATGTGCAGTTTTTGTGCAATGATGGAAAAATTTATGTATCTATTACTGCATATAGGCTTTCTGTACCATTTTGTACGTAATATACCTGTATTATCTCTACATACCATCATATCTAAAAAAGGAATACATTGTTCACTTTCTAGTTCAATTGTAAATTGAAGATGTTCATTATAAGTATTAAAAATATTTAATGTTTCATCAACTTTATTTGAGGGTAAAGCCAATATTAGATCAACATATCGTTTGATAAAGGGTATTGGGAAAGCTCCACAGATTGCGATAAAAAATTCAATATGGGGTTTGCGAGTTGAGAAGGCGATTGGTGATAAAGCTGAATTCTGGTATGTTTCTCATTCATATATTGAAATCTGTAAATTATTGAGCTATGTGAACGATAAAAGCAATATTTACCGATCTACCGATCGTCATACGTTTTTACTAGAAATATGCACATTTTCTAACTACGATTAAATATCCTTAGTACTTAAATCTTATAGACCCACTCGAAATTTTGTGTTACCCGACCATAGCTCGGTCGCCCAGATATTATACATTAATGGATTACAAGTTGACATGTTTATTTCGAATAATTCTAGGTTTTCCGAGGCTCTTTTGGAAAATTTACATCATCAGAATCTTCAGGTCCTTATGGTAATTGTTCATCTTGATACTCATGTTGTGATTCAGTATACAGTTTGTCATCATATTCAAGATCATGATATGATATGATGATGATGATATCAAGATATGATCCTGATAATATTATTGATTATACTCGTCATAGCTTTTTAATACTTGAAGTTAACGGTGGGTTCTGGTTTAGGTAGTTTATGTTGAGGAATGTTTCTTGGGGCAAAAACATTTGATTGTGGTCTGGGTGTACCAAACACTTGTTGATTCGTGGAGTAATTTCCATATTATTCATTGGTTGTGGAGGAAAATTTCTTTGTTGGAATTGATTTTGTTGAAATTGATTTTGAAAAGGGTTGAAATTCATTTGATTTCTATTCTGAAATGGATTATAGGGTACTTGATTTTGGAATTGATTATATGGTAATTGATTTTGGAATAGATTATTCATTGGTAATTGGATTCTATTAAATATGCTTTGATTAGTCATTGGTGGTTTCGCATTATTCCAGGGATTATTTTGGAAATAATTCTGTGGAATTTTCTCACATTCTTATTAATTTCAACTTTTGGTTGTCGATGCTACCATAAAGTCTCTCGAAATTTTCCTATTCATTTACATACGAAATTGCATCTTCTAATGATTCGGATCCTCTAAGATGTAAATTATTCCGCAAAATACCTGTAAATCCGGCTATAAGTATTCAAAGCCGTTTTTTTCATGATGTTTAATACTCAAAAGCTTTTCTTCAGCTGTTAAATCAGTATCGTTGCTTATTCTTTCCGCTACATTACTGCGAATTAACTGTAATCTGTGTCCAAAATTTATGATATGTTCGTTTTTGTTAGGTCTTACGCAAGTTAGTTCTTGAATAAGACAATCTAAATCACATCTGTCCGAAAAAGATTATTTAAGAGCTGCTTTTAGTGATTCCCAAGTATTTAACTCAGGTCTATTACCAACTAAGGTATCACTATCACCAATATACAATTTGATTTTGTTCTGGTGCTGCCATATCTAATATTTCAAATTATTAAAATGACTTTAAATCAATTTATGTAGCCTGCTTAATTGATTTTCAATTTTGATTAATTTTGCTGATTTACTTTGGTCTATTTCTAGCTATCAATAGAAATACTTGACTCTAAAGAAAATATATATTTGTTTGTTTGCTTTCTTATATCTAAGTTTCTTTTCTATTCTACTTTGTTTCTGTCTCTTATTTCTAATTCTGTTCCTTGTCCTAAGGGTGGAATTTCTTAATCTTAATATCTTTCTAATATTTATTCTGAAATTAGAAAGCCCTAAACTATCATTCGCTATCCTTGTCCTAAGGTAGAAAAGGCAAAAAGAAATTTTTGGCACTTACAGTTTCGATGAGCTGTCGGCTGTAGGTTTGGAACTGTTTTTTTCCGAATTATCCAACTACTCTCGAACTCTTGAACCAATGATATGGTTCTTGTAGATTTTTTCTAGTGAAGAAGTTGAGACTTCAACGTTGTGGTTTTTCACTTTCGGTATCCTGCAACGCCTGAACAATCCTACAACGCACGAACAATCCTACGGACTGCGCCAGTTAGATCTTTTCTTGTTAGAATCAGATTTTTAAAAGTTTTATTTTCAAAACACACTTTTTAAAATATAATTTGAAAATTATTATTTAGAACGACTCACTGGAAGTACAAGTTAATTGTGAATTCTACGTTTAAAATCTTTCCTTATTTTTATACTAAAATAATGCTGACTGTTGTTTATTCCTTTGCAATTACGTCATACTAGGGGTTCTGAAGCATAACGTTTTTTTTCTGAAAGAAAATTTTTATTTTCGTAACAGCTGTTGCTATTCTCACTAAATAGTTAAAAAATAAACATGGAGATAAGAAATAGATAACAGAACATTTGTGGAACTACGAATAATGGTTTTCGGTTAACGAAAATAGTTTTTAAAATGTTTTATTACAAGCAAAAAAGCAAAGAACAGAATGAATCTTAGATCTAATTTACATACATTTATAATAGGATAAAATGACGTATTATCGCTAAACGCATGCGAAAAGGTTCTTCGGACGGTCTCACGGACACTTCTAGTGTGAGAACGGACGATGATTTTCATACCGTCAGCGTTGTGGCTCCCATAACTCCTCCCATGTGAAGAGGAAACGAAAACGGTGAGCTTTGGTTTCCCGTTTCGTTGGTTATTGCTGCTGGTTTTCTGTACCATTTTCTTAAGAAAAATGCTACCAATCCGGCCATTGCAAATAACGTAAGAGTTGTTGCTAAACTCCAGGGCTGGATGAAAAGTCTCTTGTGGGAAATTCATTGGTGTCTGAATTTCTTGTTTGAGATTTTGAATTTTATTTAGATCTAGTGTCTGTAGTGTTATTGGTTGGTCAACACTAGACACAGACAAGTTCCCAATGTCAATCTTTGGTAATCGTAGTGGTTTCATTTTGGATAATTCTTGTTTCTTCCAAAGCTCCAAGTTATTGATTTTAATGCCGCAATTAAAAGGAATTTGGATTAAGCTTGGTTTGTCTATGAGGTTGAATTCCTTGAAATTACACTCGTTCTGGAGTTTCAGAGGACTGCTAGCTGGAATGGCTATTAACTACTCGTCAGTTATTGATTCCAGAATGGGTTCTTGTACATGGACAGTAACAGTTTGGCAGTTTCGAGCTTCTGCTTCTTTGATCAGGTTGGCTATGCAGCTTTCAGTTAATGGCTCGAGATGATTAGGACATATTTGGATATTGTTGATAGTAGGACAGGATTCCTCTGAGTATTGGTAGGGTAAGGTAGGGTAGTTTAGGTATGATTATTGACTGTTTTATCGGGATTGGAAAAAGATGGAAGCTTTCAAAGGTTTCTGGTGAGAATATTGGTAAATGTATAGCGAAAATTATTTTACTTCCAGAAAACGAAATTTGGAGGCTAGCTAAGGAGTAATAATCCATGGTATTCTTAAAAATAAGGAATTGGATTGTCCATATATTTTTACTAAATGATCTATTACGTTATTTAATTCTTGTGCTGAAATTACGGAGCTATGAATTGTGTTAATTTTAGCAAATGTTATTGCGTTTTCTAAGTTATCGAGAAAATTTATGAGACTTTGACAACTAAGAATAATCTGGCCTAGAATGTTTTGAGTTTTTAAATAAATTACAATATCGTCAATAGTTTTATCAACATAGCCTTGAAGATATTCTAAGCGCATCTTGATCAGTTTTTGGTTTTCGCTCAAAATAGTTATTGTTGAATTATTATTATCAATAAATTTTCTTGAGAGAGATATTTGTAACGAGAGCCAATTGTTTTTTCATTTGTTTGGAGATCTACAATTGCTTTCTCATATTTTAATCCATCGTCGGAGTCGAGAGTGCCGAATAGCCATTTGGAGGTTTTTCCAACTAGATCGACTAGACCTCGCTTAGATCTCATATGCGGTGTTAAATTATTCAATTTGGTATTTGCTTCAGTTATTAGATATTTTGCATGGTTTAATATACTAGTATAAAGGCCTAAGAATAAACCAGGGTGATTGTGCGTAAGGTTTAGGGATTTTCCTATATTAGAGAAGAAATTGTCTAAGTTTATCAATTGATCTTGTAAAGGTTTAAGTTCCAAGTAGTGAATAAAAGTATGTTTTGTGCTTATCACTCGAGTTTGTCCAATGTGGAAGGGAAGTAATGGACTATATATGGGATTTATTTTGACGTCAGGAATGACTGCTTGTACTCGATGTATAGCTATGATAAAGAGTATCATTGTCCACTTCATTGCCCTGCGAATAAGAATGAAAAGCTTTAGGCTTTTGAATCTGTGATTTGTGTATGAATTTGTCTTTACTGGCTTGGATTTTATTGCCAATATCTCTAACGACAGTTGTAATAATATAACGTGGTTTGGTCTTGTTTCTAAGGGCACTCTTGTTTTTAATAAATAACTTAGTATTGGGTAGACATTCCGGAGGGTTTTCTCTTTTGATATTTTGTTTTTCAATTAGTTTAGATTTGGTTTGTAATGATGTGTTGTATATTTTTTCGTAAATAAATTTTAGTCGTTGTCGCCGGTGGGCCATAAATTGGTTTAAAATGATCTCATCGGTCATATCGAATGGATCGAGTGAATTAATTCTGCCGTTTATTACGTCAAACGGTTGCATCAATTGTTTTATATATGCGTTTGAATCTTTCAATTTGAGAACTCTGAAGAGTTCGATGAAGGTTGAGTGTGCTCTCTCAATAGGCCTATTGCTGTTGGAATTTCCTGGAGTAGTAAAATGTAACTGTATACGATGTAATTTACAGAAATCTAGTAGAATTGATATTTTGAATTCTGTTCCGTTGTCACAGGTTATGATTTTTGGAATACCGAAATGTGATACAAAGTTTAATAAATTTTCAAAGACTACGAGGGCATTGCAGGTAGGCTCTAGGATATAAGTTTGACCATATCTAGAAAATACATCGATTATGGTTAAAAATTTCGTGTTATCGATTTGGAAAGTATCCATATGGATCGAATCTTGGCTTGTTGATATCGCAGTTATTAATAAATTCGGTTAAGTTCTTTTTTTGTTTTGGCCAATAATAAATTTTCTTCAGAGCTGAGGCGGATTCGTTTATTCCTCTATGGTATGTTGTTTCATGGTGGTGTGAAATAATTTCCCTTTGTTTATTTTTTTCGGTAACATCCTTGAGAAATTGCTTGGATATTACCAAGTTCTAGGCATGGTTTTGGAAGGTTTTTTGCAGCATTATGGTTAATGCTGGAATGAAATCGATCTCTGATTTGCAAATATAAATACAGTACAACTTCTTTGGATCAACATTTACCTTGAAGAATTTGAAAATCTTATAATCATAATTTTCTGAGAGATGAACTGTCTGCCTGGTTTTGGTCTCAAAAAGTTTGCTTTTGATGATATGGTATGATGTATTAGCACTCTGATTAAAAATAATTTGGTGTCGTTTCGCTATCGGAGTCTGGAGGGCGCACTTGTATATTTGAGTGTATAATTATCTTCGGTTCTAGTGGTGGCGGGTGAGCATTTGAATGAAGATATTATCATTTTTTTCGAGATCGTCTATGGTCACATTAGCATTTATTGGAACGAGAATATCCTCGAAATCGTTAAGATTATCGTTATTATGCGGTGGTTGTGCAGAAAGGAATTCGTTTATATCTATTGATATATCGCCAGGATTACCTATGAAAGATTCGTTGTCAATGCCATGAATTTCTATCCTTGAAAGCGCGTCTGCGTTGGTGTTCTGGATTCCTTTTTTATATAGTATTTGAAAGTCATATTCCTCCATCCTAAGGCGCCATCTTACTAGTCGAGAATTTGGCTCCTTTAAACTGAATAGCCACTGATGAGGTTGTTCCATAGGTCCTTCTGCTCTGTCAACTGATCATGAAGGCAATCGACCTGTTCTCGCATCTCTCCCAGATGTTTGGCTTGCTCCACTTTCAACCGTTCTTCCATACCCTGCAAGATACGCTCCTCTAATCCCAGGGTTTGCTCAGCTAACTTGGTTTCGATGCTGGTGGACTGCTCTGCTAACTTGATTTCGATGCTGCTAGACTTGTTGTTTCAACAATTCGGCTAGGGCCTTCCTTGTGGACATCTTCTGTTCTTGTTATTTGACTAGAAATTCCACTTCTGACACCAATTGAACTGAATTGCAGTTCGGGATCCCTTCAGCTTTGTCAAAATAACAAGAAAACACAACTTTCTGCTTTCAGAATTTTATTTTCCCAAAATAAAATTGTTTTGGTACGCCACTGGCAATACTGGCAATATTATTTGATTGAGAAATTATTAACTCCGAGTGCAGGCTGGTCTGGTTGCAGATATCGTCTTCTTCTTCTTCGATGATTCAGCCGGGAAAAATTTGATTTCGACTTACACTGATTTCTGTTCTACGAGGTCTCTAGGTGTAGGAAATGAACTTCCCGTCGTATGAGATTTGCAGTTTATATAGGAAATTAGATTGATCCATCCTTTTTCCACTTATTTGAAGTGTATTAACCATTAATCACACTCCGTGAGACATGGATTTCATCTGGATAGATCCTTGGCATTCCATGCTCATTCCAAGTGAAATTCCTTCTCTTGCTTTTTGTTGTTTGGCGTAAATATTCGTTTTTCTTAATTAACTATTCAATGTAATTGAATAGAACCCTTAATTTTCAGTACAATACAATTTAATATTTTTAGAAACTGCCTATAATGGGTATTGTATAAAATAAGTTCATATATAGCGTAAAAAACATTGACCTAAGCACACTAATTGATTTAATTAGTTAAATTCGCCAATCATGTACATAATACAGTATAACACATTGATTCCTTACAGACCTCGCGTGTATTTAAAATATTTTCTAGGGAATATAAGTATCTCAAAAGATCTTTATGAGCTTTTTTGGATGAAATTCCACTTGTAACATGCATAGGTATATTTTTTAACTATTTGAAAAGTTAATCTTCTAGGTAAAGGTGAATGTTTAACAAAAAATAATATAGATTTTATATTTTCACGTTTCTTCTCTAAGCAAAATCTTGGAGAGAAAGAGACATGATTATTTAAAATAGGAACAAAAGTATTTGGTGGATAATCGGTAGTTATTTATCGGAAACAAAAATAATATACAATCTACCTGAAATTTTTATTGATTATTGTTTCAATAATGATTTTTTTATTTTTCTCATGCTATAAATAATTGAATACTAATTACTATTTTCAGAATATTATGTGTATTTTGTTAGTTTCTATACTTCTGCGATTCATTGAAATCACCATAACATAAATAACCATTCTTTTTGAATAGATTTGTTCACATTGTGTTTGCACAAAAAGCAGTGAATTCAACTTTATATCTAGTGAGGCTTAATAATTTTTAGATCTACGAAAATTTGGAATGGTGATCATTGGTGTAAATAGATTACAATAATTTTGGATTGTCATGATTTTTAAGAGGATCGTAGTCCATATTTGAAAAAAAAATAAAAAAATAAAGATTTATTTATTTATCATAATATATAAAACAAAATATTCCTTGATCTCTTCACCAAAATGAAACTGCTGGTGATGCTATAAAATTATCTATGTTGATAGCTAGTTAGATCTCTTCTTGTTAGAAGCAGATTTCTAAAAACAATTTGTATTTTCAAAATACACTTTTTACAATATAATTCGAAAATTATTATTTAGAACGACTCACTGGAAGTACAAATTAACTGTGAATTCTATGTTTACAATCTTTCCTTATATTTATACTAAAATAATGCTGACTGTTGTTTATCCCTTTGTAATTACATCATACCAGGGGTTCTGTAGCAGGTAACTTCTCCCTCCCTAAGCTGAAAAAATAATGGAATGATTTTTTCGAGCTGGATGGAGGGGAGTGGAGGAGAGTGGTCCAGCCCCAAAGGACCACCATCTGGGTTTCTTCGGGTTGATCCTCTTCTTCATGAACTGGAACGGTATTCCTCTTGAATCGTATTGGACATCTTCTTGGTTGATATTTCCAATAAATTATTAATGCAATTATTATAATAATGATTATTATAGGTAAACTGATTGAAACATTTGAATATATTGATTGATTATTCTCAATTCGAATTAAATGATTAGCAAGATCCTTAATTCTTGATATTTCATCAAAATTAATTCTAGACATTTTGATCTTCTAGTGAAACTTTTCCATTTGGAAGTTTGTATTCTTGAGTTTGGGTAGAACCAGTGGTTTAATTTGATTCGAACCATTAATGTGAAAGAACTTTCTTTCTTGTATCTGAATTTCACATCCTTTTTGTATTCGTATAAGGATTGGTTGAGTGATAGCGATGTATCATCTGTCACACATTTTGAAAATACTTTTTTTCTTTTTTTGCTGGTATAATTAGGATTTCTTCTTCAGTTGAATCTTCAATTATGGATTCGTGAAATTCGATTGGTATCGCTTGACATTGATTTATTGACTTTCCGTACAATAAATTTAAAACACATTGATCTTCATTACAATCATTTTCTTTACAATAATATACGTTTTCGAGTTGGGGACAATCTTCTTCCTCAAATTGGTATTTCGTGCATGTTCGTGCCAAGTATGGGTATTTTGGTATGAATATTTGTTTATTGTGAATTATTGGGTATAAATGGAATAAGTTTCAGGATTCAGTTCAAAGGATAAGAACATGAATAACAAAGATTAATTTAGATCTTTTAAAACTTACTTGTGTACACAAAAATTGGTAATATGTTGAGATATTTTCAAAATTTGGTATTTGATTTTCATTATATATTCTCTTTAAATAGTTCATAATATCTCTGATTTCTGAACTTGATATGATAGAATTATGATTATGCAATGTATTTACTTTAGCAAATAGTATAGCATTTTCAATATTATCTAGAAAATCTATTATACTTTGACAATCTAGATTTATTTGAATGATTATAGCTTGAAAAAGCCCTCTTTTATGTCTAATATATGGATGTAAATTTTCATATTTCTTTAAAAGACTTTGGATTACATACTCGGTTCTTGATAACAAGTTTTCTGTGAGTCCATAGTAGGATATTATATTTTTGGTTATATTCGTCTTATCTTATAAGGTTATTGCATTCTTTATTATATAGAATGTCTGATTAATACTTTTTATTTGGTTAAATATGTCTTCTAAATTAAGATAATTTATAAACGTATGTTTCGTATATATAAGTTTACTATTACCCAGTTGTATTGGTGATATTGGATTTTCAACTTTGGTTAATTCGATGGTAAAACAAGAGCTAATCAGAGTCACGAGAAGTACCAGACTTTGGTTCATCTTTGCTCTGATACAAATTACTCTTATTACTTCGTGGTTTCCGTGTTAAAATTTTATGATATTCTCCTTTTGGAGTTATTATTTTATTTCAAAATTCTTGTATTAAATTGACCTTTTTAAATTTTGGTAACTTTTTATCTCTCGCTTTTGTTTACTAAAATCGTGTGGATTTTCCCGCTATCCATTTCTTTTATTAATTATTCTTTCTCTATATTTTTCATTAAGATCTTTAACTTTATCGTATAACCTCTTAGTTGTTTGTTTATGATTTTTTACATAATCTGAAATTACTAAATGATCATTTAAATCAAATGGATCTATGTTATTAGTATGTCCATGAATTATCTCATTTGGTGTATAATGAGTTAATATTAATTGAAGAGTTATAAGCTATAACTGCTCTTTTAATTAATTGATCAGTGTCAAAATCTTTATTTTCTTCTCTTAAACATGTGAAATGTTCAATAATAGTAGAATGAAATCGTTCTACCGGGGCGTTTAAATTACTATTCTTTGGTGTAGTGATATGTAATTCAATATGATGGAATTCACAAAAGTTTTTCAAATCAAAGTTTTTAAATTCAACTCCTGAGTCTACAGTTATTTTCTTAGGTATCCCATGATGTGTTATAAAAGTTAATAATCCATCTAATACGCTTACTCCCGATATAGATTTAATTGGATAAAGATTTCCATATCTGTTAAATTTATCTTATACAGATAGAAAACTTTTATTTGCTATTTGAAATGTATCCATATGCAATTCTTCAAATGGTATACTCGGATTACTTGTTATACTATATTTTATGTTCGGAGGATATCTATCATATTTATTTTTTAAACATATGTCGCAATTATTTATAAAGGTTTCTACTTTTTGTTACATACTCGGCCAATAATAGAGTTTAGGTATCAAGGGCGGCTTTTGTTTCACTTATTCTACGATGTGCAGTTTTTGTGCAATGATGGAAAAATTTATGTATCTATTACTGCATATAGGCTTTCTGTACCATTTTGTACGTAATATACCTGTATTATCTCTACATACCATCATATCTAAAAAAGGAATACATTGTTCACTTTCTAGTTCAATTGTAAATTGAAGATGTTCATTATAAGTATTAAAAATATTTAATGTTTCATCAACTTTATTTGAGGGTAAAGCCAATATTAGATCAACATATCGTTTGATAAAGGGTATTGGGAAAGCTCCACAGATTGCGATAAAAAATTCAATATGGGGTTTGCGAGTTGAGAAGGCGATTGGTGATAAAGCTGAATTCTGGTATGTTTCTCATTCATATATTGAAATCTGTAAATTATTGAGCTATGTGAACGATAAAAGCAATATTTACCGATCTACCGATCGTCATACGTTTTTACTAGAAATATGCACATTTTCTAACTACGATTAAATATCCTTAGTACTTAAATCTTATAGACCCACTCGAAATTTTGTGTTACCCGACCATAGCTCGGTCGCCCAGATATTATACATTAATGGATTACAAGTTGACATGTTTATTTCGAATAATTCTAGGTTTTCCGAGGCTCTTTTGGAAAATTTACATCATCAGAATCTTCAGGTCCTTATGGTAATTGTTCATCTTGATACTCATGTTGTGATTCAGTATACAGTTTGTCATCATATTCAAGATCATGATATGATATGATGATGATGATATCAAGATATGATCCTGATAATATTATTGATTATACTCGTCATAGCTTTTTAATACTTGAAGTTAACGGTGGGTTCTGGTTTAGGTAGTTTATGTTGAGGAATGTTTCTTGGGGCAAAAACATTTGATTGTGGTCTGGGTGTACCAAACACTTGTTGATTCGTGGAGTAATTTCCATATTATTCATTGGTTGTGGAGGAAAATTTCTTTGTTGGAATTGATTTTGTTGAAATTGATTTTGAAAAGGGTTGAAATTCATTTGATTTCTATTCTGAAATGGATTATAGGGTACTTGATTTTGGAATTGATTATATGGTAATTGATTTTGGAATAGATTATTCATTGGTAATTGGATTCTATTAAATATGCTTTGATTAGTCATTGGTGGTTTCGCATTATTCCAGGGATTATTTTGGAAATAATTCTGTGGAATTTTCTCACATTCTTATTAATTTCAACTTTTGGTTGTCGATGCTACCATAAAGTCTCTCGAAATTTTCCTATTCATTTACATACGAAATTGCATCTTCTAATGATTCGGATCCTCTAAGATGTAAATTATTCCGCAAAATACCTGTAAATCCGGCTATAAGTATTCAAAGCCGTTTTTTTCATGATGTTTAATACTCAAAAGCTTTTCTTCAGCTGTTAAATCAGTATCGTTGCTTATTCTTTCCGCTACATTACTGCGAATTAACTGTAATCTGTGTCCAAAATTTATGATATGTTCGTTTTTGTTAGGTCTTACGCAAGTTAGTTCTTGAATAAGACAATCTAAATCACATCTGTCCGAAAAAGATTATTTAAGAGCTGCTTTTAGTGATTCCCAAGTATTTAACTCAGGTCTATTACCAACTAAGGTATCACTATCACCAATATACAATTTGATTTTGTTCTGGTGCTGCCATATCTAATATTTCAAATTATTAAAATGACTTTAAATCAATTTATGTAGCCTGCTTAATTGATTTTCAATTTTGATTAATTTTGCTGATTTACTTTGGTCTATTTCTAGCTATCAATAGAAATACTTGACTCTAAAGAAAATATATATTTGTTTGTTTGCTTTCTTATATCTAAGTTTCTTTTCTATTCTACTTTGTTTCTGTCTCTTATTTCTAATTCTGTTCCTTGTCCTAAGGGTGGAATTTCTTAATCTTAATATCTTTCTAATATTTATTCTGAAATTAGAAAGCCCTAAACTATCATTCGCTATCCTTGTCCTAAGGTAGAAAAGGCAAAAAGAAATTTTTGGCACTTACAGTTTCGATGAGCTGTCGGCTGTAGGTTTGGAACTGTTTTTTTCCGAATTATCCAACTACTCTCGAACTCTTGAACCAATGATATGGTTCTTGTAGATTTTTTCTAGTGAAGAAGTTGAGACTTCAACGTTGTGGTTTTTCACTTTCGGTATCCTGCAACGCCTGAACAATCCTACAACGCACGAACAATCCTACGGACTGCGCCAGTTAGATCTTTTCTTGTTAGAATCAGATTTTTAAAAGTTTTATTTTCAAAACACACTTTTTAAAATATAATTTGAAAATTATTATTTAGAACGACTCACTGGAAGTACAAGTTAATTGTGAATTCTACGTTTAAAATCTTTCCTTATTTTTATACTAAAATAATGCTGACTGTTGTTTATTCCTTTGCAATTACGTCATACTAGGGGTTCTGAAGCATAACGTTTTTTTTCTGAAAGAAAATTTTTATTTTCGTAACAGCTGTTGCTATTCTCACTAAATAGTTAAAAAATAAACATGGAGATAAGAAATAGATAACAGAACATTTGTGGAACTACGAATAATGGTTTTCGGTTAACGAAAATAGTTTTTAAAATGTTTTATTACAAGCAAAAAAGCAAAGAACAGAATGAATCTTAGATCTAATTTACATACATTTATAATAGGATAAAATGACGTATTATCGCTAAACGCATGCGAAAAGGTTCTTCGGACGGTCTCACGGACACTTCTAGTGTGAGAACGGACGATGATTTTCATACCGTCAGCGTTGTGGCTCCCATAACTCCTCCCATGTGAAGAGGAAACGAAAACGGTGAGCTTTGGTTTCCCGTTTCGTTGGTTATTGCTGCTGGTTTTCTGTACCATTTTCTTAAGAAAAATGCTACCAATCCGGCCATTGCAAATAACGTAAGAGTTGTTGCTAAACTCCAGGGCTGGATGAAAAGTCTCTTGTGGGAAATTCATTGGTGTCTGAATTTCTTGTTTGAGATTTTGAATTTTATTTAGATCTAGTGTCTGTAGTGTTATTGGTTGGTCAACACTAGACACAGACAAGTTCCCAATGTCAATCTTTGGTAATCGTAGTGGTTTCATTTTGGATAATTCTTGTTTCTTCCAAAGCTCCAAGTTATTGATTTTAATGCCGCAATTAAAAGGAATTTGGATTAAGCTTGGTTTGTCTATGAGGTTGAATTCCTTGAAATTACACTCGTTCTGGAGTTTCAGAGGACTGCTAGCTGGAATGGCTATTAACTACTCGTCAGTTATTGATTCCAGAATGGGTTCTTGTACATGGACAGTAACAGTTTGGCAGTTTCGAGCTTCTGCTTCTTTGATCAGGTTGGCTATGCAGCTTTCAGTTAATGGCTCGAGATGATTAGGACATATTTGGATATTGTTGATAGTAGGACAGGATTCCTCTGAGTATTGGTAGGGTAAGGTAGGGTAGTTTAGGTATGATTATTGACTGTTTTATCGGGATTGGAAAAAGATGGAAGCTTTCAAAGGTTTCTGGTGAGAATATTGGTAAATGTATAGCGAAAATTATTTTACTTCCAGAAAACGAAATTTGGAGGCTAGCTAAGGAGTAATAATCCATGGTATTCTTAAAAATAAGGAATTGGATTGTCCATATATTTTTACTAAATGATCTATTACGTTATTTAATTCTTGTGCTGAAATTACGGAGCTATGAATTGTGTTAATTTTAGCAAATGTTATTGCGTTTTCTAAGTTATCGAGAAAATTTATGAGACTTTGACAACTAAGAATAATCTGGCCTAGAATGTTTTGAGTTTTTAAATAAATTACAATATCGTCAATAGTTTTATCAACATAGCCTTGAAGATATTCTAAGCGCATCTTGATCAGTTTTTGGTTTTCGCTCAAAATAGTTATTGTTGAATTATTATTATCAATAAATTTTCTTGAGAGAGATATTTGTAACGAGAGCCAATTGTTTTTTCATTTGTTTGGAGATCTACAATTGCTTTCTCATATTTTAATCCATCGTCTGAGTCGAGAGTGCCGAATAGCCATTTGGAGGTTTTTCCAACTAGATCGACTAGACCTCGCTTAGATCTCATATGCGGTGTTAAATTATTCAATTTGGTATTTGCTTCAGTTATTAGATATTTTGCATGGTTTAATATACTAGTATAAAGGCCTAAGAATAAACCAGGGTGATTGTGCGTAAGGTTTAGGGATTTTCCTATATTAGAGAAGAAATTGTCTAAGTTTATCAATTGATCTTGTAAAGGTTTAAGTTCCAAGTAGTGAATAAAAGTATGTTTTGTGCTTATCACTCGAGTTTGTCCAATGTGGAAGGGAAGTAATGGACTATATATGGGATTTATTTTGACGTCAGGAATGACTGCTTGTACTCGATGTATAGCTATGATAAAGAGTATCATTGTCCACTTCATTGCCCTGCGAATAAGAATGAAAAGCTTAAGGCTTTTGAATCTGTGATTTGTGTATGAATTTGTCTTTACTGGCTTGGATTTTATTGCCAATATCTCTAACGACAGTTGTAATAATATAACGTGGTTTGGTCTTGTTTCTAAGGGCACTCTTGTTTTTAATAAATAACTTAGTATTGGGTAGAAATTCCGGAGGGTTTTCTCTTTTGATATTTTGTTTTTCAATTAGTTTAGATTTGGTTTGTAATGATGTGTTGTATATTTTTTCGTAAATAAATTTTAGTCGTTGTCGCCGGTGGGCCATAAATTGGTTTAAAATGATCTCATCGGTCATATCGAATGGATCGAGTGAATTAATTCTGCCGTTTATTACGTCAAACGGTTGCATCAATTGTTTTATATATGCGTTTGAATCTTTCAATTTGAGAACTCTGAAGAGTTCGATGAAGGTTGAGTGTGCTCTCTCAATAGGCCTATTGCTGTTGGAATTTCCTGGAGTAGTAAAATGTAACTGTATACGATGTAATTTACAGAAATCTAGTAGAATTGATATTTTGAATTCTGTTCCGTTGTCACAGGTTATGATTTTTGGAATACCGAAATGTGATACAAAGTTTAATAAAGTTTCAAAGACTACGAGGGCATTGCAGGTAGGCTCTAGGATATAAGTTTGACTATATCTAGAAAATACATCGATTATGGTTAAAAATTTCGTGTTATCGATTTGGAAAGTATCCATATGGATCGAATCTTGGCTTGTTGATATCGCAGTTATTAATAAATTCGGTTATGTTCTTTTTTTGTTTTGGCCAATAATAAATTTTCTTCAGAGCTGAGGCGGATTCGTTTATTCCTCTATGGTATGTCGTTTCATGGTGGTGTGAAATAATTTCCCTTTGTTTATTTTTTTCGGTAACATCCTTGAGAAATTGCTTGGATATTACCAAGTTATAGGCATGGTTTTGGAAGGTTTTTTGCAGCGTTATGGTTAATGCTGGAATGAAATCGATCTCTGATTTGCAAACATAAATACAGTACAACTTCTTTGGATCAACATTTACCTTGAAGAATTTGAAAATCTTATAATCATAATTTTCTGAGAGGTGAACTGTCTGCCTGGTTTTGGTCTCAAAAAGTTTGCTTTTGATGATATGGTATGATGTATTAGCACTCTGATTAAAAATAATTTGGTGTCGTTTCGCTATCGGAGTCTGGAGGGCGCACTTGTATATTTGAGTGTATAATTATCTTCGGTTCTAGTGGTGGCGGGTGAGCATTTGAATGAAGATATTATCATTTTTTTCGAGATCGTCTATGGTCACATTAGCATTTATTGGAACGAGAATATCCTCGAAATCGTTAAGATTATCGTTATTATGCGGTGGTTGTGCAGAAAGGAATTCGTTTATATCTATTGATATATCGCCAGGATTACCTATGAAAGATTCGTTGTCAATGCCATGAATTTCTATCCTTGAAAGCGCGTCTGCGTTGGTGTTCTGGATTCCTTTTTTATATAGTATTTGAAAGTCATATTCCTCCATCCTAAGGCGCCATCTTACTAGTCGAGAATTTGGCACTTTTAAACTGAATAGCCACTGATGAGGTTTATGATCCGTAACTATTCTGAACTTGCTGAGTGGCCCATACAATCGCAAGGAGCTCTTTCTCGATAGTGCTGTAATTAATCTCAGCTGGGTTCAAGGTACGTGAAGCATACGCAATAGGCAAATCTTGACCTACCTTACCTTGACTCAAGACTGCACCGATTGCATAATTCGAGGCGTCTGTTGTAACGTTGAATGGACGGCTGAAATCTGGGTATTGCAGGATCGGATCATTACATAAAATATTCTTGCATAATTCAAAAGAGTTCAGGGTAATCTTATATTTTTCTGTTTCAGGGTTCCTAAAAATAATTGGGATATTTGTTTTATTATTGGAAAGCTGTTTATTTACCAAGTCAATCGAAAATTTAAGGTTTTGAAGCTCTTTTAATCCAATAATACCATCGAAGAAATTATGAAAATCGAAGAGAATAAAAGTTATTTGCTTATCGCTTTTCAATTCGGGCATTGCTGGAATATCAGCTCTAAAACGGACTTCTTTTTCTCCTACGCCTGTCCTTATTTGTGTTGGACAATGATAGATACAATCACTAAAATATTTTTGTGCAATAGAAGGTTTCATGATAGAATTATAACAGCCGGTGTCTATCAATAATTTCATTGGAGAGTTTTGAATTTTTATGTAAGGTAAGCTGTTATTAATTTCAGTGTACATTTCGGATGTTATTGTTAATGGGGAGGTGTTTCTTGGGTACCTATTAGAAAATTTTCAGAGTCTTCGACATAATTTGGGTTTTGATTTTCTGTAACGGGATTATCGTACCCTTCGAGATAGTTTCCTAAAATCTCTGGTTGATCGTATGTTATTTCAGGATTCTCGACAGTTTCCCCGTCAATTTGATAAAGCTCTTCTGAAATAAAATTACGTGGACCAGAGGATTTGAAATAATTTCTAGAATTTGTATGTTTCTTCATACTAGGAAGAGTATAGCTGGTTCTGGTAGAAATTGGATCTGGTTTATTGGTTGGAGTTTTCCGGTTGGTTTCAATAAGTCTTTAGGAGGTCCGAAAACTTCTCTATTAGTGAAAAATTTTTGTTGAATTGGTTGGGATTGAAAATGTGGTTAAGGAAACTGAGATGGTCCTGGACTTTGTAAATTTTGGGTTTGAATGAAATTTTGTGGTGGGTGGAAGCGATGTTGGGGTGAATAGCTTGATTGAATTCTTTGCTTCTTAAAACTTGCAAACGTTTGCCGAAGTCAAGAGAACTCTCGTTTCTATTAGGCCTATCCATGAACAGATCTTGCTCTAAACATTCTAAATTTCTATTGTCACCAAAACATTGCTCAAGAGCCACTGGGCGTGATCCAACTAGAATTTGTGCCCAGCCTACTAGTTTAGTTTGAATAACTCTAATTAAATATTTTTTACCCTTATATCTGTTGTATTTCCAAAATTATCAAATAGGAAGCTACAAGCATGTATAAAATTATTAAGTAAATTAATATCGCCATCGTAATTAGGTATAGTATCAACAAACATTTTAAGCATATTTAAGCCGCTAATGATTTGTTCGTTATTACTATCTGGCATTTTGTTACTAACTTTAAGTGTTGTTGAAAAATTATCTATTAAATCGTCAATATTACTCATAAATTATTACTCCTTTAAGGTTACTTATGTATATTATTCTAGAAGTAACAAATTTTCTTATACGGAGAAAATAAGGAACTTGGACTTACTTAGTCGTTGTTTCTCTGTTGAGCGATTCTGCTTTGGGTCCTTGCGTTGTCCTCAGGTGTACCAAACACTTGTGGAACAGGGGAGGTTCTGTAGTGCCAAGGGATGAAGATCCGCGTTAGTGTCCAAAAATACGTATTCTAACGTAGCTTAGCCAAAAACTGTACAAAAACGACTGACTGCGCCAATAATGGTTTTCGATTAACGAAAATCGTTTTTAAAAAGTTTTATTACAAGCAAGAAAGCAAAGAACAGAATGAATCTTAGGTCTAATTTACATATATTTATAATAGGATAAAATGACGTATTATGGGTAAACGCATGCGAAAAGGTTCTTCGGACGGTCTCACGGAGTCAGCACTTCTAGTGTGAGAACGGACGATGATTTTCATACCGTCAGCGTTGTGGCTCCCATAACTTACGTGAAAACCTCCAAAATATTATGTACCTAGTTAAAGAAATATCGAATATTTACAGTGTCTAATGAACATGCCTTTCAAATTGTATTTATTTCTAATTATTTACATTATTTTCGTACATCTCAAACAAAATTGCAATTTCGGTAACCAGGTCGCGGTTGTTACCAGCAACGCGCGATGCTTCTAATTCTGCAGTTTTGCACATTTTTGTAGTTGACTGACTTTAGCCTAGCTTGTTTTACTGCTTTTATATGCTCCAATTTTTTTAATAAAATTCAGAGTTCCTTTGAACGTCGAGTCGTTAACTTCTTTATTACAATACCCAACTAGCTGATTGACTCAATCCACCACGAACATAGAGCACACAAGACAAATCAACTGTTCGCCAACAACGAAATCACCAACAAATAGTGTGTAAGTAACAGCGTATACCATCATCATCTGAAAAGTAAGTTTTGTTTTATTATTTCTTGAAAATTTATACGGAAATAATTTTTGATTTTATGCTATTCTATACTACTAAATATTTCTTCAAATGATGCTGTTTTTTAATTTTCAGATGAATCTTACAAAAATCAACAAGATCACCCTCGCCCCAATTGATAATCCACACCAAAATTTTGGAGCAAAAGTGGTCCAGGGGAAATTTGGTGACGTTGTTGTATTGGAATTGAAGGACATTGAAGTTGTTTTACCAATCCGGGCAACACCTTTATACATATAAGCCACATTTAGTAGAACTCGATAGTGCAAAATATTATCTTGTATACAGAGGCCTAGTTCCAACAGGGGAAAAGCTCCATCCTTCGAAATAGTGGTGAATTGAGGTAGACAAGTCTTTTTTCTTTTAATTATTTTTTCAAATTTTTAATATTGCTCAAAAATCAGATATTTTAGTGATTGTTATTAGAAAGTAGCATTAAATTCTGAAAGCTGACTTTAGCGAATCAATTTTCTTAGTATGTTCAGTTGGGTTAGAGTTGTTCTAAGGGATGTAATCACTTTACCAAAATTCTTAAGCCTCACTTTTCTTCAATTTATCCTCAAATTCGAGGTCGAAAATATTTCAGACTTTAATGCTTATATGGAATCATTTATTTGTTTTGTAACTTGATTCTGTTTATTTGTCAATGCTTCGATATCTTTTTCCACTTCATTCCTGAGATCTAACAATTGTATGTCAAGCTCAAATGCTACTGCATCAGTGGTGAATCTACGTACTCCTTGTTTACAGCATCGTTTTTTAAAATCGGCTTTTTGACATTACACAAATTCAAATTACCAAAATCGATGTTGCCTTCTGGAGTATGTGCTAAACTATTACCACTCGATGCTAGTATTAACTGCTTTCGTTTTCCATGCAAACTGTGTCCGAAATTGTCTATGTTCATCTTTGAAATGATTCGTATCTGAAAGCTTATGTGATAATATGTATAATAAAAAATAGTTTTTGTCCTTTATTTAAGAAAAAATATAATGCAACGTAAAAATCTATTGTATAATGTTAGCTTCCTTTAATTCATTGATGATGGCCACAATTTCGTTGTCGATAGATGTGTTTCCAACATTTTTTGATGCTAACAATAATCGCAAACTTTCACACAATTAATTTGGATCATCCCAATAAATGTATTCCACAGGCTTAGTATTGTAAATCATCACAGAATCTTCTTTTCTGATATTGCAAGGTTTTAAACCGAATCCTGTGGTTCCTCGTCGTTGTGCTCGTCGCTGAAACAAATGCCTAATGGCTATATTTGTATCTTGTGCTGCCTCTCAATTTTCCATTAACATTCTTATGATCATCCGATAAGTTTAAAATTTGTTTATATCCAATCAGATCTTCATCATTATAATTTTCAGGTTCATCGTAGAATAATAACTCATATAGCCTAGGTGTCCCTCTCACTTTTTTCCAGCAATTTTGATGTAACCAGTTCGACGATAAAAATCAATTTCTTTGTTTCGAAGCCTCCATTTTAAATCAATATCTCCGTACCTGGAACCATAAAATTTGTCAAGCTTTTCATTATCTTACCAATATTCTGCCAAGTATTTATGACTCACTTCAGAGTATTGCCCGATATATTCTTTAATTACTCTGGAATAAATTGTGTCTTCTTCAAAAGTCGGTTCTTCATCCTCGAATGTATTGTTATCACCGCTTTCAAAGCCGCCGACACTAGTACTAGCAACATTTTCGATTTTCTGAAGTTGCGTTTCATCTTTCATCAAGTGGTGCTTCTTCTTCCTTCTTTTAGCGGTGGTGGGGGTGAGTGTTCATTCTTAATAACATTTGATGACGAAATCTTATTCGTTTGGGTCTGACAAATTTTTGTAATGTTTCGTCCTGCTCTGACTTACCTAATTTCAAAGCTAAATATTTCTTTCTTATAATCTTTGAAATTTTATTAATTTTATTTTTGCGAACATCAACCTCTTTGCTGAGCGGTTTCATGTCGATAAATACCAGACATTATATTAGGCTCATGGTTTTATAAACTTATCGAAACCTTGACGATATCGACCCGCATTTAAATCTAAATCCTCTCTTTACTATAACTATCGTTCCATTGTTTTCGCTACAACAATTGGCACACATATGCTCATTGAATGACATATCTGGTGAAACGCGCTCATCATACGCATACTTCAAATTGATTTCATCTTGCTTGAACAACATAATTATAATACAATTATCACGCAACATTTGTATTGGGGCCTTGAATTTTCTGTTGTGAATCGCAAGCTATATTATCAAAAATGAAGATGGAATTTGATTTTGCTTTCTTAGGGCTTTTGATTTCATCGTTGTATTTGAAAGGAAAATAAGTGACATCTTTAAGTTTTCTCAGTACTTCTTCGAGCAACTGATACTTGGACTCATACAGCGACTTTGAATATACGTTCACGTTTTCAAATTTAGCTCCATATTGGAATGAAACCACAAAGATAATACTGCATTTGTTTTTCCACATCCACTCGGTCCGCACATGTTTGCTCGAATTGAGTGTGGTAATAAAGCCCCATATTTACTGCATTCAACTACACCGCCATTATACAAATAGTTCAAGTTTTCGATTGGTAAGGTCCTTTTCTGCTGAATGACTCTCATGATGTGAACCAATTCATCAAGTATTTTATGTTTTTATAAATGTCTTTAAATATTAACCTCATTCTCAATGTTGATCTATCACGGTAAAGGTATGGTTAATACGCTAATCTATAAGCTGCCATTTGAACTTCATCTGCTGGGCTATTCGTATTGTGGACCAGGTAACAAATTGAAAAAGCATCTAGAACGTGGAGAGAGAGGTATCAATCCGTTGGATGAGGCTTGCAACACGATACCGCATACTCGCAAAGCAACTCTTTGGAAGAACGTCATAAGGCTGATCAAATGTTGGGAGATAGGGCTTGAGAACAGGTCAAATCGAGAGACGCAAAATTTAGTGAAAAAGTCACTGCTTGGGTAGTCACCATAGGCATGAAGGTGAAGCGTAAACATGGCATGGGAATGCAAAAACGTCCATTTTCCCATATTGTAATAAAATATTGACTACTTTGAAAAAAAAATAATGATTACGATCATCATGGAAGTGGTTTGAATAAGTCATCTGCAGCAGCTTTCGTGCAGCTCGAATTGCAATAAAGAAAGTTGGAGGACGAAAGAGAATACGAACACCGAGAATAATACCTCTACCTTCTACGACTACAAGTGGTGGATTTCTACCGTTGATTCCACTATTTGCAGGTCTCTCAGCTTTGGGATCGTTGGCTGGAGGAGCAGGTGCCATTGCAAAGACTGTTATCGATGCAAAAAGTGCAAAGAATAAACTAGAGGAAGATAAGCGTCACAACTAAGCCATGGAACATTTGGGGTCTGGTATATATCTACGTAAAACACGCAAAGGCTACGGTTTGTTCTTAAAGAAAAACGAAGGAAGAGGATTGTACTTGAAGAAGAAGAACCAAAAAAAACTACTAAACCAGCTACCCAATAGAGAATTATATGATGAAGAAATAGTCAAGTTTGCAAAAAAATGAAAGTACCATATTTTCGTGGTGTCTTCATGCGAGACACTCTTCCTACTGCTACGCGTCTTCGACATCGTGAATGTGCAGTAGTGAATTTGGATTCCTCCATCAATCCAGGTACACATTGGGTAGCATATAGAAGAGTTGGCAACTCCGTACACTAATTTGAAAGTTATGGGAATTTGAAACCACCTAGAGAATTAGCTGAATATTCTGGCAGCAACGTCAAGATCATCTACAATTATGATGTTTATCAGAAATATAATCAAGTTAACTGTGGACATTTAGGTTTAGAATTTTTGTTGAAATATTTTTTTTAACATGAGACTATTTAATACTATCTACCATACTTTCCCCATCAGTCATGTCCATCATATTGACGTTGAAGAGTCGTTCTCCAACGCTCTCTATAGATTTCTCACCTCCACTTAAATTGGACCCACTTACTGAATATGGGTTAGCATTACTAAGTATTCATTCTTACAACAGTATACCCAACATTGACGAGGGAACAAAGTTTTATTATTTCGAAAACGGTAACAAAAAGAAGAAAAAAGTATCAACATTTCAACTGGAGCATATGAAATTGAAGATATTGAAAAGTTTCTTCGAAAAACCATTACACAACCACCAACTGCGATGGAAAAACCCGAAGATATTTTCTATCGATTTCACGTAGAACAATAGTTTGTCAAACATTTTGGGTTTCTCACCTAAGATTTTGGAAAAGAATGTTCATCATGTTTCGGATCAACCTGTGAATATTATAAAAGTGCGAACAATACATGTGGATAGCAACATTACATCGGGGATCTTCTACAACGATAGACCGTCTCACACAGTCTACGAATTTATCATAGACGCTGACCCAGGTTTTGCTATCGACGAAACACCGAATAATTTAATATACCATCCTATTACTCAAACTAACGAAATCCATAATATTATGCTACAAGTGCTCGATCAAAACTTTCAACTTGTCAATTTCCGAAACGAAAGAATCATAATTCGATTGGAGCTAAAATAACAAAGAAAATGGTCCTAAGCATTTATAAAAGCTGCTCATCCGTTTTCACTGCTCCAGTCTTCCACAAGACCTTCAACAACGACAACGCTCGTCGCCAACTTAGTGTGCAAAATATTGAATTTCTCAAGTCTATCGGTTATCATGTTAACGTCCCAAATCTTCAACATCTTTCGAAAACCCACCATGGACGAATCCATACAAAAAGTGGAATGGAGAACGTAGTACCCGTCCGTCCAGTCTTTTCGCAACAATGATGTCATTGAAATCCAAATCAATCAGTCTGATGATTTCGATGATCTGTACGAAAGTATTCTACATGTCAGCGGTAAAATCAACAGAACTAAAGGAAATGGACGAGTCACTTTTATCAATAATGTTGGTGCATATTCAATCCATCAGTTATGATCAAAATGGTAAAGAATTGGAATCTGTATGAGCCATTGGAAATGTTAGCACCATCAAAGGTGTTACAGTGCTGAAGATTCCAAACACTTGAATATAGCTGGTTGGACCTATCCCAATAAAGTTGATGTTCTCAATTCAACTACTTTGACATTTAGCATGTTTATTCCAATGAAACATTTGTTGAACATTTTCAACGACTATGTCTCCTATGGCAAACATTCCATACGTTTGATGCGAGCTGGAAACGATAATAGCTGCTTCAAAATCACCGAACTGGCTGGTGCAGCTGTAACCACAGAAGTACAATTGGAAATTGAAAATGTAGAACTCAAAGTGAAAATGATTGTATCCAAACGATGAAATTAAATTGCAACTTTTGAAAGCAATCAAAGCCGATACACCAATCCTGATTCCTTTCAGAAAATGGGAGCTACATATGTTGCTTGCTCTCACAACTGGAGCCACCAATGAAATATGGGCAGTGAAAACTTCTTCGTTTCTCGAAAGCCCACGATATGTCATCGTGTGCTTTCAAAAAAATCATGTCGTCAACAACGATCCTACACACTTCGATCTTGTGAATGTAACAAATATCACGTTAACTCTCAACGGCGAAAGTTATGCGAAGGAAAAGATGCATTTGACCTGCGACAAAGGTGACTTTCCTCAAGCCTACTTCAATTATACGCAATTTGGATATAGTTACAAGAATTCCTCTCAACATACTCCACTCCTGGAATATGCTGAATTTGCTACAAATCCTCCGATTGTTATCGATTGCTTCAGACGAGACGAAAGTGTTGAAAGTTCCACCGTAAATGTCAAACTGGAAATCGAAGCATCTCACGGCTTTCCCGCCAACGTCCGAGCTTTTTGTATTATAGTCCATGATAAAATCATCGAGCATTTACCTCTCAGTGAAATTATTAAAAAGTGGAATTGAGTTGTTTGAATCATTAATTTGAGTTTGGCTGTTATCATGAGAGTAGCGTTCGTAGACATTGAAGGCTTCAATGTTGAGCAACAATTCCAGCCTAAAGAGATTAGCATAAGAATTGGAGAGCAATGTAGTCATTTTTTCGTGCTGCCACACAAACCGTTCTCTGCTCTCAGCAAAGAAGATAGACGTGGAGTTTATTCTTTGGAAAAAATTCATGGACTTAGATATTTATCCGGCTTCATTAATTTCACCTTACCGGATAATCTTCTCAAAGAAAATTTGTGTGATGTTAATATAATTTATGTGAGAGGTCCTCAGAAGAAGGACTTTTTGACAGAAAAAGTACAACATGCTAAAATTCTTAATTTTGGAGGATTTGGAAAATTCATGGAGGGGTATTCCAACTTTCAACAACATCGATGCAGCATCCTGAATGAATCACCTTCGGACCGTTTCATCAAACAGATGCAGCCTTCGAAACGTTGATGTTTTGTATAAATGGTTTTATAATTTGATTCCTATGTAATAAAATGTATGATTATGAAAAATGTTTTTCTATTTCACTGTTATAAGAAACTATTGGAGCGAAGCAGAGAACAACGCATGCGTCACTATTTCACATTTTTTCTTTAAATGATAGTAGAACCATTTTTTCAAATTAGTTTTACTGTGACTGCTATAAGAAATATAATGGGTTGGGAAAGCATCCTGGAACATTACCAAGATGAAAAACGATTATCATCTATAAAAGGTAGGTTAGAAAATTATGCTCGTCATTTGAAAGAACTAAATAACATTATAAAGGAATATGAAGAAAAACAACAAGCCATTTCATTATTCAAAAAGCTCACCATCCCCTCCACCGCCGCCAGCAGTGAAGAAGTATGGAACGAAAAGGTCTTTAATAATCCAACACTCTTTCGTGTAGACAGAGGAGATAAACCATGTAGAAGTCCTGTACAGAGTTTAATTGTTTTATAGTTATAGAAAAATAAAAAATCATATAAAATGTTTATTCTTTATTTATAAAAAATCCTTTTTTGAACAATCTTTAAAACTAATTTCCATAAGAGTACGAGCAGTGAATATGGTGCAAAACAAACAAGTGCAAAATTATTCTTAATGGTTTCTTGCAATTTATCATCCATCCTAAATGATGTTGGTGCAGACATATCTCTTGCATATTTTGTTTTTGTTGGTGTTGTAATTTGGGTGTGGTGCTGCTGCTATCATAGCTGTTGGTTACTTGTAGGTGAATGTATGTAAATGACTATTGTTCATTAATGTTTTCACTCATGAGCGCAAAATTTGATTTGTCACATTTGGAAAAACATACTGCAACATTTCTAACTCCATTCGTCACATTGGTATATAAAACGTTGTTTAAAAGCGCAATTAAAATTACAAAATTACTTCTAAATAGAGCCATTTTGATTTACTCTCAGACGTATCTGCATATAAACTGAGAAGATTTTCTACATATTACTATAAGCTTCATGCCCCCATGCCCTGCATGCTTCATACCCCCCATCCCCCAATGAGAGATCATTAACAATAAAATTATTTTGATTTCTTTGTGTCTATCCCTGTATCTAAGAAACAACATATTATTTCCTATAACATGCTTATCGTTTATCAATTTCTTGTGGTATAAATAATTACAACTACTGCATTATATTATATACAATAAAATATTATATTATTTTCATATTTCTAATAAGCTAACTGCTTATCTTTACAATAAATCTCTCGATCGTAGTGGCAACTCACTTTTCTCCATAGCTCTGTCCTTCTTACGACGCTCGGCCACTGAATAATTAAATACATATATGTCGTGGGTTTGGAGATAACTATTGAACTTATTGATAATAAACATGTGGGAAGCCACGTAGCTGAATAGGAATATTATATGCGTTGTATACCAGAGACTGTGGGTTCGAGACACGCTACCAGTAAGCTTTTTTCTGACATTTATTATTTAATAAGTGTAATTAAATGTGTCGCCATTTGACACCAACAATTGTTTGTATTTTCTGGATGACTATGTTCCTTGGATGCCTATGCACAGATATCTAATTCTTTGTATTCCATGTCAGCTGTCAGTGTTGTCTGTGTTCCGTGTTGACTGTCAGAAGTTTGTGTTCCCTGGTTGACAGTTGTCAAATGATTGTGTTCTATAATGACTGCCAACTGTATGTGCTCTATGTCATCTGTCAAGTCACATGTCAAATTTGAATTACTGGCACTTCCAAGATGGCGCTGTCATTTGTCAGGCTACCATCTTGTCAAATGTTAGTTGTTTGTGTTCCGTGTCGATTGTCAGAAGTTTGTGTTCTATGGTTGACAGTGGTCAAATATTTGTGTTCCATGGTTGACAGTTCATCTGCCAAGCCACATGTCAAATGTCACGCGTCATCTGTCACCTGCCAAGGTCACCTGTCACGTGTCATCTGTCAAGCCTCCGTCTTGACAACTGCCACGTGTCTACAGTCAAATTTGCATTTCCCGACAAAATGTTTGCTCTATATATCGGTTCCATTCTTCGTCGGCTTCCCTATGTTTCTCCTAACCGAAAACGAGACCTCAATCTGTGACCGGATATTAGCAATCGTAATGATAGTCACGTGTGTGACACTTAATTACTTGGTGTACTATGTCATCGATATCAACTAAATCGCAAGTCGTATCTAAAAACTTGTAGGTATCTGATTTTAGCCAACATGAAGACTCGAATGAGATAAATATCGTTGGATTCAAATGTTTATATTGTATTGAATTCAAACTTTTGACATTTGATGAGTACATTATCGGTCTGACAAAAAGTTTTTACTAGCTGACTCGTGCGAAGTATTCGCATTCTAACCTACTTAAATCCCACTTAATTAATGTACACACCGTTTATTTAGTCTCGTATAGTGCGTATTTAGTGCGTCATGGGCAATTTTTTGAGCCACGGTTGAGGGTCTGTGTACTTCCTGTACGTAGTGATCTGCCTTGTCACGCACTTTCTATGTCCGTCTGTTTGTCGAACGCCCTAAGTGCGCAACCCCCCTTTGCCCAAGCTAAGTGCGGTTGGGGTGGGTTTGCACAAATGGATATTTTTCCGAGTGCTGGTATCTGGGCGCCACTAGCTAATTTTTGATGAGCCAGTCCTAGCTAGGAGACTACCAAGATGTTACGGTTCGACAGACAGAAATTAAACAGCTGTTAAACTATAATAAGATTCCAACTATATTACTATTATATTTTATCACAAATACAGGCGCGCTACAGCGACGTCGCAGTACCGCTCACAGAATTATGCCTTGGGCACGATTCCTAACTATTCTACATATAAAACTCTTTGATTCTATCCTGACTCTAATATTTTGCGTTTGACCACGACATATTGACATATAACCCGGGACAGGCAATCAATAAGTCTGTAGTCACTCCATAATTACCAAAAGTAAGACAAATGAACAATCACAACATAATTAATAATATAATAATAGTGCTAATGGACATTTAATATGACGGTTGGTCGACGGTATCGCAGAGAGGCTATATGTTGGCAACAACCCAAACTCGTTCACTCCGGAGGTCGCACAGCGGTCTGGCTTCGGCTCACCTCTGGCTCGAGCGGACGCCGGCTGGTATCGAGTGGCTCCTGACTGCAACCCTTCTTTGGGGGGGACTTGAATCACCCTGAGGTCCCTTGGTTCCCTGACGAGAAACTAGCAGCCCCGCATTCCTTGTGGCCTCGTGGAATTCCAGCAGGCAGCAACTACGAGTGTCTAAATCTGCCGAAGAGCCCTGTTGTTTCTCCCAGCTGTCACTCACTACAGTCACCTTGATCGGAGCACTTAACCGGCCAAGAGAATGATATCATTAACTAATATCCGCAAAGACACTATCTCAAAAAAAGGATTCGATAACGCTCTAGAGTTATCCCAAAGCTTATCACCTCTGTTCTCAATTATGACCAACAGGAAAATGTCGACTCCTCATTCATTCCACACAACATTCCAGGGACGAAGATGTTCGATACCTTATTTGGTAAAATTCCTCAATTCAAAATATCTCCCATCCCTCCCTCAATATTAGAAAAGGATCTACAGCCAACAACCATCCTCCACCGTAGGCAGCACACATTACACATACCGGAAGAAAATATAAACAAACCTTTGTGAGCTCTATGAATAAATGTACGATGACTAAATTCTATTTGATTTTCATGTTGCGGGGTGAGTTGCCGTATCAACCCGTAACATCCCCCCCTTACTTCCAGAAATTTCCTTGAAATTTACCAATCTCGGTTCCCGCGCCATATATTGCCTACTTATTGTAAATAAGTGAGCAAAAATCTCCAATGTGCCAACCAACCGAACCTAAGTTAATCGCAACACCTTTTCCGTATTTCTACACTATATACATGATAATAATTATAACAGTGATCGGGACACACAGTATCAACAGCGCGAGAATTCTTCCATTCACATTTCCTAGCTCTAATCCTGACTAAATCCTGGTATCAATTATTCTAACTGACCTTACTTAATCTATCATACTATCCCAAATACTCCCTCTTTCATTCTTCTCGCTCGCAATGCAGCTTCATTTCCTCATTTTTCCTACTCACCCGTAACTCGACTGCACCTTCCTGACAACAGGAGGCACGTCTTCGATCCAAACAGTTACTATGAAGGTCTCACCGCGAGAGGATTCTAAGGCCAAACCCCGCAGGACCAGGGTTCTTACGTTCTGTTTACGTACCGTTTCATGTCACATACGTGGAAATCTCCCAACAGTTTCCTTCCATCGAATGTTTCTAACCTATATACATTATTTGATATCTTTTGCCGTACTCTACTCTTGAGGAATTTCGGTGCTAATTTAGCTGCAAAGTAGTTCGGAGCGTCGGACAAAATATGATTCCGTACCATCACCGTATCTCCCATACAGAAAGCAACCGGCCTCCTTCGCAAATTATACCTGTTCGCACTTTTACCATAGGCGGTATCCAACCGTTGCCTCACCTCCTTTTGTACTTCCCCTAGACTCTGAAAATGTTCAGCCAATGGTCACCTATCCTGTATATCAAAAACTGGTACCCGTCGGTGATGGTCCACCTCCTGGACTGCTCTCCCCGAGAGATTCAGATCTCTCCCAAAGTTTAGATAAGCGGGCGTATACCCAGTGACCTCATGGACGGCCGACCGTAACGCAAATCCTAATTTAGGTAAATTAGTATCCCAATCGCGATGATTATCATCCACATAAGACCTGATCATCGTTTTAAGTACACGATTTATTCTTTCCGTCGGGTTACTTTGAGGATGGTAAAGGAGATTAAATATCATGATGCAATTATACCCTTTTACCATAGCTTTGAACGCCTTTCCTACATACTGCCTACCATTATCGCATACTAGGTATTCGGGAACTCCGTAGACCAAAAAGACGTCATTTTCTACATGATGGGTGATCACCTTAGCCGTGGCTGTCTTCAAAGGGAACAATAACGTATATTTTGTGAAGACGTCAGCAATAACTAGTAAAAATCTATTCCTCTTAGCGGTTAAGGGGAACGGTCCCATAAGGTCGGTACAAACAACTTGCCACGGTCCAGTCACCTTTCTCGACCCCATGATTCAAGCTGGTGCCCTCTGTTCTGGTTTCTGAGCCTGACAAACTTCGCAACCTCGAACGATCAACGCCACATCCCTCCTTAAACCTGGACAGTAATAGTTCTGAGCAACCCTCTGTGACGTTTTGAAAATTCCTAAGTGCCCCGCCGTCGCTTCATCGCGGCACTGCCGTAGTACCTCCATTTTCTTGGATTTGGGTATCACCAACTTCCACGCGAAACTCTCTTCCAGATTAGGGACTGGCCCGCTCACATGCTTAAAAAGCCTACCATTATCGATTTTCCACAGGGGAAACTTATCTGGCGAGCCCTCGACGTTTCGCAACTGTTTCTGGTACCAAGCATCGAAATCCTCGATATTGACATCAATCAAATCCAGCCGTGGGATGGCCCTTGACAGAGCATCTGGAACCTGATGGTACTTGCCCTTTCGATGGACCACTTCGAAATCGTAGGCCTGGAGTTGCAACACCCAACGACCAAGCCGCCCAGACGGCTCCTTCAAATTAGTAAGCCACTTCAAACTGGCTTGATCAGTAACAACATTAAACGAAACCCCTTCCAACTAACAACGAAATTTCTTTATGGCCCAGATCACCGCTAGACACTCCAATTCCGTAGCACAATACTTCACTTCACACGAGTTCAGCGTTCGGCTGGCGTAGGCTATAACTTTTTCTCCATCCTCAAACTCTTGTACCAACACGGCCCCCAAGGCTCTCTGACTGGCGTCTGTTTGGACAATAAACGGTCGTTCAAAATCCGGACAGGATAGGATAGGGGCAGTAACCAAGCACTGCTTCAGGTCAGCGAAGGACGCTTCAGTTTCGTCATCCCAAACGAAACGCTTACATTTCTTCGTCAAATTTGTTAAAGGCGCTACCCTCTCGGAGAAGTTTGGCACAAACCTCCGGTACCACGACGTTAGTCCGGCGAACATCCTTTACTTTGGTTGGAGTAGGGAAATTGACCACTGCTTCCACCTTTTCCGGATCGACTCTCAATCCATTCTGATCGACAACATACCCTAGATATTTGAGCTGAGGCTTAACAAACTCACACTTCTCCTGGTTCACCGTTAATCCCGCTTTAGACAAGCGCTCGAAAATGGCCTCTAGGACCTTAACATGGGTGTCAAAATCAAGCGTCGCCACAATGATGTCGTCCAAGTAAATGAAGCAAAACGGCTCCAGGTCGTGCCCTAGAGTATTGTCTGCGAACCGTTGCCACGTCGCCGGAGCATTATGAAGTCCAAAAGGCATCCTGGTAAATTGGAATATGCCCCTTCCCGGAACAACAAAAGCCGTCTTTTCTTTACTACCTTCCTCCAATTTTATCTGCCAATAGGCACTTTTCAGATCAATCGACGACAAGAATTTGCTATCTCTGAGACGATCTAGTATCATAGAGATATAGGGGATAGCATAAGCATCTCTTCTCGTAACTTTATTCAGCGCTCGAAAGTCTACGCAAAACCGGAACTTGTTATCGGATTTTCTCACGAGAACTACCGGGGAAGACCAGGCCGACGCGGATGGTTCGACTAACCCTAGCTCTAACATATGATCCAGCTCCTCGTACATAATTTTTTGCATGTATAGTGAGATCGCGTAATACCTCTGTCTGATGGGAAAGTGATCCCCGGTATCAATTTTATGTTCCACACCTATAGCGCAACCCAACTCCGTGCCCATTCGCTCGAAGTAATCCTTAATCAACTTTTCCAAAATTCCTTTTTGCTCCGCATTCAGTAACTGCTTTGAAACTATGCTGCAAACCTGCTCCTTCCTGAACGCCCAACTCCTAGACGAGAAGGATGGAACCACTTCCATCTTCCTAAAAAAATCTATCCCCAGAATGATTCCCATATCCACAGCGGGAACTGCTAACCAATCGATCACTCGTACTCTACCTTGCAGCTCGATGGGGAGGCTCACCGTACCCATGGATTGACATGAGGTACCTTTAGCAAATGTCACCGAAACTGTGGCCTTATTGGTCAACGATACTACCTCCATCGCCTGCAATTGGTGCCAGCCTTGTCGACCAATAACGGTTTGAGAGGCTCCTGAATCTAATAAACATACAAACTTAACCCCAAAGATAATCACCTCCAAATATGGTCGGGGATCTCCAGTAACTTCGGTTAACATGTAATGCTGCTGGTACGCCGTTCTTACCGTCTCTAGCCAAACCGGCCATGAAAGATCTACCGGGGTTGGTCTCCTAGACGACGTCCGGTGGCCCCGCCGTCTCGACCGTTTCCCGAACATCGAGCACATTCTCGTTTAATCACATCTTCCTTGCCACAGCCATAACAAAACCTCCTTCTACTTTAAGTGCACTGTGCAAATCGGTGCCCTTCTCTAGAACAGTTCCAACAACGCATCCTTGTTGATATAGTCATCAGCCTCCGCTCGAGTCTTGTGGCAGTAGGGGTTAGCGTACTCGAAGACGAAGAGGGCGCCCATCTTGATATGCCAGGTCTGGTTCGAGTAGGTTGTGTTGTTGGGTGGGAGGGGGTTTACACCGATCCGCCCTGTCACGGTTCAACTCCAGTTGTTTACATAACTTCCACAACTCCTCAACGGTTTCATAAGTAGCTAACCCTAAATTATGGATAAAATAAGGGTGGATATTTTGTCTGAGCACATCCAGTCTGGCTTCCTCTGGAGGAGGAGTGGGTAAGCGCTTGAACAGGTTATCCATAAAAGCAAAGTATATTCCGACTCTTTCTGTCGGGCCTTGAGTCCTTTTCCTAATCTCATCCCATAACTCTTGCTCATAGTGGTAGGGTTGAAATTCCTCCCTCAACGCGTCCACAAAATCTTTCCAACTCGTTATACCATCCCGAGCAGACCTATACCAGATTGCGGCAGTACCCATAAGAAGATCGCTAACAGAACTCAATAACTCGCCTACCGAAATGTGGCTGGCTCTCCGCTTCTCCTCGACAATTTCCAGAAACGCTGACACACTTAGGCCCCCTTCGCCCGTAAACTGCACATCCCACTTCCTGGGTTCAAACTGATATTTATGAACATTAGTCACTACCGTACAGCTAATTGGGTTTGACGACGACTGGGTTGCGGTCGATAATAAGGCGTGTCCTCCGCTTCGTACCAATGTTTGCGTCTGCATCGCTTCCCGAATTTCATCCGTATGCAACTCGATAGCCTCCAGCCTTGTAGTGATGTTCGACACTGCATTTAGGAGTGGTTTGTTTTCGGGTTCATTCTCTATTATTAGGCGATGTAGCCTACCATAAAGATGTTTCAATTTGGTATCTACATAATCTTCCCTCCCTTCTCTCGCATTACTTTGCCAAGAACTTACATACTGTTCAAGACCTTCAATCTTCTTTATGATGAGGTTGATTTCTTCCACTGGAACCGGACTAAAATCACCCAGCGTCACAACTTCTCCGAATGGCTCTGTTCGAAGGAGCTCTTGTAATTGTCGTCTCATAGACGACGCTGTTACGCCCTGTAACCCCGAGAACCCTCTAACAAGTAACTCATATTTCAATTCATCCTTAAGAAGCTTATTCACGTCCATCTTAAAATGCGCTTTAGCCAGTACAACAAAATTACTCTTCCAAAAATGCTCAAGATTCAAAACAAAAATCTATAAATCTCTACGAGTGTGTTCCTGCTGAGTCCGACCAGCGGTTAGGAACCAACAATATCCAACCTCTTACCAACAAATTATATCACTGCTCATACACCACAATAACAAAAGATTTGCTTATGAACTGGGACACTAAACTAACCTCTGGAACCACCAACACCTTCATATATACAACACTATATTAGAGATATCAACTATAAAAATAAATAAATATCAAAACAACTTATACCTATGTGCGAAGAACAAATAAAAATATTGGGAAAATAGTCATAAATTCATATCTTATTAAACAAATGTATGCAAGGTTAAGAATGAAAAGCTCACTGAGAACAAATGATCCCAAGTAACCAAACCTATAGCCTCTCGACGAATAATGTGGCCCCACGTTGGGCGCCAAAATTTTGTCACGCACTTTCTATGCCCGTCTGTCTGTCGAATGCCCTAGGTGCGCAACCCCCCTTTGCCCAAGCTCAGTGCGGTTGGGGTGGGTTTGCACAAATGGATGGATTGTGCTGGTAACTGGGCGCCACTAGCTAATTTTTGATGAGCCAGTCCTAGCTAGGAGACTGCCAAGATGTTACGGTTCGACAGACAGAAATTAAACAGCTGTTAACCTATAATAAGATTCCAACTATATTACTATTATATTTTATTACAAATACAGGCGCGCTACAGCGACGTCGCAGTACCGCTCACAGAATTATGCCTTGGACACGATTCCTAACTATTCTACATATAAAACTCTTTGATTCTATCCTGACTCTAATATTTTGCGTTTGACCACGACATATTGACATATAACCCGGGACAGGCAATCAATAAGTCTCTAGTCACTCCATAATTACCAAAAGCAAAACAAATGAATAATCACAACATAATTAATAATTTAATAATAGTGCTAATGGACATTTAACATGACGGTTGGTCGACGGTATCGCAGAGAGGCTATATGTTGGCAACAACCCAAACTCGTTCACTCCGGAGGTCGCACAGCGGTCTGGCTTCGGCTCACCTCTGGCTCGAGCGGACGCCGGCTGGTATCGAGTGGCTCCTGACTGCAACCCTCCTTTGGGGGGACTTGAATCACCCTGAGATCCCTTGGTTAACTGACGAGAAATTAGCAGCCCCGCATTCCTTGTGGCCTCGTGGAATTCCAGTAGGCAGCAACTACGAGTGTCTAAATCTGCCGAAGAGCCCTGTTGTTTCTCCCAGCTGTCACTCACTACAGTCACCTTTGGTCGGTGCACTTAACCGGCCAAGAAAATGATATCATCAACTAATATCCGCAAAGACACTATCTCAAAAAAAAGGATTCGATAACGCTCTAGAGTTATCCCAAAGCTTATCACCTCTGTTCTCAATTATGACCAACAGGAAAATGTCGACTCCTCATTCATTCCACACAACATTCCAGGGACGAAGATGTTCGATACCTTATTTGGTAAAATTCCTCAATTCAAAATATCTTCCATCCCTCCCTCAATATTAGAAAAGGATCTACAGCCAACAACCATCCTCCACTGTAGGCAGCACACATTACACATACCGGAAGAAAATATAAACCAACGTTTGTGAGCTCTATGAATAAATGTACGATGACTAAATTCTATTTGATTTTCATGTTGCGGGGTGAGTTGCCATATCAACCCGTAACAGCCTTCGGAAAACAATTGAAAGTTGAGTGATTTGTATATTTTTGCTGTGTAGCGGTTAAGGAAAGCTTTAAAATGATGCCTCATTGAAGAAATTTGATGAAGTATTAAGGAAGTTATGGCGTACCCACAAAAAAAGACTGTGAGAAATAATATATATGATTGTGCGAACTGTTGTACACAAATCTAGTTTTAGGAAAAAAATAATTAATTCAATGATTTTAAATGACAATGATTTGTATAGTGAAGAATATAACAACGATGAGAATCAAATAATGACATATCTGATATCACCAAAGGTTATTTTACTCAACTTGCTTATTTTATTTGTTCAATAAACTGAAACAAACTTATTTATTTATATTTAAATGTTATTAGAATATTGATGGTTCATTTAATAGGAAAGAGGAAATATTTTTTTATTAAAATATTTTACCTTAAACAGTACTTCCCAAAGCAGTTTTCAAAGTTTCTTTAAATGTCCAAATGATGAGCTCCCCCACCCCTAACACATTTTTTTGGAAACAGATTTTTGCTTCATATAAAGTACATTTATACATTTTATTACAGTCTGGCACCGAGATAAGAGAACGCTCGGGGCAGACAAAATCATTACCTTATATCGGGGTTTGTTTATAACCTGGCAAAGACTCAGTTAATTAATTTGGATATTCATTTGAAATATATTTTGAAATTGCAATTGAAAATAACAAAAAGTACATTTGAACGTCTTTCTTGTCTTTTTTGCTAATCTAATCATTAACTAATATCTATCATATCATTAATACAATCAGTACTAGTTTATTGTGATTATGAAATATTTATCTACCTTGAAAGGTTTTCCACTGTATGCAAACACTATGAGTGGTATTTTGGTAAGCTATTCAGGAAATCTTGAATTTCACTAATTTTAGAAGATTTATTTGAATAATCTCATACATTTAATCAAGACTTACCGTATTTAGCCTATTAACCTAGTGGTGTAATTAATTTTGAAGTTGTAATTTATGCTACAATAAAAGGAGTTTTGCAATATGTGGCAAAACATGACTTTCTCTTATGACAGGGTCTAAAATGCATTGCAGTGTCACTCAATTTCACTCTACTGGGATTTCGCTTATATCTGATTCTCTTATACATTAGCGCCCCATAAGAACGGCCAGGGCAATGAAAATCACTCTCTTATATCGGGTTTCGCTTATAAACGGGTTCACTATTGCGGGGTCATATTATATTTTAACTTCATCAAAATTAGAAATACAATAAAACCTGTTTTGAAGAAACCAATTTTTCAAGAATATTCGACAATTTTCCGAATCTATTCTCGGATTAAATACTTTTGGATATATTCTTTAACTTTTCATTCAGTTCGTTATCACTTGTAGATAGTAGATTGTATATTTAAGAGGTATTCATTGCACTGCGACCTTGAGGTCTATTGTGCGTATTCCAGAGTTCTAATGAAATTCAGAATTTGGGATGACTCAAAGGAGGTTACTTCCTCATTTTTACAAGTTTCTTGTCCAAAGCATGTTTGCATTGGCTAGAAATAGCAAGGCATTCTGTCACCAAGTGATCCGGAGTTTCCTCCTCCTCCCCAAAAAATCTACACTCGTCATTCTCTGCTATACCCATTCTCATTAGGTGCTTCCTGAGGAAACAATGACCAGTAAGGAATCCAGTAATGAGGTGCCTGACTGTAAGAATGTTTAGCTATATCACATTTCTAATAGTTTCTTTCTAGATTCATTTCCACACATCTTTAGATTGCAAGCACTTTTGCCTGAAAGACGCTTGGACCGCGACCTAACAATAGTGAGCATTTGTTGCCAGGCCCGAATACTCCAGCGCCATTCCTCGTCGTGGTTTTAGAACCATCTGTGTACGATTTGATGACATTATTTTTGAGGGCTTGGATTGTGGACTCCCTTTCCAAATCTTCTTGTCTACTTAACATCGTAGTAAAAGCTTTCTCGATGCTAATTTTCTCGTCTCGTCTCATCTCGTCACTGCGAAGGTTAGCTGATGGGAAGTATTTAGTCAAAGAGGACCGCACCCTCCGATTCCTAATTTCCTCATTGCCGGTACCTTCCCTGGCTAGTTTTAGATTGGCCTCATGGGCTATTCTATCTATCACGAGATGAATAGGTGTGAGATCTGTGATAATCTCTAATGCCCTAGTTGGGCACGTTCTCAAAGCTCCGGTATTCTATCGAGGGTTTTCCTCGTAGTGTCCTAGCTTGCCTTAGCATGCCGGACTATTGCCCCATAGGTTATTATTGGTCTCACAATCATGACGTACATTGATCGCAGTATTTTTGGGTTACATCCCCAACTCTTATCAGCTGTACTTTTGCAAGCCATCAAATCTCAATATGGTTGTTCCTCAGAAGCTTGCTATCTAGGGTTATTCCCAGATATTTGAATTCATCAAGGAGAGGTATTTCATAGCTGGAATTTTCCTTTTCCGGGTGAATGCGATTAATGTGGTCTTAGTTGGATTATTATATAGCCCCACTGACAAGCACTACTGTTCAATAGTTCTGAGGCCCTCTTGTATTAGATCGCATAAGGTGCTCTCGTATTTTCCTTTAAATATTACGACTATGTCTTCAGCGTAGCCTATGCATTCGAAGCCAAGCTCCGTAAGCCTCTGGAGAAGCTCATCTACTACTGGGCTTCATAGAAGGGGAGATATTACTTCTGCTTGAAGTGTTCCGCATGTGACTTTATCAGTGGTGTTTTGATTACCCACTTGTGTTTCAGCTATACTCGCCAACATCTTATACATCCATTTGATAATGGTAGGATTAACCCCTCGCCTTAAAGTGCCTCTTTGAACGAGACATGTGTTGTGTTGTCTAGAAAAGCAGACATTTCGATTTCTTCATTATTCAGGTTTTTCTGGATAACTTCGGTCAGCTGATACAGAGCATTCCGTGTTCATCGGACCGCCCACTATGCATGCTGAAATTTATGAAGTGGTTTATTCTCCAGATTATCCGTTCTTTAGTGTTTTTCCATTGTCTTCAGTAGAAATAATGTTAAGCATATAGTTCTGAAAGATCGGGGATCTGTCCCATCTTTCTTCCCTCTTTTAGGTATAAAGGTTACTTTTGCGCTTCTCCATATTTTAGATATATGACTCATTGCTAAACATCTTCTTGTAATCTTCAGAAGTTGGGGGAGAATCTTACCAATTCCTTTTTGCAGGAGTAATGGGAAAATTCCGGTTTACGGTTGAAAGGTGTTTATTGCCCATTGAAATTACACGTTATATAAAAATTGTATGAGATTTTTTATAACATACAATAAATTTGTTATTATTATTATTATTATATTATTATTGCCCATTTCAACCATTGCCTTGTAAATATTTCCATTCCCAGTCTTCTCTGCGAGGATTCTTGGTTTGAATTGCTTTGTCAATACTAATTATGGGTTCAGCACCTGCGAAGTGTGTTTCGAGAGGAACAATTGATCGTTCCTCTTCTCCCTCAGTATATGACCCGTCTGGCTTCTTGAGCGACATTGTGGGGTTGATTTCCCCTTTGCCACGACCTTTTGCTGTCTGGCTGCAGTTGGGGTGGATGTAACTTTTTCACAAAAGGCTTGAAAATGAAGCCTTTTGGCCTTTCTGATCTCTTTATTATACTGAGTAAGCTTTTCAGTATACCCCTGCCAAATACCATATCTTTTGGCCATTTTAATGAGCCGACGGACTTCTAATCTAAGGTTTGACAGGTTCTCGATCCACCAAGGTGCTTTCTTGTTTGATCGAACTTTCGAGTGCGGACAACTTGAGTGAAAGGCCTCTGTTATTGCCACACTAACCTGTTCTACTTGTTGTTTCAGATCTATTCCAAATTTTGCGTTAGATACATCTAATAGACAGACCATTCCGTATTTCTAGGATTCCGAAAGTGAATGTTTGTCCATCACTTTCCAAGGTGTTACATTTATTATCCTACTTTGTCAATCCAGGGTTCCTGGATCATTACATTATCCAATTTTAATTATGCAAATAACCTTGCAATCACTGCTGAAGCTCTCTTCGAGTGATGCAGGTTCACCTGCGCTACCTTTGTGAAATCGAAGGCTATTTGTATGGGGTGGAAGAGCTGTGTTGTCCAGTCTCTACGTATGACTCTCCCTTATCTCTCCCTGCTCCATCTCGAATTCCATGCGCGAGGTATCCTCTCCGGAATTCGAGCAGGTCTCTTGGTCTCGGGACAGACCCTCAACCTCTACAAGGATCTGTCCAGCCCCCAGGTTACTCTCCGCCACCGCGGGTGCCTCAGCAGAGCAAGCAGAAGCCCTAGATTCCTGGAATATAGAGGGCATCTCCACATATCTAGAAACTTCTGAAGGATTCCCTCTCTTTGCTAGCCCCGAGACTGGCATGCGTCCGAACTAAAAGTTCATTGCGCATCCTCCTGCATTTTAGAGCTTCCCCTGATTGGTGATCAGTCCCAATCGTGAGAACGAACTGTCCCTTCTCCCTCCTCGTTGGAGTTTAGAACCTTCCAAGACCCAGTACTTAGATTCGAGTTCTGAACCTCGACAAGTCGGAGGACTTTCTCCGTCTCGATGTCAAGACTTGGGAAAAACCCGGTTATGTTGACGGGTCTCCGGGCCTATTGTTGCTTTCGCCTTTTCCGTCGGTGTTACCCTTGTAGTTTGGTGGGTTGATTGGGTTGTAGCCTGTTTCCTGGCCTCCTCAGGTGCAAGTCCCTGATGGAGGAGTCACAGGTACTTTCACACTCCTGCTCAACTGAGATCCCCTCTCAGTGGATCGTCTCTGCTGCTCGGTTGTGCAAATTTGGGTATATCGAACGGCAGACGATTTTTCTACCGTTTGACCTATTTCCGTTTTTCAAGGGGGCCGGAAGGAGAAGTAGAGGCTTTCTCCGCCTCTCCTCCAGTGGGTCTTGTTTTTATTGAGCAAGTCATCCAAGTATTCCCACCGTCCTCGCATATCTTTCATATTATTGGCAATGTTGATCATCTTCTGAAATGGTGGCATATCACCAAATAGGCCGAGTTCACAAAGATCTTTGACCAGAATTTGGCCAGGTCCGTTTCGGTTTCTTCACCATTATCCACTTTTTTCACTAGATATAACAGTACCTCGATGCCATACTTCTTGAGTGTTTCCTTTCACTGGTCTCTTTTGTAGAAGATACACTGATGGCTACATCAACGAGTGCTTGAACCTTACCTACACACGCACTCACGTGACCAATTAGTGGGATCGGTATGAACAGGGTCTTCAACTTCTTCTGCATTCTCTTTAGTTCCAGATAATTACCAGGCTAAAAATGTTTTCGAATGAAAAGCGAATTTATAAACTAGATAATCAACTTATATATGTCTTGATTAATTGGAAAACTACTGTATTACCGGAAGTTAGTAAGCACAACCAGAACTAATAGTGTGGCCAACTATCTTTGATTTTTAGGTGTTTTACTTGAGGTGAAAGCGTTTCAATAAATTAAATGTCACTAATATTCCATTCAACATCTAAAATACTTAACATGTTGAAACTAAAATCTGGATATTTTATAAAAAAAAAAATAACTCTATAGAAAAACCTAACATGTAATCTTTTCAAAAGCTAAATGTACTTGTCTGCAAAGTACTGTGTAAGTTAAAGTCACTTGGTCACCTTTATTACTACCATTAATAATAGTCAGTGACTCGTGCTCTCAGAGGTCAAGAGATTATTGACTTTTGATGACAGTGAAGATAAAAGGGCGTAATCAAATATAATTTTCATTGAGTTAGAAGGACCTTTTCGATCATGCACTTGAGATCATGAGACAAAGAACAGAAGTGAAAAAGGATTAAGCGTGACCAGCTGATCCAGAGTTGCTAATTAAATTGAATTGAAGCATGCAAACTTCTCAATATTTGTTTCCTATGAATTTGTTCCAATGATTTATTTCCTTTCTAAAACATTGAATTTGAAGAGAGCTTGACCATACGAGCTGAAAACGAGAGTAGCACATTTGTCTACCTTATTAGGACGTAATATTAGTTGTTCAACTAGATAACTAATACAAATACATATCTAATATGTTGAATTGCAAAAAATAATCATTTTTATCAAACCTGTGAATAACCAAGATTTTGAAATAATTTATTTAATTTTTTGAATCAAGTAATTCCATGGATGGGCAGATTTAAGGTCGACAGGAAGGGTAAGGGTTTGTTTTGGCATGAGAAATCTATAGTGTGGTTTGGGCCATCGCCCATTTCTCATTTATTCAATAAATGCCCATGAAAGGAGATTGAGAGTTGCTCTGTAATAAGTGGATCTCTCTTTAGGCGTTTGAGAGTAGAGCGATATGCCCTTTTTATGTGGTATCACTTAAAGGTTGCATTTCTCTCAAGCTAAAATAATTTTTAGCGAGCAATGTTATTTTCAAGATTGGCCCGGATAATTTTAATCGTTATCTGACGCATAATACTCTTCTAATAAACATTGATATTCTTAGAAAGTTTGTCTTTGTGTCACAGTATTTATTTATCAGATAAATGAATGAATTTTATCTATAGGTATTGCAATTCGGGTTCGAAGAGAACATCTGATACATATATGTGGACAATTTTGATGATAATCTTTCAATTCAATTGAATGCGTGTCTTTCGAATGGACAGTTCTCATGAACGTTATGCAATCCTTCCAGACTACTAGATGTCTGCTTCACTGTATGACAGTCATTGCTGAAACGTATCTACACATCGAATTCTCTATACATCGAAGTGCCTCGCCCGCAAAATCTTTTTGCATCGAATTCCCGTTCGACTCCATTGCGTAGACCAATGAGACGTACACTATTGCCAACAATACGTGAAATATAGGTACGTATAACCATTATACAAATTTGCCAACTATACGTAAAATTTACGCTCGGATAATCACTATTTTTATTCTGTCAAGTACAAACCAGAGAGACGTCGGCAGCAGAATGTTGTGGTCGTGGAAGATGCACTGCTTGGGTGGCAGAACAAGGATACCGATAATAGAAAAATTATTTCAGATTAAACAAAAACTTTACGTACATTTTTCCTAGGTTGGCGATCTAGGGTTAATGCAGCATAATTTGATTTGGATATATTTTATGTTAATTCTGAAGGGCAATTTGTGAAGAAGAGCATGATATTATATTATTATCATTATAATACATATGTTAGTCTAAGCAATACTGTATTTTTCCAATCAAGATATGTACTGTCTGTTGGAATAAAGAATTGATTGAATACTGTTTATTATATTTTTGTAGTAATGTTATGTTAAAACAACTTAATTGTGTATTAGAGTAATTGGTTTCTTTTTATTGTTCTTCTGCATTTCTATTATTGTTTTAAATAGAGATTATCGACAATTAATATCGTCTATAGATTATAAGGGTAACAGAAATCAAAACATTCGCTTCAAATATAACAGTCCACGTCCATTCGTTCAATGGACAAATTTGAAAACAAAACAAACCACAGCAAACTATTTCTTGCTTTAATTGGCCTATGTACAGCTGCTTGTTCTACGTACTAAGTATTATTTTGGATTCCCTTAATTATAAATATAAATGATGAAAATTTTCATTGTAATAAACTTCATTGGTATCTATAATTTTTTTACACGGTTGGTAACTCAGTGACATATCCTTACATCCATCATTGTGTGAAGTGATATATAGGTGATATATGACGGAGAAAGAATGAACTCGATAAATTACAGAAAATCTTTGATAAATTAGTTGTAGGTTTCACATGGTCAACTATTTATTTCGACAAAATTAATGTAATAGTCGAGATAACAGTCTAACATCAATTTTATCAGTCCTTAAATGCTCAACAGATAAAACATTGTGATGAAAAATGCTCATACATATCATTCAAACTAAAATTATGTATATATATTCAATAAGGTCCTTAAGTTACTGGATCATAAACCTATACAATAATAATTTTTGTTATATTATCCAAAGTAAAATACTGTAATTTTTATAATTATCATAACACTTATCAAAAATGTGATTATAATTTAAATGACTATTTGTAGATATAGGAATACATTATACATAACAATAAACTAGATATAATTAATAGAATTAAATTTGTAAATTTATCTAAATTATTTCTTTCTTAAACCTTACCACAACTTTTATGAATTTTGTCTTCTGAACTTTATAAGTGGTACTTTCACCATTTAAAGTTGGGCCGTATGCAACAGAGTTGCCTTTAGACTAGACATAGGTGTGTCTATGTCGCGACCTATCATTGGTTCTGATGAAAGTCCCGCCTATTCAAGCCATATCGCGAGTCTGCTTATATAATTTTGTGACTATACGACCCCAGACTCACTCTTACAGTTAACTCTAAACCTTAAATTTTTTATTTATCTCATCGACTGTATTATTTCCAATCTGTTTTTCACATAAAATTAGCTTCATTTTCCCCTTTAATTCCATTCTAATTCATTTAATTAAGTGTGAGTGCAGTTGTGATTGTCGACTACAAGCAGAGAGAAGATTATATTTTCTCTCCGACTACAAGTAAGTGGACACGTCGCGAGGCACGCTTTCTCATAGAGTTAGATTTGCCTATCCCTGACCCGAATCCTGATCGAAACCCGATGACACCGAACCTCGAAGAACACCACAACCAACCGACGGCTCAAAGTTGCAATCAAACCCCCGCCTCCGAAAACCGGTTTATGCTGCACATATTTTGTAATTCAGAATTCATGACAATTGAATAATTCTTTTTTAATAGGAATTGGCTTAAGCGCTACTTAATGCATGGATGACACACATGTGTTGAGAGCAGGGATGAGAGCAGTTTAAGTTACGTTAGTTACCTTACGTAACTTACCGTAAGTTACCGGTTCTCACGGTAAGCTACCAAGCCATTTTTGTTAGTTACGGTATCTTTACATTCCTGGTTGTGAGAGCAGTGAAAGCATTCTTAGCGATAGGCGCAGTGCAAGCATTATATCTAACCTTGACCGGATTTTCTTTGAAAGGATTCCTTACGTGAGGTAGTCTTTAAATAACGGGAAATAATGAATGTACGACACACAACTTATAACATATGACTGACTTTATAAAATTGGTGCCCTGACATCACTGTTTAGATTTTTGAAAATTAAAAAAATACCTGTTGAGTCTATTTTAGAGGAGTATTAGGTGAATAATAAAAAATATTCTCAAAAATTGTTTGGGGAGTGGGGTCAAGTTTCTAATCCTTAGTCCACCTCTATTGGTTGACCAGTGGTCAAAGTAGACATCTTATAGCATTCACAACGCTACCATTCCGTTTTTTATTGTCATCTCGTTGATTTATTACCTCCTATCCATGCCCTGCCTGGTTTTGGAACTGTTTCGAAGTCGGTGCCTTCTTTGTATCCTTAGCATTCACCATTTTCTCATGTGAAAGGCCCTGGAATAATATATTATTCTGATATCATCGAACTTGCCAAGTGCTTGTTTTGTCAATGAAACAAAAGTCTGTTACTTACTTTGAATATCTTCACCATCATTTCCGTATGCTCTTACCCTTCTCTAAACGGATTCGCTTTCATTTTGCCGATTTATTCTATTGGGAATTGCCTGTTTGCCTGTGGTATGGAACATCGGACCCACGGTTTTGAGTACCTACTGTAAAATTGTTTTAAACAAGTGAGTTTGCTGTCTTATTTTTTATTTTATTTTTCTTTTATTTCAAAATTACGATTTGTTAGAAGTTGCAAAGTGATTTTGTCTAAAATGTTCAACAATGAAAATTCGAAATTACTTCTCTCATGATACATCAGATTTAATAAGTGATATCTGGGTGACCGAGCTTTGCTTGGGTAACACAGGGTTTAGAGTGAGTCTGAGTTACTGAGAACGTTTAATCTAATAGCTAGTGTGGACCTCGAGGATTACACCCATTAAATATGAAAGTATTGTCAATCGATTTGTCGACTCTGAAAACCCCTTTTTGCAAATGTTTATCAAAATCTAAGAACCTTTTCTTGAAATAGCTAATGTGGGCCTTGAGGTTCACACCCATAAAAAATATAGGTCTCACTAAACAATTTCTCGGTATCAAGAACCCCTTTTTTAAAATTTTCATCCAAATATGCTGAACCATTCAAAAAGAAGTTTATCTTCGGTGTTTATAGTAGATAGATGGCTATAATCTCATACAACCGTAAACTACCAACGATGAAAACAACTACTCGTTGGACAAAGGCCCCATCCCGCATTGAATTATATCATCATCATCATATGGTCGAGACATGTTCAAAGAGACAGAAAACTGCTGGTTCTACATCGTCAAACGATGCAAAGCTCCGAACTGCCTGCCGCTTTCAGCGCCACCTAGGAGTTAGAAGGTAAATTTGATTTATAAATTATCTAATATGCCCCTGCACAGTTGTTTATAGTGTTCAACATTCATAATACCTGTAAGATTTCAGGATGGCGTTTCAAAAAGTTTTTTGTTTTTTTATACAAATTTATAAGAAATTGTTATTGATTACTCATGATATTATTAGCCCTCGAAATTGTGATAACTTTTTGATCTTCATCCTCGGTGAATGATGTAATGTAATCAATGTATGATAATAGCTTGACAATGGAGACATCTTTTTTATATCAGGTTGAAGGCAAAATTTGGGACCTAAAGACAAAACCTGGGCAACATCATCAGGAATGTCTATGCCACTTAGGTTCTTTATCCAGTTATCTTGAGTCAATAAACTAGATTTTTGAAATTTGATTTTCAAAGAATCTAACTTTTTAATGTTACCGGTTTTGAATCCGTGAAAAAAATGTTTTTAAACTGCAAAAAGAGTGTTTTATCGGTTCTATTCTTCAGACCCTTTTCCATAAAGAAACATGTAGACGATCTAATAGTGGCCATGCCAAATGATGGTATTAATGATATTTTATTCACATTTAATAGTTATGATCCATATATTCAATTTACCATTGAAACCGAAGACGTGGATCATTCTGTCCTTTTTCTGGCCGATTGGTACAGAAAGGAGTTTAGTTCCAGTCGATACATACATTTCCAGTCTTATCATAAATATAACATGAAAATGAACCTTTTGAAACAAATGAAAAACAGAATACTCAACATCGCAGATCACTGTTTCCATATCAAGAATCTAGGTACGTATTTTAGCAGATCTGTTTATCAAGACTAGTTATCCTCCAGGGTTGGTGAAATACATTTTATTTAAAACAACATATACCATACACAACGAATTGCATAACAACTCAATATCAGATAGGAGCAATGTACTAAGTTGACCGCGAGATTGTGGATTCCTCGTGTGTCCTCCACGTGGGGCGGTCTGGTAACGTGGCACCACAAGCCAGTGGCGTCACGGCTAACAGCAAGTAAATATCCTCTAGGGGTAGGAACCCCAATCAAAAAACCAAACATGGAAGTTGATAAAGGAGTTCAACTTACGGTGCAGGTTGACGGACACCCGGTACCGGCGACCGTCAGGGGTGTGCAAGCGGGCCCCGGGTTGTCGAGAACATTCGAGCGCAATCTTTTGGAGGTTAACCACTTGGCCATCACAGCAGATACTGCAACAAGTGCGAGTACAAGCTCAGGGAGTGGAGGTGAGCAATTCGCAAGGAGCAGGAAAATCTTGCGCTCTCCCGTGCGCAGAAGTAGCTAGAGGAGAAACAGCAAGAGCCAAAGCAAACTTTGCATCTCTTGCAGGCGGCTGACGATGCTAGTATCGATGCCACCACGAACGAAGAGCTGGTGCAGAGTCTCAACTGGATAATCCACTTGTTCATATTATGGCACCATACGTAACAGAGTTAGAGCAGATCCAAGAAATGCAGCAGATACTCCATAGTATGAGAGAGTCCGTTGGTAAGCAGAGAAATGTAAACAGGACCATACAGGATGGCATGGTCAAACTTTCCTGCAACCTAGAACAGATATTTGCCTGCTTAAACATTCGCTCACAAGCAGTACAAAGTTTCAAGGTACGAAACTATGCAAAAGCCCAGTCGCCTTCCACCACACACAAATGCAAAAGGGCTAGAGTAGAGGACACAGCACCAAGTAGGCAGCTGGAAAAATAGACGAGCAGAGCTGAAAAAATCGAAAAATCTATGTGATGTGATGTGACCAGCACCTCAGGATTCCGCTGACTTTGTAGAGGTTAAGTCGAGGGCGCAAAGAAAGAGGGAGAAAGCCAATGACAGGTAAGAGAGAAAGCGAGAGAAAGCCTTGAAGGCGTCCTCATTAGCGAAGAAGCCACGTTCAATTCAATTCGAGCAGTCGTACGAGACGGTTGTGTTTTTTGTCTCGTTTGGAGCTTCTCGGTACTAAATGTTTTGTTTTGCTTTGGTTTGAACTGTTTTGTTTTGATTTGATTTGTTTTGTTACCCGGTGCGTGTATACTATTTTGTGTTATTGACTTCGAACCAGCGTGTGATTTATCATTGTACGTGTGTTTTACTTACTGTAAAAATTTTAACCTGGTGTGCGTTAACATTGAGCCCGTATTTAACTTAACCTACCGTGTGCGTGCAAACTTTTGCTGTGTCATTGACTTTTATTTTTATTTACAAAAAATGAACTTTAACATTAAAATGTCTGAATTTAAGTGTGACTCCTGCCAAACAATCGTCTCGGAAAAGGACAAATACCAACTTCGCTGCAGTGGAGAGTGTCGCCGGATTTTTTGTATGGCCTGTACTGGGCTGGATAAGTCAACAACAAAAGTGCTCTACCACCAAAAGTTCCATAACATTAGATTTTTTTGTAATGTTTGTGACTCTCCTACCTTAAAATATCTTCACGACAAAATATCACAGGTACATAAATCGCAGATTTCTATAGAAAATGTTGAATCTCTAGGAACATGCTTAAAGAAAAATAATGACCTGTTCCCAATATTTTCTGAAATGTACGACATTTTAAATAATCATGATGCCAAATGGAAAACGTTATACAAAAAGATAGATGAGATTCATAGTCAACACACAAGATTGGCGGAAATTACACCAGAATCTCTGTTCCATTCTATCAAGGAAATGAAACAGGATATTTTTAATCTGTCATCTATTTTTATGGACAATCAAGACGAATCTATTAAAGTTCAGATCATGACTCATCAAAGGATGAGTTATTGAAGGAAATGGCCGATATCAAGAAAAGTATAAACCAAATGGCACACACGGTTGAAAAGTTGGCTGCCAATGATAAGCCAGTTACTAGAAGTAACCCACCAATAGTGAAAAAGTCCGTTTCGACTCAAACCAACCATACGGATAACCAAAACACAGAGGTTTTTACTTCTCCAAAAGACATTACTCCCAGACCTCCCAAATCCGCCATTAAAGAAGAATGGCATTATGTGGTAGTGTCCAAAATCCCATCGACATATAGCGCTACCCTTCTTGCACACTATTCGAAGGAAAAACTTGGTACTACTGACTTTATCCGATGCTTTCCAATGCTGAAGAATAAGGACAGTTCGCACTCCGATTTCAAAGTTGGTGTGCAGAATAAAAGTCACCTAAAGCAGCTAAAAGACCCAAGGATGTGGCCGCTAGGCACTGAAATCGCAAAATCATCTTTAACACCCTTGAAGATTTCACCACCAGCGTCAAGTTTTTCGACCACAGGCTGTCATTTTATTCCAACCTCTGTAGACAGCCGTAGCCCAACACCACGCCCTGACCTGTAAAAGCTAGGGAGATCAAATCTGTTAAGATTGGATCTGACAGGGAGGTTTTAGCTGCCTGCAAGTCTCTTGCGCAAGAAAATGTAGACTTTGTCATGGAAAAAATACAAGGAAAGATAATTTGCTAAATATTGACCCGATGACTCCACCTATAGTGCGGCTGTCCCGTAACTCGGATACGGCTGATGGTCGTTATTTGTTGGCTAGACTGAGGGACTCTTCCTTATTAAAAGTTCTTCGGCTATTTCTAGCCTATCTCCATGACCCACCATCCAGTGTATGTTTTGAAGGGCACACCACTACCAGCATCAAATTAACTCTAACTTCAGAGGGACTTCCTAGTGACGTGGACACCTTGCGTAAGTTGTATTATCGCTACCACTACGCATATGGTATTGGCTCAGCTGAAGTGGAAGCTGATCTTGCTGCCTTCAGGTCTTTCTTTTCATCTGAGAAACTTCAACAGCTTCAGAAAATTAGGGAGAGTCATGGGAAATATTTTTCTACTGGCTCTCCAAAAAGGAAACAAAAATATTAACTAAATTGACGCGAACAGAGGATCAAGCACCCTCTGTAAAATTGGACGATGGCAAGCTCAGTGTTTTTCTTATTAATATTCAGTCCTTAAGACACAAAACAGATGAATTATTTCTCTTATTAGAAGAACTTAATTTTCCAGAAATTATTGCCATAACTGAGGATTGGTTAAATGTTGATGAGCCTGTGTTTATCAAAAATTACGCTAAAGTAACTAGATTTAATAGAAGTAATTTATCTCATGGAGGTACTATGATAATGTCTACAAATAGCGACTTTTCGGCTTTAACTAAATTCGATAATCTATTGTCTGAAAAAGTATTTGAATTTTCCATTGTCTATCATAATGCTTATGATCTTTATATTGTTTGTATTTACAGAACACCTGACGCTGACTTGCATTTATTCAGTCAAAAATTACTGAGCTTGCTTGAATCCCTGCCTTTAAAAAGCAAGTTAATTTTATGTGGAGACCTTAATATTGACTTTTTCAATGTGTGTGTTGCTCAAGAATCTCTTCAGTCCATTTTCTACTCTTTTGGCATAATCATGCATGTTGACTCACCAACCAGAATAACTAAAACTAGTTCGAGTACTATAGACTATGTCGTATCATCTTTCGATCCAAAATTCGTTGAGTGTACTGTCCTTAATTCAGGTTTCTCGGATCATGAAGCAATACTAACAAAATTTTCGGCTAAATCTAAGTGCAAAAATGCTTCGCGCAAATTATGCCGTATTTTTTCTGATAAAAATTTTCGTAATTTCAAGCACCTACGTCTAACAACAGACTGGTTTGTCGTCTCTGACGATGTAAATATCGAATTTCCGAGATTTATAAAACTTTATCTAACTTGGCATTCAAATCCTTTCCTCTTAGGCCTCTAAAAATCAAACAACATAAACCCTGGTCTACTAAAGCCTTACGTACTATATGAATAATATGAATTTACACAGTTTCTTCTTTACGCCCGTAGTATTAGCAGAGCATCATCTGGGGCTGTTGGGCTTACTCTGAAAATGTGCTCGAACCTGCCGGAATGCACATGAATCATTTTATTACTTTAATTAACAAATCATTCCAAAATGGAGTTTTTCCAAACTGTCTTGAGACGGCAATAATCCTTTGCATAAAGGAGGAAATAAAGATCAAGCTTCGAACTATCACCCAATTGCACTCCTTCCCACATTATCAAAGATCATCGAAAGATTGGTTAAAAAAAGGCTCCTATCTTTTCTCTTTAAATATAATATACTCTCTACCCATCAATTTGGATTTTTAAGTAACAAATGCACAAATGATGCCATGTTTTCCCTCTTTAATAATGTATACTCAAACCTGATCAACCATCACTCTATAGCAACAATTTTCTGTGATTTCTCTAAGGCTTTTGATTGCGTAGATCATAATATATTAACTAATAAATTGGAGTACTACGGTTTCAGAGGAGTGTCTGTCGAATGGTTTAAGTCGTATCTCAACAGCAGGAGTCAGATTGTGAGGGTTGATACGTCGATGTCTTCTTGCAAGCCAATTGAATATGGAGTGCCTCAAGATACAGTACTGGGCTCTATTTTGTTTCTGCTTTTTATCAACGACATTGCTAGTCTGAACATTAGCGGTGAAATCTGCCTCTTTGCGGATGATACTAGTTTCACGTGGAGCAACCCGGATATTACGACACTTCATAGGACTGTATCTAGAGACTTAGTCACGATTAAATCTTGGTGCGATTCAAATCTCCTATGCTTCAATGTTTCTAAAACAAAAGTTTTACGTCTGGGTAAGGCTTCGACAAGTCACTGTCCTCAGCGTGTACCTGTCCCCCAACTACTCAGCCCAGGAATACAGATAGAGGTTGGAAGCTTAGGAGGATAGCCTTCGAAGTATTCCAGGCTATTTTATCGTGGCCGGTGACTTCAATGCACGGGCCATCGAATGGGTTATGTCCGTAACGAACACCAGAGGGAAGCGCTCATTTTGGACATGGTCTCAATGCTGGATTTGTCAGTTTTGAGTAGAGGCTCGACGACAACATATAGAATGCCAGGTTTCGGAGAATCAATACCAGACATCACATTGATATCAGTAGCCTTGCCCAACTAGCTTCAGACTGGAGGGTGATGGATTCTTACACTAGTAGCGACCACAAACTCATCACATTCAAGCTGTTGGATAGAAAACATGCCGAACAGGTGAGAGCACACAACCACCTTGGCTGGAATGTCGATAAAATTAACAAGGACAAGTTCACCGATTTGGTGAACTCAGAGCTGACAGTCTCAGAAATCGAAGTTGAGGCTTACATCAAGGCCACCTTAAAGCTCATCCAACGCGCTTGCGACAGGTCTATGCCACGAAAAAGACCTTGGTGCGGCAGACAGCAGTCATACTGGTGGACGGATGAGATTTCGCAGCTACGAAAGAAATGCCTGATACTTAGGCGGCAGGCCCAGCGCACTAGTAGCCACTTGAAAGCAGCTGGCAAAACATAAAGCTGCAAAGAAGCATTTGAATAAACCCATCCGTATAAGCAAGAACCGCTATTGGCAGGAGCTGTGCCAAGAACTTGTTCGTGATCCCTGGGTAAAAGGGTATCAACTTGTGTCGCGGAGGCTTGGAGCAATTAAAAGCGATCATAAGACAATGGAAGCTGAGATCATAAGTAATACTGTGGACACTCTCTTCCCAACGCATCCAATAAGGAAGGAGGAATATGTCGTTTTTCCCAGCTCAAATTTTACCTCTTTTACAGAGGAGGAGCTCGTAGACGCGGTTTCTATGCTAAAAACAGAAGGCTCCTAGGCCAGATGGTGTTTCGGCAGAGGCTGTGAAACTGGTTAGCAATACACACCAACTACTGTTGCTGAACATGTACAATGCTTGTCTAGTGAAGGGAGTGTTCCCAAAAAGCTGGAAAATAGCGTGGCTAGTATTAGTTAGCAAAGGGAAAGGTGAGCTAGATTCCCCTTCTTCTTATAGGCCCTTTCCATACTTGATACATTGGGTAAAGTTTTGGAAAGGTTTCTAAAACCGAGGTTGCAATCCGCGATCCGGGCTGCTGGAGACTTGTTCAGCCGACAGCATGGGTTCCGTAAAGAACACTCGACACTCACTGCGATCAAGGAGGCAGTCAGTGCAGTCAAAAGATTCGAGACTGCACGCCACCAGGCCCGGCCCGTAGTATTGCTTGTGACTCTGGAAGTCAGAAATGCATTTATCTCGGTCATATGGGAGAACATAGATGGATCCCTACATTGGGCCTTTAGAGTTCCGGAGTACCTTCTTCTGATACTGCAAGATTATCTGAGAACCTGTCGTATACTGTATGAAACACGAGAAGGTAGAAGGACCAAGGACATCACCGCTGGAGCAGCGCAAGTGTTGATACTGGGACCAGACCTCTGGAACGTCTCGTACAATAGCCTACTTTGCTTGGAAATGCCCCACGACGTATTCCTGATGTCGCTGCAGTTATAACTGCTAGGATACCTCAAGCTCAACCAAGTAATGATATATTGGATAAGATTGGATTAGTGAACATGGACTAGAGCTCGCACTCTCAAAAAGAGAGGTCGTCATTACGGCGAAATATTTAGGCCTGTGACCTCCATCTCTCGGGTAGATGTGCAAATGCAAGGCATGCCCTGAGGATAACCACTAGTTTGTCCAGTGCCTGATGACCTATATGGGGAGAATGTCTTGATGGCCTGGATCGTTCCGGTATGATTTACAACTTCCTCCGCCAGTTGCCAGTCCTCCGAAGAGGGGCGTCTCGAACTGTGAGGAAGTTTAGTAACTTTCTCTTGTAATATCGACCCTGGGAAATGAGTTGAAAGTAGTGTTTTTGCTGTGTCTATAGTGGTGTCAGTATAGGTACCGTCCTCCTTTCTGACACAGCCCACTTGTCTTGGATCTTTGAAGATGACCTTAAGCAGTCGGAATGCTGCAGGTGTACTTTCTGTCTCTTTATAGAAGAGTCTACATGATTCCCGTAGTTTTGAGCGAATTTCCTGCTTATACGACCTTTGGTTTGGACCTTCCCGTCAGACGTATTTCGGGATCACTTGGCTCTGTTGAAGAGTCTCCGCAAGTGGGTCCTTTTGATCTCAAGATCCGAGACAGCTCCACCATGTGGCGGAGCCAGGTCTGAGCTATCCTCTTCTCAGGGGCGAGGCGTGCTCATAAGCACTCATAATCCGCCCAGTGAGTGCGTTGACTCGCTTGTCTAGGTCCTTTATAGACGTTATCTGAGTGGCCGCCACATCATTACCCATGGAAGACTCCAGGTGCGTTAGATACGCTTTCCTGTCTGTCTTCCTGGGATTCCTGTACGACTCTTTTAATGTCTTGACTGCTAAGAGTTTCATTATTATCCATTTGTAATCAGAGAAGGTGGCTTCGGAGCTAACCCTCCATTCCACGATTGATTTCGAGATCTCTTGTGTCTTGTGCCACTGAGAGATCAATCACCGTCTTACACCGCGAGGTTACGAACGTGGGTTCGTTCCCTCGGTTGAGGATTTCCAAATTTGTCCCTGAAAGGTATCACACCCTACTATAAGGTGTTTCTCCTCTGCTCGCAGATGTCGACCAGCTTCGCCAGGTCCTTGCCAGGGGATGGCTCCGTGGTTTCTATTGGCAGGTAGCATGAGGCTACAATCACCTCTTCTTTGCCCTTTCCGAAGGCCAGGTGCACTAGGACAACCGTGAGGTCACGTCCTAAGAGCCCTGTCAGTAGGATGGCATCTATATGATCTGAAAGGGAAACACATGTCCTTGGTCTTTCATTAATTGCTCCAACAAAGGTTTTCCTTTGGGAGAAGCTGTCGCTCCATCCACATACCCGGTTGCCTATTCTCCAGGGTTCTTGGATAAGAGCTATTGCTGTCTGCTCGCTCAGTCTCTAGGTGACGACGTAGGAGAACAGTCGCTGTATTTTGGTAGAACTTTTCTGTCCCTCCTTCCTCAGTTGCAGCGCCTTCCGCTTTTGCAGCTGCCTCCTTGCTGCCCCCAACTGCTTATTCTTCTTCGAAGGTTCTTTCGGTACCACTGGTCTGGCCAGATCGCCCGCAGCCCCTCTTTGCTGCTCCAAAATTTCTGTGTTTTTAGTGTCCATTTGATCTTTAGTTTTATTCACCCCTGGGGCTTCCCACCCACCACGGAGCCCGGTCTGGTAGCGCTGTATCAGCGCCGGGGCTACCCGAGAGATTTAGCCTCCGGTAACAGTCCCGCACGGACAGTAAGAGAGGTCGCGAGCAGTACCAGTCCCCATTTCCCCGCCGCACTATCCATGTTCCCTAGAGACTCACCCAGCCAGCCCTCTGACAGGACAGCACAGCCAATTGATCAAGGTGAGTCAGTCTTGACCTTCCGTCTAGTGGATCTCAGTGGCGAGTCCCGGTGAAACGAAGAAACTGGACTGTACAGCAGTTTACGTAACAGTTTATTTGGGTAAGAATTATTTAGTAATATTTGATATACTTTGTCTGTGTTTTTCTTTACTAAAGTTGTATGGGTAATTACATCACCTTAATATTATATAACAAATGCCTAGAATAACAGTATAATTCCTTGAATAATTGAAAATAGAAATTTTTCTTCGTTATTGCCCAGTTCAAAAGCATGCAAGAATAAACTCGACATATACCAGAAACATTGAAGAAAATTTGAGTGAATAATTTAACATTAACATTAATACCTTTTCTTCATACTATAGGTATTTATAGTCTTATTTAATATTGTATTTCACTATTGTAATTTTAACTATTGATAAATATACCATTTTCTCTTTGCTAGTGGTTATAACATCACCTTAATATTAAAAATCCCGATGGCCTGTAGTCACCGGAAAGGTAAATTTCTCAAAATTCAGTGAATTGAAATTTGAACAACCTTTTCATTGGTATACCTACATGGCATTATATATATTGCCGTATGCATCATAGCCTTGCGGTTAGGTTAGGTTAGGTTAGGTTAGGTTTTTTGTTTTTGCTGTTGAAGATTAAGCAGACAGGGTTCGCGTTCCAATTCAAGACAGATTTTTTTTTTCATCTATCTCTTATCAATAAATATACTATATATATTTTTAATCAGGGTCTATATTAAGATCTCCAGAAAATGTACAATTACATCAAATTTTTATTGAGTGCTCGTATTTTATCAATATTTCTTATTTTTTCTTTATTATTTTTTTTTTCTGTGCATTTTATGGAAAAATTGCTTCGAACAAAAGTTGTAGGTACTGATAATATCTATAACCCAAAATTATTTTTGATGATATTTACACCACGGCTCTTTTTTGATATTTTTTTAAATGTTTGAACGGTCGACATTTTGAAACTACTTGCCCGATATTGGCCAATAACGAACACGGCCGAGATATTTAAAATTCTTTGCTTGAAGCCGAGCTTTCGAGAATGTTTATTCTCTTCTTCAGGACAAACTACAAATCGTTACAAAATTATTTCAACAACAACTTAATAGTATTATAAAAATACTTACAATCGTGAATTTAGAATAAATTAGCCAAAAACTGGAAAGATTTCATAGCCATCAATTACAAATGTCATTATTTATATTTGTCATGGTAACACAATAAGTAAGAGAGTATCTAGATTTTGTTGATAAAAATGAATATTACTGAATGCTCTTTATATGTTTGTGGCTATTTGAACAAGGAGCACAATTAAATTAAAATTATTATTAAGGCAGATACAGGTTCAGTTGAAAAAAATAATAAATAATGTTATTCAAGAATATTGCATAAATACTTACATATATACCCATACATAGACTAAATTGCTTTTATTCTGGGCTTGAACTGACATTTAAAAGAAAAAGGTACATAATATTATGTAAAATTTCTATATAAGTGTAATCATATTCTCTCACAATACGAAACATATAAACATGATTATTCTCAAAGTGCACTGATACTTATTCCATCAAAAAGGCCGATTTCTCTCACTAATCAACCTCTAAATTTTTGGGTGAAATAGATGTTTTGAAATCCTAAAATACACTTGAATGTTCTTTCAAATATTCATAAATATTCAAAATAATATATAAAATCATATTCTCTCACAATACGACATGAGAATGAAACATTTTGAAAATCATTAAATTTTCAGAAACAAGCTGATATCTCTCACTAATCAGCATGCATATTTTCGAAAACAGTAAATGTTATGAAAACCTTTCATAAATAGATTATACATTTAATCTCAAATAAACATATAATGAATTTTAAGAGAATAATTCCCTTTGATCAACTAAATTTCTCTCACTAATAAGTTGATCTAAATTTTGTATTGTTTATGGAAAACTAAAATTTTAAAGTTAATTAATATTATTTATTATTATTTTTAACTGAACCTTTATCTGCCTTAATAATAATTTTAATTTAATTGTGATCCTTGTTCAATAGCCACAAACATATAAAGATCATTCAGTAATATTCATTTTTATCAACAAAATCTAGATACTTTCTTATTTATTGTGTTACCATGACAAATATAAATAATGACATTTGATGGCTATGAAATCTTTCCAGTTTTTGGCTAATTTATTCTAAATTCACGATTGTAAGTATTTTTTATAATACTTTAAGTTGTTGTTGAAATAATTTTGTAACGATTTGTAGCTTGCCCTGAAGAAGAGAATAAACATTCTTGAAAGCTCGGCTTTAATCAAAGAATTTTATTGAATATATGACTGCATCCCCAAGAACATCTTTTTATTTAATATAAAACCAGTCAAGAATACAAAATCAATATATATATATATATATATATATATATATATATATATATACACATATACATACATATATATATATATATATATATATATATATATATATATATACACACATATTAATATATAGAGAGAGAGAAATGCTTTATTGTCGAAAAAATATAAATTTTGTAGACAAAGCAAAATAAAAATATCAAAATCAAACAATACAAAAACAAAACAAAGTCAAAACTAAAAATTTAATTAAAATTAAATAAATTTATATAATATAAAACAAAAATATAAAAATATAAAGATGTACAAATATAAGATAATAAGTATCAGAATGTAACCTACAGCTGTATATTCGGTTAGAAAGTAAGTTAATATACAGCTGTAAATTCAGTCAGAAGGTAAACACTAACTAAATCACAAAACAAAAACAAATTTTGTACAAACAATAAACCAGTGCGTGAGCTGAGCAGAAACGTGCCTTAGTGAAAAAAGTCGTTAACTGCATAAAAGGCATTATCCTAGGTAGTAGGTATTTAATTGAATCTGGGATAAGCCGTTATAGATTTAATTTCGTGTGACAGATGATTTTACATTACAAAAGACCCTTAGGATATCAAACATCAAATAATATTCACCAACCCAGTGGTTATATATATATATATATATATATATATATATATATATATATATATATATATATATATATATATATATATATATATATATATATATATATACACACAAACATATTACATACAAAACTATACATAATTATCTATACCTATTTTAATTTTGAGATACATCTGGAGAAAAATTATTATAATTATCATTATATAATTTTAGAATGTAAGAATAAATGGAACTAAGTCCTTTTATATCTGAGCGTTTATGCATAGTGTTATTATGTTTCTTAATATTCACCATTTCTAAGATACCACGTTTAAAATATTTTTTTCTCAATACTATGTTTCTTACTGATAGCATGTTCAGTTAAGATTTTTTATTTCGTCTAATATCACTTTTATGAGATGTAATCCTTCCGGAAATATTTCTGGAAGTTTGACCAATATATGATAATTCACAGTCTAGGCAATTTACTTTATATACTACTCCAGATTTTTCTGTTATTTTTGAAGGTGTCTTTAATTTAGAAAATAAATTAGATACTGTTTTCACATTCTTTCTCGAAATTATAAAATTATACCCCTTAAAAATATTAACAAGTTTACTAGTGAGATCATTGATGTAATGTAGAGATCTATAGATAGGTAAAATATTATTTGCATTAGAAATATTAGTAGGATTTGGTGCGTTATTAGGAACTATTTCATTTATTTCAACATTAAGTTGAGGATGCATCAAACATTTGTTTATCAATTTTATAGGTAAATAATTTTCAAGTAACATTTGTTTTAATTTAGTTAAACTTTCATTTCTATATAAATTATGTGAAAGTTTGATAGTTCTACTTTTTAATGCCATAATTAAGTTAATTTTCATTTTTTGTGGATGATATGAGAAAAAAATTGTATATCTATTGCTGCATAAAGGCTTTATGTACCATTTAGTACGTAATATACCTGCATTATCTCTACATACCATCATATCTAAAAATGGAAGACATTGTTCACTTTCTAGTTCAACTGTAAATTGAAGATGTTCATTATAAGTATTAAAAATATTTAATGTTTCAACTTTATTTGAGGGTAAAGCCAATATTAGATCATCAACATATCGTTTGATAAATGGTATTGGGAAATAAATTTTCGTTTTTGAAACTTGTATCAATTCATCTAGGACATAATTTACTAAAATAGGTGATATGGTTGAACCCATTGGCGTGCCAAATATTTGTTTATAATATTCGTCATTGAAAATAAAAAAAAATTGAATCAAAAATGAATTTAAGGATCGATTCAAAAGTATCAAAATTAAATGAGAAAAAATGTTTTATTTTGTTCCATTTACGAGTGAGACAATCCAAAATAACAGGGAAAGGTAAATTTGTAAATAGGGACACAACATCAAAACTGATAATTATATAATCCACTGGAATTTGATATTCATTTATGAAATTACTAAATTGAAAAGAATCTTTTATGTAGAAATTATTATTGGTATCATAAGCTTTTGTTAAAATATCAGTGATAAAAGATGCCAACTTATTATTAGGAGCTTCGATTGAAGATACAATAGGTCTCATTGAAAGTGTTGGTTTATGTATTTTTGGTAAAGTGTAAAATCATGGAGCTTTTGCGTGATAGGAATTTAGCTTTTTTCTTGTGACTTGATCAATAATGCCATCATCTTTTAGTTTAGAAACAATTTCATTAGCTTTAAGTTGTATTGTGTAAGTTGGATTATTTCTCAATTTCATATAATATTTATTGTCACTCAATAATTCTTGGGTTTTATTAATATAAACTTCCTTAAACATTAATACTATTACATTGCCTTTATCACTTCGTACAACGACAATTTCAGGATGTTCTCTTAGAAAAGAACGACATTTATTAAATTTATTTGACATTATATGAGAACTTTGATAATTCTTATGAGTAAAATTTGTTAAGATATTAGTATATCTAGCTCGCACACTATCTTTATCCTTTACTTCTATACTATGTAGAATAAACTCAAGATCTGACAAAATATAAGGAATATTAATATCTTTAATAGATGGAGATATCGAGAATTTAGGACCTAATGCTAGGATCTGTTTCACTTCAGGAGGAATATCTATATTTGTCAAATTCTTGATCCATTTGTTTTGTATTTTAATTTGTGATGATACTTTGTCTTTAAGATTGTCTAGTTTTCTTATATTCTTAAGTCTTATTTCTTTAAATTTAAGGTTGTATTTAATAGAAAGTCTTCGACTATATTCGTTGACAATTTCTAAAGGCAATGTTAGCTTAATTTGATTGATAACTAACTTTAATTTTTCGTCAAAAAAATTTATATCACTGAAAGTCACTTTGATTTCTAAATTTAATAGTTCTTTTCTCAATTTGGAATTAAAGTGTTGAATTTTCTGACCTGTTCTGTCTCTTGTGTGGCCGATCATAGAGTCAATAGCATTCAATCCATTGCCAATATGGTTCGGAAAGACTCCAAGGGATCTGCATTTGATGAGAAATAATTTCCTATTCTGAATATTTGCCAATTTGATGTTAATATTGGCCCATTGCTTGAGTTGAGTAACGATAATAGTTCCATAATGTTGTTGGATGACATTTTAAAACCCCATAATGTAAATATTTTGATTTTGTATTCTTGACTGGTTTTATAATAAATAAAACGATGTTCTTGGGGATGCAGTCATATATTCAATAATTTTTTTTTATTGAAGCCGAGCTTTCGAGAATGTTTATTCTCTTCTTCAGGGCAAACTACAAATCGTTACAAAATTATTTCAACAACAACTTAATATTATTATAATAATATTTACAATCGTGAATTCAGAATAAATTAGCTAAAAACAGGAAAGATTTCATAGCCATCAATTACAAATGTCATTATTTATATTTGTCATGGTAACACAATAATTTGGAAAGTATCTAGATTTAGTTGATAAAAAATATTACTGAGTGATCTTTATATGTTTGTAGCTATTTAAACAAGGAGCACAATTAAATTGAAATTATTATTAAGAGGATACAGGTTCAGTTTAAAAAAAATATATGTAATTTAAGAATATTACATAAATACATACATATACCCATACATAGACTAAATGACTTTTATTTTAGGCTTGAACTGACAGTTAAAAGAAAAAGATTATTCGGAAAAGTGCACTGAGGCCGATTTCTCTCACTAATCAACCTCTAAATTTTTGGGTGAAATAGATGTTTTGAAATTCTAAAATACGCTTCAATGTTCTTTCAAATATTCATAAATATTCAAAATAATATATAGAATCATATTTTCTCACAATACAACATGAGAATGAAACATTTTGAAAATCATTCACTTTTCCAGAAACAAGCTGATATCTCTCACTAATCAACATGCATATTTCTAAAACAGTAAATGTCATGAAAATCTTTCATAGATAGATTATACATTTAATCTCAAATAAACATATAATGAATTTTAAGAGAATAATTCTCTTTGATCAACTAAATTTCTCTCACTAATAAGTTGATCAAAATATTTCTATTGTTTATGGAAACCTAAGATTTTAAAAGTTACATCTCATAAAAGTGATATTAGACGAAATAAAAAATCTTGTGCCTTGACTAAACATGCTATCATTAAGAAACATAGTATTGATTTTGATAACACTATTGCACTATGTTCAGAGAAAAAATATTTTAAACGTGGTTTCTTAGAAATGGTGAATATTAACAAACATAATAACATTATGAATAAACGCTCAGATATAAAAGGACTTAGTTCCATTTATTCTTATATTCTAAAATTATATAATGGTAATTATAATAATTTTTCTCCAGATGTATCTCAAAATTAAAATATGTATAGATAATTATGTATAGTTTTGTATGTAATATGTACCTATACTTGACATGTAACAATTTGTTAGTTTGAAAAGAGATAATATTTATTTTATGTTTTTATATTTGTTTATGTGTGTATGTATGTATATATATATATATATATATATATATATATATATATATATATATATATATACAATATATACAAATGTCATTATTTATATTTGTCATAGTAACACAATAAGTAAGAAAGTATCTAGATTTTGTTGATAAAAATGAATATTACTGAATGATCTTTATATGTTTGTGGCTATTTGAACAAGGAGCACAATTAAATTAAAATTATTATTAAGGCAGATACAGGTTCAGTTTAAAAAAAATATTAATTTAAGAATATTGCATAAATACTTACATATATACCCATACATAGACTAAATTATGTTTATTCTGGGCTTGAACTGACAGTTAAAAGAAAAATTTTTCGTATTGTGAGAGAATATGATTATACTTATATAAAAATTTTAAATAATATTATGTATCTTTTTCTTTTAACTGTCAGTTCAAGCCCAGAATAAACGTAATTTAGTCTATGTATGGGTATATATGTAAGTATTTATGCAATATTCTTAAATTCATATTTTTTTTAACTGAACCTGTATCTGCCTTAATAATAATTTTAATTTAATTGTGCTCCTTGTTCAAATAGCCAAAAACAATAGAAATATTTTGATCAACTTATTAGTGAGGGAAATTTAGTTGATCAAAGGGAATTATTCTCTTAAAATTCATTATATGTTTATTTGAGATTAAATGTATAATCTATTTATGAAAGATTTTCATAACATTTGCATGTTGATTAGTGAGAGATATCAGCTTGTTTCTAGAAAAGTGAATGATTTTCAAAATGTTTCATTCTCATGTCGTATTGTGAGAGAATATGATTCTATATATTATTTTGAATATTTACGAATATTTGAAAGAACACTAAAGCGTATTTTAGAATTTCAAAACATCTATTTCATCCAAAAATTTAGAGGTTGATTAGTGAGAGAAATCGACCTTTTTTGAGTGAATAAGTATCAGTGCACTTTTCCGAATAATCATGTTTATATGTATCGTATTGTGAGAGAATATGATTACACTTTTATAGAAATTTTAAATAATATTATATATCTTTTTCTTTTAACTGTCAGTTCATGCCCAAAATAAAAGTCATTGAGTCTATGTATGGGTATATAAGTATGTATTTATGTAATATTCTTAAATTACATATATTTTTTTAAACGGAACCTGTATCTGCCTTAATAATAATTTTAATTTAATTGTGCTCGTTGTTCAATTAGCTACAAACATATAAAGATCATTCAGTTATATTTTTTATCAACTAAATCTAGATACTTTCCAACTTATTTTGTTACCATGACAAATATAAATAATGACATTTGTAATTGATGGCTATGAAATCTTTCCTGTGTTTAGCTAATTTATTCAAAATTCACGATTGTAAGTATTTTTATAATACTATTAAGTTGTTGTTGAAATAATTTTGTAACGATTTGTAGTTTGCCCTGAAGAAGAGAATAACCTAAACATTCTCGAAAGCTCGGCTACAATAAAAGAATTTTATTGAATATATGACTGCATCCCCAAGAACATCTTTTTATTTATTATAAAACCAGTCAAGAATACAAAATCAAAATATTTACATTATGGGGTTTTAAAATGTCATCCAACAACATTATGGAACTAACTCAAGCAATGGGCCAATATTAACATCAAATTGGCAAATCTTCAGAATAGGAAATTATTTCTCATCAAATGCAGATCCCTTGGAGTCTTTCCGAACCATATTGGCAATGGATTGAATGCTATTGACTCTATGATCGGGCACACAAGAGGCAGAACAGGTCAGAAAATTCAACACTTTAATTCCAAATTGAAAAAAGAATTAAATTTAGAAATCAAAGTGACTTTCAGTGATATAAATTTTTTTGACGAAAAATTAAAGTTAGTTATCAATAAAATTAAGCTAACATCGCCTTTAGAAATTTTCAACGAATATACTCGAAGACTTTCTATTAAATACAACCTTAAATTTAAAGAAATAAGACTTAAGAATATAAGAAAACTAGACAATCTTAAAGACAAAGTAACATCACAAATTAAAACACAAAACAAAGCAAGCGAAACAACAAACAGAGCAAACGAAACAACAAGCAGAGCAAGCGAAGCAACAAGCCGCGCAGTTTAACAGTATCGAAGCCAAGTTTGTAGAGCAGTCCAGCAACCTTCAAGCCAAATTAGCAAGCCAAACATCTGGGAGAGATGCGAGAACAGGTCGATCGCCTTCATGATCAGTTGACCAAGCAGAAGGACCTATGGAACAACAGTATGGACGCCCTGACCTACAAAATAGAAGAGGTTAACGATAGGATGAACGCCGCCGTGACAACAGCTGAAGAGGCCAAGGCAAAAACGGAGAAGCTGCAGATCAAAGTAGAGCATCCAATGCAATGTTGTGGAGCGGCTGAACTCCTTAGAAAACCGCACCTGTACAGGACATTCCACAAGAGCTGCACCTCTTGCACAAACTATCTGAGGCAGTTCGAGGCAGCCGCTAGCGCTTATCATTGGAACCCAATGGAAAAGGCGACAGCACTGGTATTGGCATTCCGCGGAAGTGCTATGGAGGTTCTGAGATCGTTTCCCGATGGCCAATCAAGGAGTTTCCAGCAGTTGGTTGAGGCCATGGAACTGCGATTTGGAGAGAGACATCAGACCGCCATCTTCAACGACCAATTGAAACATCGAAGTCAACGCTTCAATGAACCGTTACAGGAGTTGGCAACGGATGTTGAAAGGAAAGGCCAGTCCGAAGGGGAGACGACTGACCTTCAATCCCTCATCCCCATCAACGAAGCCTACAACCGATGAAACACTATTGCCGAGATGTCCTAGGTGCCGAAGGTTTGGACATGGGAAAGGTCGGTGTAGCCTAAATGAGACCGAGCGACTGAAAAGGAATCAATCAGCTGCCATCATCTTTAGTAAAGTCGGGACCCCAGGATAAAGCTTGTACCAGTTGCTCAATCTTGATAGACACTGGAGCAGTACGACCTGATATCATCAAAGCCTTAGCGTAACGCTTGCCAATCCTGAGACAACGTAAGGTTAGAGTTCGATTGTGTTCTAGAGAATATCAAACTGTGATATTGATAGCTAACATCAGGGACGACGCTATCATAGGGCTGGATTTTCTAGCGACATTTGACATCTTGATAGATCCAGAAGGGTGAAGGTTGAAGACCAAGAGTGAAGAGATCCTCTTAGACGATGGGTATAATTCAGCTGCTGTTCTCCAAATTTCCATTGAAGAGGTCTCCAGGGTTCCAGCACGAAGAACGAAGAACGGTATTAATGGCTGCTGTCACTGGTGATACTGGTAGACAGTTTGTGGGCGTGGTAGAACCCCAACAGCTGAATGGACAGCTACTGGTGGGACGCACCTTGAACGTAGTACAAGATGGTCGAATTCCTGTCAGAATCATGAACATAAGCGACCAGGAGGTGGTCCTGAAATCTGGGACGAACTTAGGGACGTGCCATCCAGTAAAACAAGTGATGCACTTGGGCAAAGAACGAGGCACCAATAAGAGTAGGTTACCTACCCTCAACATTAAAGAAGTTGATATCCGACGCCAGAATCCTGTCCGGTGGTGAGCAACGACAAGCTGAGACACTGCTACGAAAGTATCAGGACGTTTTCTCCTTGCATGACGATGATCTGGGTCATACTAATCTGGTGCAGCATTCGGTATTCACCGAAGATGCCGCTCCCACAAGACAGGCAGCCCGAGGGCTACCGCTCGCCAAACAGGAAAAGGTTCAGCTACTGCTGGCTAATATGCAGGAGCGGAACGTTATAGAACAATCCACCAGCCCCTGGGCGTCGCCGATAGTTCTGGTGCGAAAGAAAGACGGCTCCAACAGATTCTGTCTCGACTATCGCCACCTCAACGACGTTAGAAGAAAGGATTCTTATCCTCAGCCTCGGATCGACGACACCATCGACACACTAACAGGTACTGAATGGTTCTCTACCTTGAATCTTCGCCGTGGTTACTGGCAAGTTGGAATCCCAGAACAAGATAAAGAGAAGACTGACTTCATCACGCTTTACGGACTCTGACAATTCATCGTTATGCCGTTTGGGTTGTGTAACGCTCCTGCCACCTTTGAGCTATTGATGGATACAGTTCTAAAAGGATTATCTTGGCAGACCTGTCTGGTTTACTTGGATATTGTGATAGTTATGGGTAAGACATTTGGCCAACACCTGGAAATCTGAAAGGAGTAATTCAATGTTTGAGAGGAGCCAAGTTGAAGTTGAATCCGGATAAATGCGAACTCTTCCAGAAGGAAGTACGATACCTTGGTCACGTAGTATCTCCACAAGGAGTCCGATCAGACTCAGATAAGCTAGCAGCGGTTCAAGAATGGCCTCGTCCAAGGAATGTCTCAGAGCTTCGCAGCTTTCTTGGGTTATGTACCTATTACCGCCCATACGTCAAGGACTTCAGCAACCTGGCTAAGCCTTTACATCGCCTGACAGAAAAAGACCAACCATTCGAGTGGAAGCCAGATTGCGACGAGACTCTTCAGAAGTTGAGTGAATCCTTATGTAAGGCACCCATACTGACCTACCCACAACCAGGTCGCCGATTTTATGTGGATGCAGATGTCAGCAATGTCGGTATTGGTGGTATTCTGTCGCAGGAAGATTGCAATTGCTGCACCACAAGACGAGAATTGCTTGCTGTTGTCAAAACTCTTAGGCATTTCCACAAATACCTGTATGGCCAGGAATTCAATATTTGTACAGATCACGCATCACTGCGCTGATTGATGAGATTTTGAGAACCGGAAGGACAGGTAGCCCGATGGTTGGAGCAGTTGCAAGAATACAACTTCACGATTGAACATCGCAGTGTCAAGACGCACGGCGATCTACGATATATTCCTTTGGCCCTAATGGCATATCGTGCCGCGGTGCACGATGTTACTAAAGAGACCCCAGCTTGCATGATGTTAGGGAGAGAGTAGAGGATACCCTGCGATTTGCTCTTTCGAAGACCCTTTTCATCAAGCAAAGCCACGGACGAGTTCAATAGTCGGTTGCAAGAACGACTGCGAGGAGTTCATGAACAAGCCAGAAAACATCAAGAATTTGACAGTGAAACAGATCCTAGCATTATGTCCTAAATTCTCGATATCTCCATCTATTAAAGATATTAATATTCCTTATATTTTGTCAGATCTTGAGTTTATTCTACAAAGTATTGAAGTAGCGGATAAAGATAGTGTGCGAGCTAGATATACTAATATCTTAACAAATTTTACTCATAAGAATTATCAAAATTCTCATATAATGTCAAATAAATTCAATAAATGTCGTTCTTCTCTAAGAGAACATCCTGAAATTGTCGTTGTTCGAAGTGAAAAAGGCAATGTAATAGTTGTAATGTTTAAGGAAGATTATATTAATAAAACCCAATAATTATATTTCCGAAAGGATTACATCTCATAAAAGTGATATTAGACGAAATAAAAAATCTTGACTGAACATGCTATTAGTAAGAAACATAGTATTGATTTTGATAACACTATTGCACTGTTCTGAGAAAAAATATTTTAAACGTGGTTTCTTAGAAATGGTGAATATTAAGAAACATAATAACACTGCATTAACGCTCAGATATAAAAGGACTTAGTTCCATTTATTCTAAAATTATATAATGATAATTATGTATAGTTTTGTATGTAATATGTTTGTATATATATATATCTGTATATATATATATATATATATATAAATAAAAAGATGTTCTTGGGGATGCAGTCATATATTCAATAAAATTCTTTGACTGAAGCCGAGCTTTCGAGAATGTTTATTCTCTTCTTCAGGGCAAAAATCGTGAATTTATAATAAATTAACCAAAAACAGGAAAGATTTCATATTCATCAATTACAAATGTCATTATTTATATTTATTTGAGACAAATATAAATAATGACATTTGTAATTGATGAATATGAAATCTTTCCTGTTTTTGGTTAATTTATTATAAATTCACGATTTTTGCCCTGAAGAAGAGAATAAACATTCTCGAAAGCTCGGCTTCAGTCAAAGAATTTTATTGAATATATGACTGCATCCCCAAGAACATCTTTTTATTTATTATAAATCCAGTCAAGAATACAAAATCAATATATATATATATATATATATATATATATATATATATATAATGTATGTATATGTGTATATATATATGTATATTGGTTATAAATGGATTAATGTGTATGGGATACATGTACCTATATATAGATGAAGGACTGGACTTAACTGATTTTGTAGTAATTAACTTTTAAAATCTTAGGTTTCCATAAACAATAGAAATATTTTAATCAACTTATCAGTGAGAGAAATTTAGTTGATCAAAGGGAATTATTCTCTTAAAATTCATTATATGTTTATTTGAGATTAAATGAGAAGAAGAAATATGCATGTTGATTAGTTAGAGATATCAGCTTGTTTCTGGAAAAGTGAATGATTTTCAAAATGTTTCATTCTCATGTCGTATTGTAAGAGAATATGATTATTTTGAATATTTATGAGTATTTGAAATACCATGAAAGCGTATTTTAGAATTTCAAAACATCTATTTCACCCGAAAATTTAGAGGTTGATTAGTGAGAGAATATGATTACACTTATATAGAAATTTTAAATAATATTATATATCTTTTTCTTTCAACTGTCAGGTCAAGCCCAAAATAAAAGTAATTTAGTCTATGTATGGGTATATACGTATGTATTTATGCAATATTCTTAAATTACATATATATATATATATATATATATATATATATATATATATATATATATATTTTAAACTGAACCTGTATCTACCTTAACAATAATTTTAATTTAATTGTGCTCCTTGTTCAAATAGATAAAGATCATTCAGTAATATTCATTTTTATCAACTAAATCTAGATACTTTCTAACTTATTGTGTTATGTGTACATTTCTATAAGAAATTTACCTAAAAATATCATGCTGAATTACGAGCGTTTCAAATTTATATTGTGATCTATTTCTAAATTATATATATAAAGATAAAACTTGTTTCTTTGTTAATAATTATAACATCACCTAAGTATTATTATTCAAGCCACACGTTACTCAAAACTCAAATTCTTATAACAGCTGTTTTGCTCAAGAGAGTTTTCGATGTCTTTGACCGATTTCGCCAGACGGAGGAGGTTTACAATTCGGTTTTGTTTGTTTTTTAGTATTAAGATATTTGTATACCTACACGTATTTAAAAATAACATGATTATTGAAAATTAAAGGCCGTGACAGCTAACCGATTTCCAAAATAAATCCATGTCCCCAAAAAACATTCCCAATGTAAAACTTTTGGAGGTGAGAGCTATATTCAGCAAAATTCAACAAAAAAACTCAAATCTTTCGCATATACTCAGTTAGAGCTGAACCACACCGATACAATTTTTGGTATGTTGTTTTGTATAAGAATTTTGTTTGAATAGTACATTTTCCTCATGTGATTCTATCACTTCTCACCGCCCCCAAAAATTCCTTCCATGAAATTACAACTTGACGTTTTATATTCATAACCCACATTTACAGTAAATGGACTCAAGCATTTCCATTTCCTCACCAGCCTGCATTTATGATTCGCAATATTAACGCATTTTGATCGTCATCGTCAATTGTAAATCTTTTCAACTTCCTTCTCTTGCCCCTGGTCAATAGTATCTAACAAGTGAAATTTTTGAAAAAAAATAATAATTATGAATATAATACGTCAAGTTGTAATTTCATGGAAGGAATTTTAGGGGCGGTGAGAAGCGATAGAATCACTTGATGAGAATGTACCATTCAAACAAAATTCTTATACAAAACAACATACCAAAAATTGTATCGGTGTGGTTCAGCTCTGAGCATATGCGAAAGTTTTGAGTTTTTTTGTTGAATTTTGCTGCACCTCCAAAAGTTTTACATTGGGAATGTTTTTGGGGATATAATATATTCGACGTCTCTCCAATATATTTTTATTACATTTGTCACAAGGTATATTATACAGAGTGATTCATTGAGAAATGGGCATACAGTAAGGGTAGATAGGGGTCACGTAAATGGTTCTAAAAAACCTATATTTAATGGGTCTCTGATTCTTTATAACCAAGATACTCATAACTTCCGAACTCCACCATATATTTTTTTCATATTCATAGCATATAATAAAAATCCAGGTGCGGACTTGGAAAAAATGGAAAAAATTGAATCAGTTCAAAACAACACCCTGTATATTAAAATTTTGAAGATTCGTTAGCAGATCTGGAAAGAGTAGAAAAATTTATGTCGGACCAAATGTGTTTGGTACTTCCGCATAAAATTTTGGTAGGTACTTGGTAATTTTAGTCAAAATTAATGTTTTCGATGAACGGGTGGTACAAAATTCAAAATAAATCATTTTCTGCTATAAGATGTAAGATTTCAAATCTATTAGATAAAATCATCAACCATTTCATAATGTTTGGATCCCAACCTTGTTGTAACATGAGTCGACAGCTACGTATTTAGGACAAAATGCTCATTGCAAGGATTAAGTAACAAACACCCTGTATGTGTAATACAAATAAGATATTTGTATTTTTTCATCATGCAAACAAACAATAAAAAGATAAAAAGACTATATTCCGCAAAAGTATAACTTTATTTTAAGATACACTAATTTAGTAATCTTATTAAGTGAAAACAAAATAACTAAAAATAGGATTGAAAGCTTTAAAATTAAATACTCTCATTATTTTTGTTGATTTTAAATATTTTCTTCGTAAAGAACTGATTTTTTTGAAAATTGAAAAAAATGTAATATCTCGAAAACCGTTAAGAACGGTATAGAGGTAAATAACGTTAATCGGTAGCAACTAAGCTCTACTTTCACCTCCTCAAAAGAATACTTCCACTTACCATTCACCCTGTATATTTAAGTTAGAAAAATATACATCTGAGTTATAGCTGGATAATACGAAAACGTGATCCTGGCAGTTGCAATTTGGACCAGTTGTGAGTTCTGTAATTTGGCGATAGTCACGTAGCTTCTTGGCCTGCCGAATGCCGACCATTACGTATGCCATAAAATAAGCTTCCATTCAAGTAGGCCCTGGCGGGCCCATCTTATACACCTTATGCATCCCGGAACGTGACTGAAGATAATAGATACGTTTAGATACAAATCATTCATGTAGAAGATACATACAGTTATTACTTTTACATGGATGATTTCTAATAATTTATTTAACAAATAACTTTTACGGATCTATGCATCTGTATGTGACAGAGATATCATAAAATTGGTGATTTGATAAAAGTTAAAAAAATAAAGATATATAATCAATTATTTGGTCAAATCCCCAAGCTGATTTAGTGAAATGACAATAAGTATTTTGTACTTTTGAAGTTGTAGTTAGATAGAAGACTTTTGGCAACTACAAAAGTACCAGCACCAATAGAATTAATAAACTAATTAGGTCGGACCAATTGTTGTTAGAATATATATATAAACTCTTTCAACTAAATCCGAGGTTTCGGAATAATTTATTCCATCTTCAGGGATACTGAAAGTTTCATAATGATATAAATATATTAGAATTATTACAATGGGAACAAATAGTACTTACGTTGGTGAGGTTGACTAATGAATATAATTAAAACTGTTAATGTGAATGACAGTCTATTTAAATATTTATTTTTGTGAGATATCCCTGATATTTTTGTGTTCTGTGAATAATATATACGTATTAATCTCATTCATATGATTCATATCTGTCAATTTTCTCATTAGCTAAAATTTTAACATTTTGATAGTTCATTTTATGTTTGGTTTTAAAGACATGTTCTGCTAAAGCTCCTCTTTCAGGATGGAGCATACTGTCACTCTTGTGTGAAGTTTTTCTTCTATCTTTTATTGTTCTCGATGTTTGACCTATATACATTTTGTCACAATTGTCACATGGAATGCAGTATACTGCATTTGGAATAGATGTTATGGGAGTTTTATCCTTCAAGTTTCTACAAATTTTGTTTGTTGTCAAAATGTTTTTATTAGCGATGGTAACATTTATATGTGGTTTAAATATTTTTGTTACCTGAGATGAGATTTCTCTAACTTATGGGAACGAAACATAAGACTGAATTGACTGAACTCTCGATTGTTCAGTGGCATTATGTTCTGGATCATTTGTTGAACTAAATAAAATTTTCTTTATTAATGAAGATGGGAATGAGTATTCAATAAAAAGATTAAAGAGAATCTTGAGATTTTTTGATGTAACTGTCTATCCGAGAGACGAAGTATTCTTGTTTTCATTTGTTTTACCAAATTTACCTTGGTTCTGTGGCTATGGTAAGAATGGTAATTAATAAATCGACCTGAAGAAATGGGTTTTCTGTACCAATCTATAAGTATCCTATTATTTTCTGTTCTTATAAATTTTGTATCCAAAAATGGTACGGATTGATCAGTGTCCTCCGTTTCTATCATAAATTGTATGTAAGGATCATAGATATTGAAAATTTCTAAGATGTCATTGATTCCGTCTTTAGGTAGAGCAATTAAAAGATCATCTACGAACCTTTTTTGTAAAATGTAGTTGGAAAGTTAACACTGGTCAAGTATATAATCCATGACATAATTGGATAAAATGGGTGGTACTTTTACTCCCATAGGTGTTCCAAAGGTTTGTTTATAGAATCTATTTTCATAGGAAAATTATGTATTGTCAAATAGAAACGTAATAAGCTCAATGAGTTGATACCTGCAAATAATGTAGATTGCACTGATCGAATCCCCTTTGTCCTCGATTGTCCTTGTAGTGGCCTTTAGATAAAAATTACTAAATAGTGACACCACGTCCAAACTAGCGAACACATAGATCTGTGGCAGTTGTAGATTGTTGAAATTTTGAAAAACTTACATAGAATCTTTAAAATAGAAGTTATTGTTTATGTCATAAGTCTAAGTACCTATTGTCGACACAATTGGTCGGATTGATAACATTGGCTTACGAACTTTTGGTAGAGTTTAAAATTTTGGACATATCCCATTATAGTATGTAAGGTTCTTTTTAGTTATATCATCAAGTAGATTATCATCGAAGAGCTTTTTACTAACGAATTACATTTTCTTTGGATGGAGAGTGTAGGATCCTTGGCCAGCGAATACATACCGTTGTTATTTATTAAGCCTGTCGTCAATTTAATATATTGTTTCTTATACATAATGACAGTTAAATTACTTTTGTCTGACTTAGAGACCAGCAAATTAGGGTTATCCCTTAAGTATTTTTTTGTTTTATTCAAAAGAATTCTATAAAAAGATTCATTATTTTGTGTCTTATGCATATAATTAGTTATCACATTTGTTGACTGAGCTATTGTTATATTTCTAATGTTGTCATCTTCAATAAAAGTTCATAAGCCAATATCGATATAATTTTATTTATTTAACTGTATGTACCTATTTGGATATAATTTGTGTTAGTTTTAATCATATTCAGTAGTCAACCTCAACAACGTAAGTACTGTTTGTTCACATTGTAAGAATTCTTATATATTTATATCATTATGTAACTTTTTGTAAGTATCCCTGAAGAGGGAATAAATTATTCTGAAAGCTCGGATTTAGTTAAATCTTAATAGACTCAAGAATCAATATATATATATATATATATGATTGATCCGGGTTGGACCGCGTGATTTTTGACGAGTTGTTCGACTTTTGTTGCCATTATCAAGAACTTTAGTCTTTGTGGCGAGGTCTCAAGCGTGTGATCCACTCACCAGCAGAGATGTTAACTGAATTATGGGTAGCAATTGTAGTAGTATTTATATCTGTGGATAAATCATTTCTGGGAATAACTATGGGCGGGGAATCATTTGCTGGTTGAATCGGGAATTCCCTAGGATTTTGAGATGGTTTGTTAATGAGGTTAGCCGTATTGGAAATTAATGATTCTATGGTTAGTTTGATAATTAGAGGTTTCCAGGTCACGGGTAATCGTCGGCCGTCATCTCGAATATTCAAAGAATTGGGACGTTTTTCAATTTCTATGGCTTCTCTTATTATGCGGCTTTGGAAAGATTTTATGGGGGCCAAAGTCTTGGAATTTAGTAAATCGATTTTGTATCCAGAAGCTATGTGATGTTGGGCTAGGGCTGATGTGGAATCTAAATTTCGGATTGAGAGACCATGCTCCTTAAATCTGTTGAAAATACGTCGGTTGGTTTACCTACGTATGTTCTGGGGCCTTGTGAACAAGGGATCTTGTATACTCCTGGCGATTCGTTTTTTTTTCTTGATAATGGCAACAGAATCGTTGCCGAAACATCGAACTTGTCAAAAACCACGCCGTCCAACCCGGATCAATCATCAATCAAACATAAACCGCGGAAGCCTACGTGATTATATATATATATATATATATGAAAGGATGTAAAGATTTACCAACGATGAAAACAACTACTCGGTGGGCAAAGGCCCCATCCCGCATTGAATTATATCATCGATATCTACTGTAAAGACCGAAGTCATTTAGTACATATTTTTGAGTAGCGAATTCTTAACATCCTTTCACATTGATACGTGGGTCGCGTTCAAATTTAACTTCTAACTCCTAGGTGGCGCTGAAAGCTGCACGCTGTTTGGTTCTTTGCATCGTTTATCGATGTAGAACCAGCAGTTATCTGACTCTTTGGACACATCCCGAACCATATGTTCAGCTCATGAGATGCTAATGAGGTCGAAATCACAGTGATCCTGTTCTTGGTTCAATAGAGATGTGTTGCTCCATAGATAATGAAACAAGAAGGTGTTAGAAGTTACCGCAATCAGTGTCGAGTGAGATCTCGATCCTTTGCACCTACTAGCGATGGTATAATGCAATGAGGGATGGGGCCTTTGTCCACCGATCATCTATATTCTGTAAAGACCGAAGTCAATATATATATATATATATTCAAGGGTAGTTGTTGCTGACAGATTAGTAATTAAATCAAATTGTGGGGACGCAGCAAAATTGAAAGAATACTCTTTAAAGTGATATCCAAGCTTTCGGTAATTTATTCACCATTACCATCCTCAGGGAAAACTTTTACGAGATTGATTATAAAAAGGTGATAAAAACACTTGAAAACATTGCACGGACATTGAATAATAAATAATATCTTGACATTCACTATACACACTAAGATATAAAACTATGTAGCTAAAACTATTTAAAATGATTGTTAATAAACATTTAGGTGTTGTTATTAATGTTTACATTATTTGATCTGATAATGTAAACATTAATAACAACACCTAAATGTTTAATATCAATCATTTTAAATAATTTTCCCTGAGGATGGTAATGATGAATAAATTACCGAAAGCTTGGATATCACTTTAAGGAGTATTCTTTCAATTTTGCTGCGTCCCCACAATTTGATTTAATTATAATTATATATATATATATATATATATATATATATATATATATATATATACCTCCCTATTTCTGATGAGGTTAACACTCTTACATCTAAGATTTTGGACGGGTGTATTTCTCTATTGGCTCTATTGGTTAGTTTATTTATATTATTCTTTATGTGGGAAAAATGTGTTGTTTATGCGAATTTCGTTTGTATTACATAAATCTGTTCCCCATTTTCATTCCTGATGTCTTCGTTGAATCGTTGTTTTATCCCTGGGATGATTTCATTGTCTATTCGAGCGCCCATAATAATCATAAGGAATATCGTAGATTTGTAATTGGCAAAAATTAAGAAACAATGGGCATCACCAATGTCCCTAAACTTATATCACTACAGGTGAACCGAATTAATGAAAAAACTTCCCAGAGGTATCCTCTGAAAAACATGCCTCAAAAAAACCTGAACTATATTATGCTTCGATGAAAGTTACCATCCGTCGAGCAAACATGAAAAAAGTCTGGCATCGCGATCTATAGACCAATAGGATACTGGCTTCCCATTTTTAAAATAACAAGAAAACACGATTTACTGGGTTAATAATTTTAATTTTTCCCAAATAAGAACCCTTATGGCACACCACTGCTATTTTATTAGACAATAGATAGATTGATGCAGCACGTGTGGTCTGGTCTTCAATTTACTGCAGCTGGCTTCTTTCTTCTTATTACTGATGATTCAGCTGGGGAATAACCTCGATTTCGATTTGCAATGATATGGTTGCAACAAATATGTTTCATCTGGATAGATCCTTGGCATTCCATTCTCATTCCAACGAAAATTCCTTCTCTTGCTTTTTGTTGTTTATATAAATAGGGGAATTTTAGTTTTTCCTAATTTACTATTCAGTCTTATTGAGTAGAACCCTTAATTTTCAGTACACTGCCTCCTCCTTATATTTCATTGGTCCCGAACGAAGTTCAGCGTTGGTTCCTCGATATACAGCGAGTCGATCTTGATTTACCACTCTCATCTTTCTCCGTGGTGTTCGTTGAATGCGATAAACCATATCATTGAGTCGCGCCTATATGGTGTGAGGACCTTCCCAATCGGATTGCTGTTTGGGAGAACGGCGAATCGTTCTTTTTGGATTGAATAGCCAAACCCAATCTTTCACCTGATAACCATCGGTATTGGCACATCGATCGTATCGAATTTTCATGTGGTCGCTGGTTATACGGATAAGTTTCCTGGCTTTTTCATGAACTTCTCGCAGTCGATCTTGCAGCTTGCAGCTGACTGGTGAACTCGTCCGTGGTTTCTGTAACATCGTGTACCGCGACACGATATGCCATTAGGGTCAACGAGATATATCGGTCCCAGTCACGCTAGTTGTCAGACGTAAACTTCTTTATGAAACTGACGAGAATACGATTGAACTTCTCGACCATGCCATCTGATTGTGGAGGCAGGGGTGTGCTTCGGGTATTTCTTATGCGAAGTATCTCGCAGACCTCTTGGAACAAGCGGCTCTCAAAATTCCGTCCTTGGTCTGAATGAACTTCCATGGGAATGCCAAAGCAACATGAGGTGTCAACCAATGCATGGCAGCCTCTTGATTGGGTAGGGCTTATGCCTTCGGACATTTACTAAAATAATCCATTACCACCAATATGTACCGGCTATCCTCTCAAATGGTGCACATACAGTGTATTGCTGAAGTATCCCTCGGGTGCGTCCATGCGGTCCGCGAGAGCTGGCACACACATCGCATCGTCGGCAACATTTTTCTACGTCCAGTCGGACTCTTTGTGGAGACACTACGTGTCCGAGGTATCATACTTCCTTCCGGAAGAGTTCGCATTTATCAGGGTTCAACATCAACTTGGCTCCTTTCAGACTTTGAAGTACTCCTTCCGGATTAAGCAGTTCTTGGCCAAATGTCTTACCACTGACTATCACATCATCCAACAAAACCAGAGAGGTTTGCCAAGACAATCCTTTTAAAACTGCAATCGCTCAAAGGTAGCAGGAGCATTACACAACCCAAACGGCATAACATTGAGTTCCCAGAGTCCGTAAGGGCTGATGAATGTCGTTCTCTCTTTATCTTGTTCCTGGATGCCCACTTGCCAGTAACCGATGCGAAGATCCAAGGTAGAGAACCATTCAGTACCAGCCAGTGTGTCGATGGTGTTGTCGATCCAAGGCAGAGGATAAAAATCCTTCCGGGTGGAGCCTTCTTTAATCCGGACCAGAACTATTGGCGATGCCCAGGGGCTGGTGGATTGTTCTATAACGTTCCGCTCCTACATATCAGCCAGCAGTTTCTGAACCGCTTCCTGCTTGGTGAGCGGTAGCTGTCATGCTGCCTTTCTGATTGCAGCGGTATTTCCGGTAAATATTGAATGCTGCACCAGATTAGTATGGCCCAGGTCATCGTCATGCAAGGAGAAAAAATCTTGATACTTTTGTAGCAGTGCCTCAGCTTGTCGTTGCTCACTGCCAGACAGGATTCTGGCGTCGGATATCAACTTATTTAAATTTGCGGGTAACATGCTATTATTGGTGCCTCGTTGTTTATCAAAGTGCATCACTTGTTTTACTGAATGACATGTCCCTAATTTTGTCCCAGATTTCAGAATCACATCCTGATTGCTCATGCTCATAATTCTGAATGGAATTCGACTATCTCGTACTACGTTCAAGGTGCGCCCCACCAGTAGCTGTCGATTCTGCTTTTGGGGTTCTACGACGCCCACAAACTGTATCCCAGTATCAACCAGGACACCTTTTCTCTTCGGGCCGGAATCCTAACGTCCTCTTCTGCGGAAACCCAGAAAATGGAAGCTGAATCATGCCCATTGTCTAAGAGGATCTCTTCACGCTTGGTCTTAAACCTCCGAATTTTCGGATCTATCAAGATGTCAAATATCGCTAGAAAACCTAGCCCTATGATAGCGTCATCCCTGATGTCAGCTATCAAGATCACAATTTGATACTCTCTAGAACCCAACCGAAGTGTGACCTCACGTTGTCCCAGGACTGGCAAGTGTTCCCCTGAGGCCGTTTGCGTAATACAGACCCTGTCAAGTTGTTCCCAACCTCCTTTGATAATATCGGGTCGGACGATGCTTCGTGCTGGTCCAGTGTCTATCAAGAAGGAGCAACTGGTACTTCAATCTCTCCATCCACCGTCAAGCTATGTCCTTGGGTCCCGACTCTACTAACGGTGACGGCAGCTGATTGATCCCTTTTTGGTCGCTTGGTCTCATTAAGACTGCACTGGCCTTTCCCATGTCCAAACCTTCGGCATCTAGGGTATCTCGACAATCGTGTAGTTTTCGTTGATGGGGATGAAGGATTGAAGATCATTCGTCTCCCCCAGGAATGGCCTCTCCTCTTCCGAATACAGCAGAGCAGGCAAAGATCGGCCTCGCTTCGGTCAACGGGATATGAGATGTCCTTATTTACCGCATCTCCAGCATCGTGGCATTGATGGGCCTTCCTCCTCCATGTCGCCAACCTCTCTAACTCTCACAATTGGCTTAGCCACCCTCTTAGCAGCTTCCAGTTCAAGCGCATGGATTTGGGCTTCACTAATAATCATTGGACTATACATCCGTACGCACTGCTGGATGTCACCATCTCTACTGACATCGATGTACGCTGACACTCTAAGACGTTCCTATAACTCACTAGTGACTTCCTCCGGATAAGCCAGATGCGCCAATCTTTCAACATCGCATTCGCAGTGCTGCCGTCGTATGTAGCGGCTTGGATTTTACTCTCAGCTTTTGTAGAATGTCCTGAACATTTGTTGTTTTCTAAGAAGTTGAGCCGCTCCACAAGATTTTCGGTATTGTCATCATATTGCTTCTGCATGCTCTCCACCTTGATCTGCAGCTGTTCCGGTTTTGCCTTGGCCTCTTCAGCTGTTGTCACGGCGGCGATGGTCCTACTGTTAACCTCTTCTATTGTGTAGGTCAGGGCGTCCATACTGTTGTCCCAAAGATGTTTGGCTTGCTCCTCTTTCAACCGTTCTTCCATACCCTGCAGAATACACTCCTCCAATCCCAGGGTTTGCTCAGCTTGTGTTTTGAACTGTTCAGAAATTTTACTTTGGATGTTGCCCGTCTGCTCTGCTAACTTGTCTTCGAGGTTGCTTTACTGCTCGGCATGTTGTTTCACTTGCTCTGCTTGTTTCATCAATTCGGCGAGGGCTGCTATAATAGATTCAATGTCGGCCTTCCTTGTTGACATGGACATCTTTTGCTCTTGATATTTGACAAGAGTCCCACTTCTGACACCAATTGAACTGAATTGGAGTTCAGGGGTTAATAATTCGCTGCAGCAGGCTTCTTTCTTCTTCTTATTTATGATTCAGCTGGGAATAACTTCGATTTCGATTCGCACTGATATGGTTGCTCTACGAGGTCTCTAGGAAATATAGCTTCTCGTCGTAAGAGATTTGCGGTTTATATAGGAGACTAGATTGTACCATCCTTTTTCCACTTAGTTGAAGTGCATTTGTCTATTTCTCATACACCGTAACGCATATGTTTCATCTGGACAGATTCTTGTCATTCCATTCTTATTCCAACGAAAAGACTTTCTCTTGATTTTTGTTGTTTATATAAATAGAGGAATTTTCGTTTTTCCCCATTAACTGTTCAGTCTTATTGAAAAGAACCCTTAATTTTCAGTACAATACATTTTAGATGGTGCTAAGATACAACATGTCCTATAGTAATGTAACGAGAAGACTTACCCGAATAATAAACTACACTCACAAATGAACTATACACACACAATGCACATTCCAGAAAACACAAGAGACATCAAAGGCAACGAGAATAAGTCCTGGTCTATTCTCGAAGCCATATATTGAGAAATAACCTCCAGAAACAACGAAAACAACACTGGAATCATCTAGAGCTTTTTAGGTTAGATATATAAGGCTGATGGCATATACTGGATAGTTAGTTAGTGATAGATAGTCAGCGACTCACAGATCACAATCGGATATAGATCATAGATCATAGTATCGTGGAAAGTCTTTATAGTACGAGAAATAAGTGTGAATATAAATGTGATTATAGTCGTGTAGTTATTGGTATAAATAAATAAGTGAAAATAAATCGAACCCAGTTTTAATATAAATTCCCGTTACAGTAAACTCTATTAATAAAACAAAATCAACAAGATGTAGTTCTATTAGGCAGGTGTATGAGAAAGAGATTAAGGCAATCAAATTCCTAAATTGGGTAGTGAAGGTGTCGCCAAATGAAAACAAAATGGCGCTGGAGGAATCGTACTGGAAAAAAGACAGAACTTAAGAATAAGTTAAAAAATGAAAACATAAACCAAAATTCAGAAATTGAACGTAGGTGTAAAAGAATTACAAATATCAACGAAGTTTGTAAGAAATTTGCTGCATACTTCTCGAATGAAAAAGATTGTCATTCAAAAAACATTCTTGAAGAACTAGAGTCAAATATAGTAAACAACAGAACTAGACATTTCTACGAAGTGAAAAATATAAAAAACGTTTTTAGGCCGAGAAGTGCAACTGTCATAAAGAATGACGAAGTTAAGCTTATCATAAACGAAGCTGAAATGATAGAGACCTGGGGAAGATATTTCGTCAGGTTTTTGATTGTGCAGGCAGAGGAAGTCAGGTGTGAATGTACGTATCCTACGGCCGAACCCATGGTGGAAGAACCTACATTGGAAGAAGTATCACGAGCCATCCGCAAACTAAAAAACAACAAATCCCCAGGAAACGACGCAATATCGGCAGAATGTCTAAAAAATTAAGGAAAAACTGGTTATTTCGTTTTACCAACTGATCTGTCAAGTATGGAAAGAAAAGCAAATGCCAACCCCCTGGAAAGAAGGTATTATAATACCCATACATAAGAAAGGCGATAAAAGATGCTGCGCAAACTATAGGGGTATATCTCTTATTAACACGGGATACAAGGTCTTCTCTCTAATGCTACTAGAAGGACTGACTGCATGCGTGGAATATCAGATAGGAGGAGACTACCAGTGTGGGTTTAGGAATAACCGATCAACAGTAGATCAGATATTCATTATTAGGCAGTTAATGGGAAAATATTGAGAATACAACAGAACATTACACCAGCTATTTATAAACTTTAAACAAGCATATGATTATAAGGGTGAAGTTGTGGAATGCCATGGCTGAACTGGGCATACCGAAAAAGCTTATCAATCTTACAAAGGCTTATGTGGAAGGATCTGTTAGCGTAGACTTGATGGAAAGATGTCAACCTTCTTTACAATCAACAGTGGTCTCAAACAGGGAGATGCGTTATCCCCACTTCTCTTTAATATCGCTTTGGAGAGCATTGTGCGTAAGGCAAACACAGAAGCGCTTCTCTTTAGAAATCAAGGTCCCCTAATTATATTGGCTTTTGCAGATGATATGGATATAGTGGGAAATACAATCACTAATGTAAAGGAAGATTTCATTAAACTGGAAAGTGCTTTAAAAGAAGTAGAGCTACGAATCAATGAAGATAAAACAAAATACATGGCTACAACAAGAACAGAACGGCGTGACAGATTACGACAGAACGTGACAATGGATCACTACAATTTTGAAAGGATCCAGCAATTCAAATATTTGAGAGCTAAGATCACCTCCGACAACAACATTACACAAGAGATTAACAACAGAATACAAGGAGGTAATGGCTGTCTGCGTTACAAAAAATAATGAAATCGAAAAATGTATCTCACCATACGAAAATAAGAATCTATCATTCAGTTATAAGACCTATAATGACATATGCATGCGAAACATGGACTATGACAAAACAAAATGAAAATAGACTGAGGATTGCCGAAAGAAGAATTTTAAGAGGGACCTACGGACCAGTCAAGGACAACACCACACATGAGTGAGGAATTGGAGGAATTGTACAATCAGCCAGATATCGATATATATTCAAGCAGAAAGACTAAGAGGGGCTGGTCATGTTAGGAGACATGATCAACGTGTCATCAGATTGGTATGGGAAGCGACCCCAGAAGGAAAGCGGCCGCTAGGAAGACCAAAAATGCGGTGGAGAGACAATATTGCAGCGGACTTACGGAACCTAAATGTCGACTGACCAGAAGAACTAATGATGGACCGCAACAAGTGGAGGCAAATAGTAAAGTCAGCCAAGACCCACCTAGGGCTGTAGTGCTTCGGAGAGAGAGAGAGAGAGAGAGAGAGAGAGAGAGAGAGAGAGAGAGAGAGAGAGAGAGAGAGAGAAGAGAGAGTGAGATTTAAGAAATTCTTTTGGCAACAGTAATCATATATGAAGCTGATAGCTGGGAAGTAGTGCAAAGTTCTTTCAATTATAATTCAAATATAGTTTATGAGTGGTTATGTAAAAATAAACTATCCCTAAACATCAACAAAACTGTGTAAAGTACGACCAGCGAAAGATTGCATGAGACGAAAGGGGAAAGTTTGCCATAAAATGTGGTATATTCTATGTTTATTGTTTAATAAGATACGTAATGCGTCAAAATATCGTCAAGTTCCATAGCTGAACAGATACGCCGTTGATAAATATGAGTTTGAAGATTGGTAATAGATATGACAACACTGTACCTACTCTCCTACATTCTTTGAGGATGCTTCCTCTTAATGGCCGTAGAATATATGAGTTTTGCCAATTATAAGGGTCAGTCAAGTAGGCCCCCCATTTGAATGTAACCAAAAGAGGAAGTGCTCATTTACTTGTGTTAGAACTGTGCTTTGATGTGCTGCAAAAATCTTGAAATGTGCTGCTAATAAAGCTTATATTTATTTTTAATGGCGGGCTAACTCGTATATCAGATCTCTGTTAAAGTTGGAAAAAGCAAAACAAAAGTTGATGCGGGTTAAAAGTTCTTATGGACCACATCAGACTAACCTACAGACATGTACATAGAAATAATTATTATCACTATTAACACATAATTCTAAGAGTCATACGTGTTGCCGTATAGCATCCTGGAACATTTCATAGTTCGAGTCACCTCTTTTTAGCAAGCCATCCTTTTCAATAACTCCACTGGTTCTCCATCTTCCAATATTATGCTAATTATGACATCCAGTAGTCCAGTTAATATGTAGGTTGGTTGCAAGTAATTAAAACAGACACATAAAAGTGAATCTTTGTTGGCACCTGTAGGTAGTTTAGTTTTCATATCAACAAACTCGAAGTTCTATGAAATATTCGCCGGTGCTATACGGCAAAATAGACTGTTAAAATTATGTGTTAATATTGATGTTAATTATTTTTTGTACAGGTATGTAGGTGAGTCTAATGTGGTCCATAACTTTCAAGCCGTATAAATTTTAGTTTTGCCTTATCAGCACAATGCAGCACAACGCGAGCATGACCGAATACACATTAAAAAAAGTTGAATTCTCCAACCTTAACGGGGGGCTGAAAGTCGAGCTACCCCCCCCCATTTCTAACACGCATAAAATTATTTTGCGTTTTCTGATTTTGTATTGTTTAACCGACACAATGCAGCACAACGCGAGCACGATCGGATACATTTAGGAAAATTTAAATTTTCCAACTTTAACGGGAAGCTGATACACGAATTAGCCCCCCATAAAAAATATATATTAATATAGGCTTTATTGAGCAGCACATACTAAGATTTTTGTAGCACATCACAGCACAGTTCTAGTCCAAGAAAATGAGCACTTTCTGTTTTGGTTACATTTAGACGGGGGGACAACTCGACTGACCTCAATTATAGTGATAAACTGCCAGATAATCTCAGTATTATAGTGTCTGGAAATAAGACAACGTATGCAATAGCCAGAGCAATAATATCAAGTATTTGGGAGTATATACTGATCAAAATTGTAAATGGATAGAACACATAATGAAAGTAATTAATAAGACTAGATATTTCACTTATGAAATAAAAAAACTAAACAATATCCTCAGCACAAACAATCTTAGACTATTCTACTAAGCATTTTTCAACTTAAATGTAAATTACATACGGTAAATTTTTGGTTATGCAAGAAACATAAATGATTATATAGACATTCTGCCGTTATTGCGTCGTTTCCTGGGGATTTGAATGTAAGTACATTCACACCTGACTTCCTCTGCCTGCACAATCAAAAACCTGACGAAATATCTTCCCCAGGTCTCTATCATTTCAGCGTCGTTTATGATAAGCTTACCTTCGTCATTCTTTATGACAGTTGCACTTCTGGGCCTAAAACCGTTTTTTATATTTTTTACTTCCCGGAAGAAATGTCTAGTTCTGTTGTTTACTATATTTGACTCTAGTTCTTCAAGAATGTTTCTTGAATGACAATCTTTTTCATTCGAGAAGTATGCAGCAAATTTCTTACAAACTTCGTTGATATTTGTAATTCTATTACACCTACATTCAATTTCTGAATTTTGGTTTATGTTTTAATTTTTCATCTTATTCTTAAGTTCTGTCTTCTTCCAGTACGATTCCTCCAGCGCCATCATTTGGCGACACCTTCACTACCCAATTTAGTAATTTGAATGCCTTAATCTCTTTCTTATACACCTGTCTAATAGAATTACATCTTGTTGATTTTGTTTTATTAATAGAGTTTACTATAGGACATGTTGTATCCTAGCACCATCTAAAATGTATTGTAATTAAAATTAAGGGTTCTATTCAATAAGACTGAACAGTTAATGAGGAAAAACGAAAATTCCTCTATTTATATAAACAACAAAAAGCAAGAGAAGGCATTTTCGTTGGAATGAGAATGGAATATCAAGAATCTGTCCAGATGAAACATATGTGTTACGGTGTATGAGAAATAGACATTTGCACTTCAACTAAGTGGAAAAAGGATGGTACAATCTAGTTTCCTATATAAACCGCAAATCTCTTACGACGAGAATCTATATTTCCCAGAGACCTCATAGAGCAACCATACCAGTGCGAATCGAAATCGAAGTTATTCCCAGCTGAATCATCAATAAGAAGAAGAAAGAAGCCTGTTGCAGCGAATTATTAACCCAGTAAATCGTGTTTTCTTGTTATTTTGGTTAAAAGAAGAGGATCCTGAACTCCAATTCAGTTCGATTGGTGTCAGAAGTGGGATTCTTGTCAAATATCAAGAACAAAAGATGTCCATATCAACAAGGAAGGCCGACATTGAATATTATAGCAGCCCTCGCCGAATTGATGAAACAAGCAGAGCAAGTGAAACAACAAGCCCAGCAGTAAAGCAACCTCGAAGACAAGTTAGCAGAGCAGACGGGCAACATAGAATGTAAAATTTGTAAACAAATCAAAACACAAGCTGAGCAAACCCTGGGATTGGAGGAGTGTATTCTGCAGGGTATGGAAGAACGGTTGAAAGAGGAGCAATCCAAACATCTTGGAGAGATGGAGAACAGGTTGATCGCCTTCATGTTCAGTTGAAAGAGCAGAAAAAGCTTTGGGACAACAGCATGGACGCCCTGACCTACAAAATAGAAGAGGTTAACAGTAGGACCTCCTCAGCACAAACAATCTTAGACTATTCTACTAAGCATTTTTCAACTTAAATGTAAATTACATACGGTAAATTTTTGGTTATGCAACAAACATAAATGATTATATATATATATATATATATATATATAAATAATAATTTCACGCCTAGCTGGTAAATTGAACCTACATTTCGTAGGGTGCCGCAATAAGAACGAGGTTTGTCGTCTACATATTGCGTTTGTGTGCATTTTTTCCACTATACTGCTCAATCAGATTGATTACCAAACATAGCATCAGTCTCCCAGATATATATCATGATTTCGAGGTTGTTGCCTCTCATCAGTATATCGTAGGGTGAAGAGCCATATTTGATAATCAATCCTTATTTGGAACTCATACTTGTATCAATCTTCGGTATAGAACTGTCGGTGGAGACAAGTATGAGCGATATATTAAGCATGTATAATGGTGGATAATAACAATCGGCAAAGGTTAATAATTAATTAAATAAATGAGGAGCTATCCGTACCAGATGACCATATTAGAATATGAATAATAATATCACGCCTAGCTGGTAAATTGAACCTACATTTCGTAGGTTGCCGCAATAAGAACGAGGTTTGTCGTCTACATATTGCGTTTGTGTGCATCTGGTACGGATAGCTCCTCATTTATTTAATTAATTATTAACCTTTGCCGATTGTTATTATCCACCATTATACATGCTTAATATATCGCTCATACTTGTCTCCACCGACAGTTCTATACCGAAGATTGATACAAGTATGAGTTCCAAATAAGGATTGATTATCAAATATGGCTCTTCACCCTACGATATACTGATGAGAGGCAACAACCTCGAAATCATGATATATATCTGGGAGACTGATGCTATGTTTGGTAATCAATCAGATTGAGCAGTATAGTGGAAAAAATGCACACAAACGCAATATGTAGACGACAAACCTCGTTCTTATTGCGGCACCCTACGAAATGTAGGTTCAATTTACCAGCTAGGCGTGAAATTATTATTCATATTCTAATATGGTCATCTGGTACGGATAGCTCCTCATTTATATATATATATATATATATATATATATATATATATATATATATATATATATATATATATATATATATATATATATATATATATGATAAAATAGCTTTTGGTTGGGGATGCAGTCATTTAAGAATTGAAATTCTTTGGATTATGCCAAGCTTTCGAGAATGTTTATTCTTTTCGTCAGGGCAAAATTCGTGAATTTAGATAAAATTAACCACAAACAGGAAAGATTTCATAGCTAATCTTTACTGTTTGTGGTTAATTTTATCTAAATTCACGAATTTTGCCCTGACGAAGAGAATAAACATTCTCGAAAGCTTGGCATAATCCAAAGAATTTTAATTATTAAATGACTGCATCCCCAAAAATCTATTTTATCAAATATTATCAAGAATTCAGAATCAAATATATATATATATATATATATATATATATATATATATATATATATATATATATATATATATATATATGTATATATATATATGTTGAAGGGCACCCTATGTGAGTCCATTTTATTATATTTAAAATTGGGAATGAAAAACCATATCTCACAAATCCTTTAATGGTGCTACCGGTTTCGAGATTTTATTTTACAATCTCATCATCAGGCACTAGGATTCTCAACACGTAGTTGTATAAACAAAAGACAAACAATTAATCACAGATCATCTGTGATTAAACTTAAGGTGCTCGATTTTTGGGAGTTGGCTCTTATTGGCAATATTCAAATGGGATGACCACAAGGTGAGAATTGACGACAACATGTGATTTTATGGTTATTTGCTTGTACTTTTGTGATGCCAATGAATTCGTGGTATACTCCAATTCGAGTTTGACTATCGAATTTTGGGATAGGGTGGCAGTTTTTCTGTTCACTTGGGGACAGTTTACTGTCATGTGTAAAGGCTCTGATATAACTAAGCATAGGTTGTCTTTTAACTTGTAAATGTTGTACCCGCGACTTTATACTCCACCGTACTTTCGCAAGTTTTCGGCACTTCTTGATGGTTCTTGAGTATTTGGACTTCGAATGCTGTGTATTATCGTCTGTTGGATAGGTATACAAAATGGAGCACCATTCATCATGGAAATAGGAAACAGGTGATAAAGTGTGTAAAGCTGTTGTTCCACTAGGGGTATTTTCAGTATAAATACAATATTACTATCTTGTTGATATGCCTGGAGTTCCATGGTTTTTAGATATTGGACAATTTTCGAGAGTTTGACTGGTAAAGGTAAATTATTTCTGTTGAGATTTTGGGATATTTCCTGAAGGGCTGACATAAGATTTTCGGGTTTTATGATCGATGAATGAATAAGTTTCACTGGTGCAAAAGTTATGGCATTTAAAACATCGTTTAGATTATCTTCTATAATCATATAGATCTCTTATAGTTTCTCGCATATCTCGAAGAAATTGAGTTAAGATTCGACAAGCGCTAATTTGTCAAATGATGGATAGTCCTCTCAATTTTTCCCATGTTATCATTAAATGTTTGGCTTTCAATTGTCAAGTTCAAGATTGATTCGTTAAATGTTCTGATCAAGGATGTTGATACCGAAATTTGATTTTTTATGAAGCGTTGATCGTGGTTTAGTTTATAGATTCTTTCAGTGTAGAATTTCTCATCATCCGCGTCTAGGTTGCTTTAAACAAATTTCCAATACCGTCTGGATTGGTTTGGATAATTAGCTTAATAAAAGATACACATGCGTCCTTACATCAGAGTGCAAAAGTTTCATATTATGGTAGTCAGGTTTTAAAGTGTCCTGTATAGCATCGAATATTTTTTTGTTGTTCTCATATGCAGTCAATAATACTGAAATGTTCTTGTGTGTGTGGTTTAGAGTATAGAGTGTCGGTATACCTACGGCTGATGATCATCAGAATTTAGTCGGTTTGTGCCAAAATGGGGAAGAGTTCCAAACATGTCGAAGTAACAGACAGCGGGGCAGTTAATTCGAAATTTATAGTGGAAGAAAACGCAGTTTCCGTCCCGCAAGATGTACGAATAGTTTTGTACGTGATCGCGATAGCCATCTGAATTATGTTATCTATGAAATTAAGAAAAGCTTATAGACATGGTTTAAAACGAGATGGTTTTGAGATCCGGAACAGCTGCAGTGGATGTATAGATGGAACAGGTATGTCACACCTCCACATAACAAAGGATAGTTGGTATGTCAATATTTTATTTTACCACCGTAAAAGTTCAAGCCATCAGACAAAATTTCACGACATTTGGATTGGAAATTAGAATCAACGCTTCATAATAATGGAACAATAAATTTCATCAAAGAAGAAGACGTCTCAAAACAGAAGAAAATTTCTTATTCAATTTGAATTGAAGTGTTTTTAATTTGTATGTGTATTTATCTTTATTTTTCTTATTCGCTCTCTCTATGCATATGAGAAATGAGTATTTGTGCCGTTTAATTGGGACGAAATTTATGCTCGGTTGACAAATTTGAAATACGCTATTGTTAGCGAATCTAAAAGGGTTTTAAAAGCAAATGTGCCAAGAAGCGAATGTGTTCGTGAAGGAGTTAAAAATAATTTACTTAGCCTATTTAATAATTTCGTAAGACTTTATATGATTAACCACCAATTCTTCGATGATAAAAAATATCAAGTAGTTAAAAAACTTTTTAGCACAGAACGAGATAGGGTAATTAGGGCTTTCTTGGTTCTTGGAGTACCGTATAAAATACCGGGTTCTTGCACGTTATATATCCTTCAATATTGGAAGAAGTCCAAGAATTCCCAGAGAGTGAAGGGCAGGGAATTATTAATGAAATAAAGGTTGAGGTAATAAAATTAGAAAAAATCGATTTTTTCAATTTTGCGAGCAAAGTAGTGTGCAGTGCGGGATACCCCTGGATTGGATCATTCCAAAAAGTTTCTAAAATACTTTGATACTGCAAGATCTAAAAGGTATTTGGATCTCAGCAAGAACAAGCTACACCTACTCACTGGATTTCTTACAGGACACTGTCGCCTCAAGAAGCATCTAATGAGATTAGGTCTAGCAGAGGATGACGAGTGCAGATTCTGCGGGGAAGAGGAGGAAACTCCGGATCGCCTGGTGACGGAATGCCTCGCCATTGCTAGCCAACGCAAACAGTGCCTTGGACTAGCAACCTGCAGTAGTGAGGAAGTATCCTCCTTGAAGCCAACCCAGATACTGGAGTTCATTAGAACTCTAGAACTGGAAGGCGATTTGTAGACCGGTCGCAGTGCAATGTAACCCTCTCTTAAATCTAAAGTGTGCAGTAAATTGGATGGATCAGAAGATCGACTGTAATCATTTTTAGATGCTCTAAATTTATTAGAGAAAAATTCTACAGGCTACGAAGCTAATGCTGCCGCATTCGTTAGAACAAAGCTAAACGGAAAGGCTAGAGAGTTAATCGATGAGGAGGACGACTTGAGAAGCATCATAAACAAATTAAAGTATTGCATTAAGTCAGAGGGTTCGCATACAGCTACAGCTGAGCTTCTTTCCATAAAGCAGCAGAATAAAGGCCCTGCCAAATTCGCATCTGAAATAGAAGCCCTGTCGGCGAGTTTGAAGAGCATATATAAGAGAAGGCGTACCTTCAGAAGTAGCGGACAAATATACAACAAGCACTACCGTAAAGGCGCTGAAAAATAAGTCAAGTTCTGAAAAGACGCGTATTATTATGGTAGCCGCCACTTTCCAGACCCCGAACGAAGCGATCTCGAAACTCGTTGATGTTACCCCGGACTCAGCTGAAACTAGCTCATCAATATTTTTTATAAGACAAAATTGGCCAAAAAGAGTTCAATATAGAGGAAATATGCGTGGTAGAGGACCGAAGTACAGTCGCTATGGAAATTCAGCCAACCACTACGCTCGAACAGATAAATTTAACAATTATAGAGCGAAGAATCCAAACTATAGTGGCACATATATTAGTAACAGAAACAATATTAGAGGACAGCGAAATTCTTTCGTGGGAAGCTATAAGTCGGAAGACAATTCGTGAAACCAACAGCATCCTCAGCTAGGTCCAATGGGGGACATCCTGTAAAAATATTTCATATGAACCTGTCAGTTTTTAATTTTGTAATGACTAACACACAAATGACGGAAGGAGAAAGCATTACACTAACAGTCGACACGAAACTAATATTTTTATAAACAATTACTCATTACCTCACACATTTCATGTGGTGGACAATAATTTTCCCATACCATCTGATGGAATTATAGGGCGAAATTTTATAGCAACATATCGATGCCAACTAGATTACTCAAGCTGAACTATGACCGTCATATGTGGAAATGTAGAAATAACAACTTCAATTTTTAGTAGTCCGGAGGAAGACGTACTCATAATACCACCCAGATGTAAAATAATTAGATACATAAAAAGGTTTAAACGGCTCACAGAAGATGCTGTTGTTCTGAACAAAGAGATAGTACCCGGAGTTTTTATAGCAGGTACGATAATTTCGAGTTCAACCCCAATAATAAAAGTGTTAAATACAAACAATGAAAGTGTCACTATAAAAAATGCTGATATGGAAATCACCGAAAATTTATTCGGTTTACGATATTAGCTATGAGAAACAAAACAGGGAGTCGCAACTTTTAAATGAACTAAACAAAGATATACCAGAATACGCAATAAATGAGACAATGGCTTTTCTACCGACAAATTGTCAACAAACAATTTTTACGAACAAAAATTAAAATTATTAGATACAAAGCCTGTCTATTGCAAAAACTTTCGTATTCCTCATTCGCAAACATCGGAAATAGATGCACAAGTCAGCAAACTGTTGGCAGATAAAATAATAGAGCCATCGATAGCAGAATATAACAGTCCAATTTTGTTGGTACCAAAAAAGTCATCAGGCCAAAACAAAAAATGGAGACTAGTGATAGATTTCAGGGGAGTTAATAAGGCCCTTTTAGGTTATAAATTTCCTTTACAATGAATTGACGTTATCCTGGATCAATTGGGAAGAGCTTAGTTTTTCTCTACGTTAGATTTGAAAGCAGAATTTCACCAAATGCCTCTGGAAGAAAATTCTAGGGATATAACGACCTTTAGCACTAATCAAGGATCTTACAGATTTATAAGGCTTCCTTTTGGGCTCAAAGTTAGTCCAAATAGCTTCCAAAGAATGATGAATTTCGCTTTTGCAGGTATATCTCCAGAAAAGGTATTCTTTTACATGGATGATCTTATCGTCATAGGATGTTCTAAAAATAAAATCAAATTTACGAAGTGTTTTTGAAACTTGCAGGAAGTACAATCTAAAACTAAATCCTGAAAAATGTATGTTTTTTCAAAAATAAGTTACCTTCTTAGGACATAAATGCATAGATTTAGGAATCTTGCCAGAAGAGGCAAAATTTGAGGTAGTTCTCTCATATTCACCTCCGAAGGACCCGAACGCAGTAAAAAGATTCGTTTTTTTTCCTTCATACAATCGACAATTTATTACTAATTTCGCAGAGCTTGCGAAGCCACTTAACAAGCTTACAAAAAAAATCTACGTTTAATTGGACACAAGATTGCCAAGAATCGTTCCAAAAACTTAAAAATGAACTTCTTCATCCAACTACTCTTCAGTACCCTGATTTTAGCAAACATTTCAGTTTAACCAGGGGCGCATCCAAAGAAGCATGTGGAGCCGTTTTGACACAAAATTATGCTGGTTTGGATATGCCCACAACATATGCCTCAAGATCTTTCACTAAAGGAGAGTCAAGCAAATCTACTATACAGCAAGAGCTAACCGCAATTTGCTGGAGAATTAGCTATTTTAGACCTTATCTATATGGAAACAAGTTCATTGTGAAGTCTGACCATAAACCGTTAGTTTACTTAATTTCGATGAAGGACCCCTCATCAAAATTAACGCGTATGAGGCTAGAATTAGAAGAGTATGACTTCGAAGTACAATACATCAAGAGAAGTGAAAATATCGGAGCAGAATTTTTATCTAGACTCAGTATCGATGACCTCAAACAGATGTCGCATAGTTGCTCACAAATATTGGTTCTCACTAGGTCAGTGATTAAAAAGCAGCAAAACAAAATAACTACGACAGAGAAAAACGCTACGCTGCGACAAACCCGAAATTTTATGAATCTTTTGACAATTTGAGCACAATTAAGTTACGTTTTGCGAAATTTGATATTAAGCCCAATTATCTTAGGATTATTTTGGGAATAAAAGGAAGATTCTGCGCAGAATCGAGATTAGCGATCAATAATGGCAGTATTTCATTAGAGAATATACTGTCTGAGCTGGAGAAAGTGTAATGTAAAAGAAATAAAAATAAAAACAAGCGACCAGTTATTTAGAAAGTGCACTCTAAAAGAATTGAAGCAAATAGGTCAGCAAAAATTGAAAAATATAAATATCGTCCTATTCAAGGAAGCTCAAATGGTCGAAAGCAGAGAAGATAAATACAACTCAATTAGAAATTATCATGATAATCCAGTCACAGGTGGTCATTGTGGACAGAAAAAGTTGCTGAAGAAGCTAAAAGCACGCTACAGATGGAAAGGAATGTCACATGATGTTTCAATTTATGTGAAATATTGTCAAAAATGCCAGATGAATAAAATTAAATCCAAGACTAGAGAAACAATGACGATAACACCCACACCTCAAAAAGCTTTCGATACTATTGGTCCATTTATGAAAACGCCTAACAACATGCAATACGCTCTTACAATACAATTCCCAACAAAGAAGCTATAACAGTCGTTAAGGCTATCATGGAGCAATGTATACTTATATTTGGCCCTATGAGAGAAGCTAGAACTGATTTGGGAACGGAGTATAAAAACGAAGTATTTTCAGAACTGAAGAAATTACTAAATATTAACCATATGTTTTCAACTGCTTATCATAGTCAAACAATAGGTTCATGTGAAAGAAACCATAGAGTTCTCAACGAGTTTATTCGAATGTATTTAAATGAAAACTTCATGGGACTTCTGGTTACCATATTTTTGTTTTTGTTATAATGCAACACCTAGCGCATATCACAACTATACTCCATTCGAATTAGTATTCGCAAGAAAACCAGATCTATTTGAAGTACTTTCAAGTTCCACTTTATCAGAAAATCATGTATAGGCTACAAGCATCTAATAAACGCGCTGCGGAACTCATATCGCAGGCCAAGCAAAAGCAATTTATATCAGCAAGCTAGAAAATTGTTTTTAAAACCAGTAGATTTAGTGGTATTAACCAATGAAAACAGATCCAAATTCGTGGTATAAAGGTCCATATTCGGTAATTAATTGTGAGGGAGTTAACTGTAAAATCAAAAATCTTAATGATGGAGAGAAAAGCCTAGTACACAAAAATCGATTACAAATATTTCAGAAAATATAAATTTAGTTATGGAATAGAAAATTGAGTTAGTAGGTCATATAATAATTGTGTTGAGTGGTTGTGTTGGGTAAAGTTACACAAAAACATTCGAGAAGAAGAACAGTGTGACCGTAATAATTATGTTAGGTATTTAAATTTAATAAATATTTTGCTTAAACAACATATCTACCTAGGTATAGTTAGCGAGTTAAAGTTTGATCTCATAAATTTTTGTTTTAAAAAAATCTTCAATCAGCTTAACAAATTTATTTTTGGAAATTACTTTTACAGATATCACCATAATATCTTCTACCAACTAAAAAATACAGTGGTTACCTTAGATATATTTATAATTATAAAATAGCTGCATCAGCTACAAAGCTACTCGTGTTAGAACAAATGTTACGACATGTAATACCGCATCAACTAATAAAGCTGAGTATGCTAAACTGGTGTCTTTTGTTAGACATGTAACTCCTCCCATCGAAGAACGAAACTCCGGAGAAGTTCAAATGACGATATTTTGGGGTTGTTCTAAAATATCTTTGAAAAAGTACTTTTAGTGTTAAATATAAAATTGAACAAATGGCTATCAAGTAAAGAACAACAGTCCATACACTAACACTATTGAAATCCACTGGTTCACTATCAGTGTTTGTGACTCTTTGGTTTTGAAGTTCTAGAGCTGTTCGAATGTCCTTTATGGTATCTAGATTCAGGTGTTCAGTTTTGAGAGGTTTAATGTTTTCATTATTATTTTCTTGTTCATCTTTAATGGGAGTTATTTTGGGAAGTAGAATTTTCCTATATCGTGATCTTGTTGGTTTTCTATTTTTTATTAGAACTTGGTTCAATTGGACTTTGCATGGTGGATCGATTTCTAATAAGTGCCATGGAGTGGGATTTTTTCGTTTGATTTTTCACATTGTTGGTTGGCTATAGTTCTTTCAGGAACGATAAGGATCCATATTTCTTCTTCAATTTTCTTGGTTTTAATTTATGTTATTTCTACTGAGATTTCGGTGCAATTTGGATTGATTTCTGTTATTTCAGCATTTGGATTTCACAAGGTACATCATTGGGTAAATATATGGGGTTGACGTTATGGCACATATGTTGGTCGGGTGATATTTCTTGGCATCTTCTTTCCTGGAATATGTATCTTTGCTCATTCAGGAGGAGGAAATTTGTTCTCGGGATAATCATTTTAAAATGTTTTTTATGTGGAAAAGGTAAAGGATAAAGGTGATAGTAGCTAAAATTTTCGAGTTCCACTAATGGGATTTCTATTACAAATATAATTTGTTATCTTTACTGTAACTCTTGATATTCAGTACTTTTTCATAATTCAGTTTATTTTCAATATTTAATTCGAATGGTAATTTAACGTTAGTTAAATATTATGATATGAATTTAATCTCCTCTAGTAATTCTTATGGGTTAATGATGGAATTGTGCAAAGTGTTTGATTTTGCAAATGATATAGATATCTCTATTTTTTCTAATACTTCATACATATTTCTAAATGATGATAATAATTGTGAAAAGAACATTTGTATAAAGAAGTATTCGTTCTTATGAAAATCTGAACTTGTCAATTTGAAGTAAATGAGTTTGTAATGACATCTCATTTCTTGTTATGTTATTTGCCATTTCCTCAAAACTTTTGATTGTTTGGTTAACAATAGTAAACTGTTCCTGAACCAACGTTTTAATTTTTCCTTGATTTTTGAATAAGGTATTTATTGCTTTATCATATCTAATAGCATCATCCTGATCCAAATTACCAGTGAAAACTTTTATCATTCATCCTAGATCGTTTATTAAACCTCTTTTTTTTCTAATATTCAATAGTGGATTCAATTGCACTATTTGATTATCTACTCTTCTTTGTAATGGTATGACTAAATTGTTATAATTTTGGTACTCAACTGACTTATTTGAGGAGTTTTCTGGAGTGTTTACTTAAATATGAGATTTTTTTTATAAAAGTTGATATGTCAAAAATTTTAATAAAAGACCAATAGTCTATGGCATTTTGGGCATTACTAATTTTGAATGGCAGAAGACCTGAATTGTCCTTTAAGTCATGGAATTCCGGATATCGAAATTGTTTCTCTAATCCTCGGCAGTAGGCGAAGATCCTGAAAGGGTATTAGGTGGTTTTAGTTCTTTCATATGTATTACCTGAATTTTATTATTCTTTTTATTTTTAACCTTTATATTGTGCTCCAATATTTCCAAAATCTCATAAGGTCCAATGAATTCATATTCTCTTCTATTTCTTTTTTATTCGATTTGTATACGGTTTGTCCTACTTTGAATTCTATTTGTTCTGGACCTTTGTAGTTTCGTTTTTCTATAACTTTTTCTTTTTTCTGTTCTATTTTTTGGGAGATATTCTGATATAAATGTTTCAATTTTTCATTATGAGTTGTTACATAGTCAGTATAGAAGGATGTCTGAATTAGATTTGATAGGTCTCGTGAATTTGTGTGACCGACAGTGAGTTAGTATGGAGCATAATTTGTAGTTGAATGAAAAGTGCTGCTGTAAGCAATTATTGCGTAATTCATTGAGTCTTTGACAAAATCTTTCCGATATTTTTTCCTTAGGATTCAAAGATACTCAATAATACTTGAATGGAATTTCTCTATTAGGGCATTGGATTCGTTATGTAAAGGGGTAGTGAAGTGAATATTAATTTTGTGGGCTTTTAACAAATTCTTGGACTAATTCGTTTTTGAACTCGGTTCCATTGTCGAATGTTATCTGTTCTGGTAATCCGCAATATGAAAAGTACTGTAAAAGGCCTTTGCATATCTCTATCGATGTTTTTCCTTTTATTGGGATAGCTTGACCTAATTTTGAAAAAGCTTCTATAATGTCTAGAAAATGTTCTTCATCGAATCTAAATATATCTGCGTGTAATAATTGGAAAGGTTTTCTTACGGATTACTAGTTATATCTTATTTCATAGATGGCCGGTAATATTTTTTTTAATTTTCTCTAGTGTTTCATTTATCCCTCTGTGGTTACATTTACCTTCGTGTTGGTGTTTCATCATCATTATTTTTTCTTCTTGGTCCTTTATATTTATTTATTTATTTATTTATTTTTTTATTGTTTACTAATTTAGTACATTTTATCAATTTCAGAAGGTTTCCTTTAAATGTTTCTATGAATATTTTATTGAATTATGTATAAAGTACTTCATCGTTGAAATACATGTAAAATGTTCTATCAGCTGTCGTGTAGTTTTTTAGGAAGTTTATTATAGAAGTCTTGTTATTTGGTATTGTACTGAAAATTAAAGGTTCTATTCAATACCATTGAATAGTTAATTAGGAAAAACGAAAATTCATCTATTTAGAACAAACAACAAAAAGCAAGAGAAAGAATTTCACTTGGAATGAGCATGGAATGCCAAGGATCTGTCCGATGAAACCCATATGTTACGGAGTGTGAGGAATAGTTAAATTCACTTCAAATAAGTGGAAAAAGGGTGGATCAATCTAATTCCCTATATAAACTGCAAATGTCATACGACGGGCAGATCATTTCTGCTAGAGACCTCGTAGAGTAAAAATCAGTGAAATTCGAAATCAAATTATTCCCAGCTGAATCATCAAGGAAGAAGAAGAGGACATCTGTAACCAGACCAGACTGCACGTGTCATCGATAAATTTGGTATCAAATTGTATTGCCAATGGCGTTCCAAGACAATTTTATTATGGAAGAATAAAATTCTGAAACCAGAAATTTGTGTTTTCTTTTTATTTTGACAAGGCCGAAAGGATCCCGAACTGCAATTCAGTTCAGTATTTTTTATATGTAACTTCTGTGTTGTCGTGTGGATTTTTTGTTAGTATAATCTGGAGATTCTTATTATTGATTATTTCGTCAAGAATTGGAATTCCTTCATTTATATTATCATCTGCATTGATGGAGTGTAATATCTCTGTACTTTCATCTGTTGGTGCTGTCTCTGTATCGCTAGAAGTTCTTCGTTGAGTTGTCGGTTTTATTTGAATATTTTGAAAAATTCTTATTTTATTTCCATTATCTTTAGTGCTTGATGAACTTTATTTGTTTTTGAGATAATGATCTAATATGTCTTGCTTAATTTCTTCCAATTCTTGTTTGTTAGAGTCTGTAGGACTTGGATTTAGGAATTCTGAGATTTCTTGATCGATTTCGCCTGGGTTGTTAAAAATGCTTTGGTTTTCGATTGCGTTGATTTGGATCCTAGAAAGGGCGTCTGCATATCATAGTCGAATTCTTCCAATTTTAAGCGCCATCTGACTAGTTTGCTATTCGGTTCTTTTAAATTGAAAATCCAAACTAGTGGTCTATGATCTGTATAAATTTTGAACTTTCTGCCATGTAGATATGGTCTAAAGTGCTTACAGGCCCAAACTACTGCAAGTAACTCTTTTTCGATGGTTGAGTAACTGGATTTTGAAATTTGATTCGCGTAGTCTCTTGAAGACTTGTCTTAATCTGGTGAGATGTTCTTGTAAGGAACTGCTGTAAATTACGATGTTATCTAAGTAGACAAGACAAATTTCATTCTGGAGGCCTCTTAAAACGTTGTCCATTACGCGTTGGAAGGTTCTAGGAGAATTTCGATGTCCAAACGGAAGACGCTTAAATTTAAAATGTCCATTCTCTATGAAAAAAGCCATTTTTGAGATGTCTTTGGGCACCATTTCAATTTGATGAAATCAACTTGCAAGATCTATTATGGAGAACTATTGACTTCCACCTAACTTGTCTAATATATCTATTATATTGGGAAGTGGGTATTTGTCATCAATTGTCTTCTCTTTTAACTTTCTGTAGTCGATTACTACTCTCCATTTCTTTCTCCCCGATGCGTCCATTTTCTTTGGCTCAATCCAAATCAGGCTAGACCAAGGGCTAGTCGAATATTCTATTATACCTTGGTCGAACATTTTCTCAATCTGTTCCTTGACTTCACTTTTATGTATTTCTGGATATCGATAACTTTTGGTAAAAATAGGGGTGTTGTCGGTTAAGTTAATTTCATGTCTAATTTTATTTGTAAACGTTAATGGAATTTTTTCTGAATGAAGATATCTTTGAATTCAAAGCATTTTAGCTTCCTCCTCTTCTTTTTTTACAATGCTCTAGTCTTAGATTTTTTAAATTTTCCTTAAGAATTTCATCGAGATCAAGTTTGTCTTCTTCTTTTGCCATGGTTTCATAAAACTTTAAATCAATTGTATTTATTGGTTCTATATCTAGAGCTGTAGAAATAGTAAGGTTAGTTGGTTGATCGCTATTATTGGATATTGTTGTTATAGCATGGTATTCTATTAAATTTACTAGGGCTTCTGACATTTCCAAGTCTTTTTGTAAAATCGTATACTTTAAAATTCTTATTCCATATTTCTGTCGTACTGGAATTTTGACGATTTTCTGCATCCTTGGTTCAAAATGTATTTCACAGGGTTTATTTGACTTCATAACTTGAAGTTTTGGATCGTTGTCTTCATATATAATTGGATTTTTGGAATGTGGTGTAATAATGCATTTGTTCTTTAAATCGATATTTGCTTGAAGTTTGCTTAATATATCTGCACCTATCAAACCATTATATCGATTGGAAAATTTAAACAAGTAAAATTTGTAAAAATCGTTTACGTTAAAAATTTCGAAAGCTGGTATATAATTGCATTTTGATAATGTGAAGTTATGCCATGAGCTGTTTGTATATTAAAATTTTCATATGTAATATATTGTGAATAAAAATAATTTGCCAAGTCTGGATTTATTAGACTTTTTGAACTACCTGTATCTAAAAGAAAATGTGCATTTATTTGTGGTATGAAAATGTATGGCAAATGTTGTAGGTTTGCATAGATCCTATTTAATTGTAATCAAATGTTTCATATTGTTCTACATCTGAATAATCATTCTCGACTTGGTGATTATATAATTTTGCATCACTCTTTTTATTGAGTATTGTATTACTTGAACCTAATTCCATGGGCTTGGGATAGGTAGACACTCTATTCGTTGAACTTTGATTTGTGTTCGGATATTTGTTGAATTGATAATTTGGTCTACTGAAATTCGGTTGTAAGGGTGATTCACTAAAACTGTTATAAGGGGTTTGAGAGAACTTTGGTCGAATGAAATTAGATTGTGGAAAACTTGGTTGTGAGAATTTGGGTGTTTGGAAATTATTTGAATTTGAAGAATACATATTCCATGGTTGATTAGTGTTCCGTCTATATCGAAAATAGTAAAAATTAAGTCTTGGCTGAAATATTTGGGGTGTTTGTGTAGATGGAGTAAATTGTTTTGGTGACATTTGGTTAACGAATGGTCGGAGATTCGTTTGAGGTTTTTGAAAAATTGGGTTAATTGTCACGTTCATCTGCCGTTGGATATGATTACACGATTTTCGTTCTGAGAGAAAACTCCAATAGTATTTTAAAGTGGATAGGTAGTCATGTACTAACGGTTATTATTCGTTTTATTAGCTATTTATTTTGTTAACTCGTTTACAATAGTTGTTGAATGTGTATATATTCAATTAGTTCTAGAATTGGTGGATTAATTCTCGAACATTCCAGAAACTATATGTGAGGTACAGTTTACCACAGTATTTTCAGTTTGACAAGATTCTAGAACATCATTACAAGCGTCTAGATAATCATAAAACTTTCTCGATGAATATGATGTTATGATTCAGATATATAAAGCCTTATCGATCATGGGACGCAGTCAGTTTATTGTATCAGTCAATTGGAGACATAATTCGATAGTAGTTGATAAGCGATAGTCAAAGTGACAAGTTGTGACAGTTGTATTATTACAGAAAGTCGTGTAAAAGGTGTTGAAAATAAACGTTTTTGAAAGCAACTGCGAATTTTGGAGTATTACGCAAGTAAACTCACCCCTCAACGTTTTGCACAGGGTTAAACGTTACAGTTGGTGTCAGAGCTCGATCCTTCGTATTTTCCTGAGAATATAATTTGAATATCAGATCGAAAGATTACGACGAAATGGCAATTTTTTTCAGAAATAATGATGTTACTAGAAAATCGTGAAAGAATTAGACAACAAGAAAAAAAATATGAATTAGACAACAGGGAAAAGAAGAACGAGAACAAAAATAAGACACTTTTTTGAAAATCAATAGAAATGTAGACAAAAAGAAAAAGGAAGTAGTAGACAAGAACAAGAAAGAATTAGACAGCAAGAAAAAGAAGAACAAGAAAGAATTAGACAGGAAGACCAAATAATAATAAGACACATTCTAGAAAATCAAGAGAGAATTTAGACAACAAGAAAAAGAAAAACGAGAAAGAATTAGACAACAGGAGAAAGAAGAATTAGAAAGAATAAGACAAGTGTTAGAAGAACAACAAACAAGAATAATAAAAATCTTAGAAGGACAAGCAAGAGTGCGACAAGAAGATAAACAAGAAGTTGACCAAAAATTAGAGAAAGTTCAAGAAAGTTTTGATCAAACATTTCAAATAATGGAAGAGAAGATATCTCAAATGAAGCATGAGTGCACTTGAGAATATGGTCCTATAAAATTCAAAATGGTGGAGTCAATCCAGTTTAAATTGAAGCCCCAAAATTCGATGGTAAGCAGTCTTGGTCTACATATAAAAAGCAATTTGATGCTACTGCTTTAGCCAGTAGTTGGTCAGATGAAGAGAAAGCCACTGCATTGATCCTGGCTCTCCGTGGTGATGCCTTGGAAATCTTAAATACCCTAACTGGCGGCGAACATACTTTTGATAGTTTAGTGGATAGTCTTGAAAGGCGATATGGTGACCAACATCTTCAACAAGTTTACCAAGCACAGTTAAAGTAAAGGCTACAAAGGTATGACGAAACATTGCACCAGTATGAAATGGATGTTGTCCGGCCCGTTCGACTGACATACCCTTCGGCGCCAAGATATTTTCTTGATAGGTTAACAGTATAAACATTCATTGATTTCCTAAGAGATTTTGAGACTCAGAAGGCCTTACGGTTGAGTGGTCTTACAAGAATTGAAGATGCCCTTGCACCTGCACTTGACTATGCAGCTGCTAAACAGGAATCCAGAACTCATCTCCATCCGGGACAAGTTCGACGAGTTCCCCTAGTCCAAGAGGAGAAATACAGAAAAAGAAGCATCATTAAGCAAATTATTGAAATGTTGCGAAAACTTGATGGACAAACGATTGGACGTAGTAGTCAGAGGGTGTGTTGGATTAGTGGACAAGGACACATGAAGAAGAATTGTTCAGACTTTCAAACTAGCAATGTGCCAGACAACTCCAGTACTCAGAGAATGTGTTGGAATTGTGGACAAGAAGGGCACATGAAGAAGGACTGTCCACAACTTCAAAGAGGCCATATACAGTAAACTTCATTATTGCTCCAACAAGGACAGCTCAAATAGAGAGCCTGGTGTTAGTAGGGAAGATGTCGTACCTAGTTCGAAGGAGTATTACAAAATGTGCACTGCGTTTTGATGTCGAGGAAGTATCAGGCAATGTGTAGGCAATAGTGGTTGTGGGAAAAGCAATTCACATTGCAGTAGTCCACGAAAAGGCGCTGGAAGTAGAAGGTGCTTTGAAATATACTGTCATAAATTGACGTCTTCTTTCCACATACCTAGATCGCATATAGGCAGTTTATGATAACGTGTTGGAGAAGTTTGTATGACATCAAAGAATCGTGTTAGCTGGTGTAGAAGTTGATCACCTGTTCGAAGATGTTCACCTATACGAGGAGGTAGTCGTACTCCGGTGGAATATTTCGATGATTGAAGAAGAGCATCAAAACGACCACCAAGTAATATGTCTTCCTCGGAAGGCGAGGGTGAGGATTGAGACAAGAGGATGCAAGGAGCTCCCCCAGTTGAGATAGAAGAACGGGGCAGTGTAACGTGGATAGTTAGTCATGTACTTACGGTTGTTATTCATTCTATTAGTTATTTATTCTACTACCTTGTTTACAACAGTTGTTGGATGTGTATTTCTTTAATTAGTTCTAGAACTGGTAGATTGATTCTTGAACCTTACAGAAACTATATCTTAGGTACAGTTTGTCACAGTATTGTTAGTTTGACAATCTTCTAGAACATCGTTACAAGCGTCTAGATAATCATAGAACACTCTCAAGTGAACTCACCCACAACGTTTAGCACGGGTTAAACGTTACAGTATTATTTATAGGCTCTGTGGAATATTGGCACAGGGCCGGTCCGGTCAGAATGAAGTATCTGAAATGAGTTTATGCTTCAGCACAAAATTTCATGCGGTTAAAATTGAATTTTTTATTTGATTTGTGTTGGTATTTAGCAAGATTGCAGAATTCTGATGGGTTTTTAATATTTCGAAGGGTCCATTGACTTTATCAGCTATCTTTTTTCAACTGAGACTCTTTTATAAATACTTTATTTTCTGCTTTAAAGTCTTTAATATTGTCATGGACATATTGATCGAACCGAAGTTTTGCTTTTTTGTTTTTGTCTGTCGTCCGTTATCTGTCTGCTTTCTAGAAATGTTATTCACATGTTATTCAGATATCTGACGTATTTCGTGATTAATTCTTTCTCATTATAAAGGTTCTCCGGGGGTCTACGAGAGCTGTGTCTGAGCACAAGCTCGTATGGCGTAAATCCGTGAGTCATTGGCGGAGTTATTGTAACCGATGACCGCGTAAGGCAGTATATTGAACGGATGTTCTCGGGGATGGTCAGCTAGATGGGGTCGGATCATTTTCAAGAAATTTGAATTGAACCGTTTGACTGGGGATTTCCTACACTTGAATAGGTCAGTTTTGTATCAAATAATTTACATAAGTCCTTGAGAAATGCATTATCGAATTCCCTTCCGTAATCACAATGAATTCGGAGGGGCGTCCCATAGTGTTGAAAGTAGACTAGAAATGTATTAGATGCCGTTTTGGCTCTTTTGTTTTGAATAGGGTAAACCTGACTAATCTTTTCAACTCGTTCTTAATCGTTAATGCGTATTTTTTCTAGGGGACTTCCAGGATGTCGATATTAATCCTATCGTAGGGGGCTTTTGAAGTTTCTGTTATAACGAGGGGTCTGTTTAGGTTTTTCCGACACGCTTTGTTTCTTTAGCAGATCTCACATTGTCTAAAGAATTTCTCGACGTCTTTAGTTAGTCCTTTCCATTGTATATTTCTTTTATGAGTCTAATCCTTTCGTTCACGCATCTGTGCTGGTGAGTCTTACCGTTATGATACTGGTCTAATCTGGTTGGAATTTGTTGTTATGTTGGAGTCTGGATGACATTTTAACCTTAAACCTTAAATTTGATTTCTTTTTCAGCATTTATGAACGAGAGCATTTCTAGGATTGGGAGATCTAAATTTGTCTCTACGCAGTACGTTTTGTCGGCTGGTAGCTAGTCTTGACTCAAGTATAAGAATCCGAATAAATGTTCTTGAACACTGTCAGGTTTGTAGGGCAGAGAAATAATAAAGTATTTCCTATTTTTTACATATTTACTCGAAATTCTAGGGTTCTCGAAATCGACGTTTATGTCTATGAATTTATTATTAATTTCGGTCAGTTACTTTTGTCTAAAGAAACTCACAATGTTCTTGTTTCTCTTGTCCAGTAGTTGTTCTTTAGAAAATTCGATTTTCGAGTAGTCTATCACGGGTTAGATCTTATAAAATTTGACAAAGGTTGTGAACTGTTCGTACATCTTATTTTGCTAGTTTCGTCTCTTTTTTAGTTTTCTATAAACTTACGATAGTAACCTACCAGTCCAAGGAATGACTTATTTGTTTTTTGGTTCTTAGGTTCGGGGAAATGGATTATTCATTCACCTTTAGATGGACTCGGTTTAACGCCATAGTTCCTAAATATCCAAGGTACACTACTACTTTTCGTAGAAATTCACACTTGCCTTGTTGTATCCTAATTCAGTCGTTTAAATATTTCTGTCTGTGGGTCAATCTGTTAATATATGAATGGACAGTAGATGATTATGTCGTCCTAGTCACTTAGGACTGCCGTGTTCTGCTGTGTAGAAGGATCCCACTTCTGATACCATTTTTTTATCACATTATCCCAAAATTGCTATTCAAAAAGCATTCACAACTTTATTTAATGAAAAATAAACAAACAATAAGATGAGATAACAACTAATTGAGGATTCTCATGTTTTCCTACTTATACTAAGGATAGTGTCAAATAAGCACTTTTGACCACGTAGGCACTGTTTCGTCCGTTCACAAGTGTCAACGATTCATTCTTGGTAACAGCGGTTGATGGTGGCGTGACGCTGTGTCAGCATGTAGAAATGGTAGCGCCGATGTCGCTAAGTCAGCATTAAGTGCAATATAATATTTATATATCTGTACTAATATATATGTATACGAGTAACGACTTTTCGTATGACAACAAAAATCTCGAAAACTACTTATCCGATTTCGATAATTTTTACTATACAGCTATAAATTAGTTTGTTTGTTTTAAGTCTGAGTTTCGTGAACCACAATAAACTGTTTAATTGTTGTATGACTGTCTTACCTTGCCTTATACCTTATTCGATGTCCCGCTCATCCTTACCGTCTTATGTAATGAAAATACCTAAATTTTTATATTTTCCAATGATTTTAATTGTTTAAGTATGTGTCTGATGGTGCTACGCAATGATATTCAGTTTTCTTATTTGTACTTGTAGCTCCTATTTTGTTAATTCTCTCATCGAGTAAGTGATGTCGTCTTCATCATTAGCACGTATTACTTGATCGTCGGCAAAAAGCATTGTGTAAACATTTGTTTCCCCATCTCTATTCCCATTCTTGAAAATTTCTTACACCATTCACGGAGGACTTCTTGTAGATATTACATTTTAAGTAGGGTTAGTGATATGTAACAGCCTTGCTTCAGTCCCTTTGTAATTTTAATTCTTATCTGTTGGCCCATTCTAATAACACATTCAGTGCTTTTATATATTACGTTGTATATGCTCCTTATATAGGATTCGTTGATCCCGCGATTCGTCAGCACCTCGAACATTTTATTTAAACGAACCCAGTCATATGCCTTCTTCAAGTCAATAAATATAATATGGGTCTCTATAATCCTCACCATTCATTTGTCTATAATTTGCTTGTTCTATCTCGAACTCTTTCGCAAAGTGTATACTTTGCTCTTCGATATCTACAGTATTTTCTTCAAGCCGAGATTTTATTATCCTGCCACACAACCTTTCTATTGAACTAGTCACGCAAATGCCTCTATAGTTCTCACACTGAGTTTTACTTCTCTTTTTATGGATGTAGCTAGTATTCCAGTCTTCGGGAATGTCATCCCCATCAACCATGCATTTATTCAAAACTTGTACAATCTCTTCTAAAAGTACATCTGGTCCATTCTTAACTAATATAGGGATGTCTCCTGGCCCTACTGCTTTGCCAGTTTAATAATCACTGAAGCATTTCGCAGTTCGTTTATTGAGATTGGTTTCTATTTTCATACTGTCGGGATTAATACTCATCTTCGTCCATTTAAATTCGTTCCGTATCTCAGTCAATAATTCAGTGTAATATTTTTCCCATTGTTCAAGGAGATGAGGCTCATGTTAAATCTTTGCTTTTTTTTTCTCAAGTTCTTGACCATTTTCCAAGCTTCCGATTTTTCATTCCCCCCATATGTCTGTCTATTTCTTCACATATTCTTTCCCACATACAATTTTTACTTTTGGCTACTTCTCTTTTCATACTTGCATATAATTTCCTGTTTTCTGCGTTTTTCGTATTCAGCCACTTAGTACGATTACATTACTTTGTAAAACTATAAAGAGCTAACTTACAAATTCTGTGGTTCTTCGGTCAATTTAGCTGTTTATTAATATTCATGTATCTGAAATTGGCCAAAAACGAAGACGTCGTAGAATTTAGAGTTTTAGAGTTTAGAGATTCTTGATTTTCTCTTTATATTGAAGATTTATATAAAATGAAGCTAGTAAATTTGTTTTACTTACCGAGTATATCAACATTACACAGATCTATAAAAAATTCAAGCGAAGAAACCGAGATGGTCCAACCTCCAAATCCAGCTCGAAAAAATCATTCCATTATTTTTTCAGCTTAAGGAGGGAGAAGTTACATGCTGCAGAACCATAGTATGACGTAATTACAAAGGGATAAACAACATTCGGCATTATTTAAGTGTAAATATAAGGAAAGATTGTAAACGTAGAATTCACAATTAACTTCCAGTGAGGCGTTCTAAATAATAATTTTCAAATTATATTGTGAAAAGTGTATTTTGAAAACAAAACTTGTTTTTAAAAATCTGCTTGTAACAAGAAGAGATCTAACTGGCGCAGTCAGTTCCAGGCGTTGTCGTCCACCAGAAAAGTGAAAAACCACAACGTTGAAGTCTCAACTTCTTCACTGGACCAAATCTACAAGAACCACATCATTGGATCGAGAGTAGTCGGAGAATTCGGGGAAAGGAGTTCCAAACCTACAGCTCATCGAACCTGTAAGTGCCAAAAATTCCTTTTTGCCATTCCTACGTTAGGAAAAGGATAACGAAAGATAGTTTAGGGCTTTCTAACTTAAGAATAAAGATTAGAAAGATAGGATTAAGAAATTCCACCCTTAAGACGAGGTACGGAATTAGAAATAAGAAACAAAGAAACACAAACAAAGTAGAATAGAAAAGAAAAACCTAGAAATAAGAAAGCAAACAAATATATATTTTCTTTAGAGTTAAGTATTTCTATTGATTACCAGAATTTGAGCAAAGTAAATCAGTAAAGTTAATCAAAATTGAAAATCAATTAAGCAGACTATCTAGATTGATTTCAAGTCATATTAATTTCAAATATTAGATATGGCAGCACAAGAAATAAATTGGAATCTATTCCGTTCAAAAGTAGAAAATATTAAATCGTATAATGCTGATAGTAATACCCTGAGTAGTTTCATCAATCGATTCGATACTTTGGTAAAGAATTATCTAGTCTTTAACGACGCTGATTTGAACGCCCATATTTTTAGTTGCATACAAAATAAATTTGTTGGAAGAGCGGAACAATTAGTTGGTAATAGAACTGAGTTAAATACTTGGGAATCACTAAAAGTAGCTCTCAAGCAATGTTTTTCAGACAGACGTGATTTAGATGGTCTTGTTCAAGAACTAACTCGCGTAAGACCTAATAAAGACGAACATATAAATTTTGGACACAGATTACAGTTAATTCGGAGTAACGTAGCGCAAAGAATAAGTAATGATACTGATTTAACAGCTGAAGAAAAGCTTTTGAGTATCAAACATCATGAAAAACAGCTTTGAATTCTTTTATAGCCGGATGTACAGATATTTTACGGAATAATTTACATCTGAGAGGACCCGAATCATTAGAAGATGCAATGGCGTATGTAAATGAATACGAAAATTTCGAGAGACTTTATGGTAGCATACAACAACCAAAAGTTGAAATTAATAAGAATGAGCCACAGAAAATTCCACATAATTATTTTCAAAATAATCCTTGGAATAATGCGAAACCACCAATGACTAATCAAACCATATTTAATAGAAAGCAATTACCAATGAATAATCCATTCCAAAATCAATTACCATATAATCAATTCCAAAATCAGGTACCCTATAATCCATTTCAGAATAGAAATCAAATGAATTTCAACCCTTTTCAAAATCAATTCCAACAAAAATAATCCCGATGGCCTGTAGTCAGCGGAAAGGTAAATTTTTCAAAATTCATTGAATTGAAATTTTAACAACCTTTTCATTGGTATATATATATGTTATTACAAAAATTGTCGTATGTGTCATAGCCTTGCGGTTAGAGGTTTTTGTTTTGGCTTTTGAATATAAAGCCGACAGGGTTCGAGTCCACTTCAAGGCAGATTTTTTTTTTTGCCTATTTCTTTCAATATTTGTTATTTTTCTTTATTAATTTTTATTTTTTTACCTGTGTATTTTATGAAAAATTGCTTTGAACAAAAGTTGTAGGTACTGATTATATCTATAACCTAAAATTATTTTTAATAATATTTACACTACGGCTCTTTTTTGATATTTTTTTTAAATGTTTGAATGGTCGCCATTTTGAAACTACTTACCCAATATTGCCCAATAACGAACTCGACCGAGATATTTGAGAGGTTGATTTTTGTAGCAAATTTGAACTTGATACCTTCAAAACTGCGACCTCTATCGTGTTAACAAATTTCGTAATATCCCATATATATATATATATATATATATATATATATATATATATATATAAAGTTTTTTTAGACTAACTTATAGACATATAACAACATGCCGTTGAAATTTTTTCGAAATTCAAAAGTGTGAACGATCGCAATAGGTACATTTCTATAAGAAATTTACCTAAAAATGTCCCCCCACAACCAATGAATAATATGCAATTACCCAGAAATTACCCTACGAATCAACAAGTGTTTGGTACACCCAGACCACAACCAAATGTTTTTGCTCCAAGAAACATTCCTCAACATAAACTACCTAAACCAGAACCCATGTCTAAATCGTCACCGTTACCTTCAAGTATTAAAAAGATACCATATCCTGAATTACATAATAAGGAATACGAAAGTAATGATTATGATACTAGCTATGTCGAATATGATCAACAATATTATCAGGATCATACCGCTGATCTTGAATACGATGACAAACTGTCTACTGAATAGAAAGATGAATATCAAGAATCTGAAGATTCTGATGACGTAAATTTTCCAAAAGAGCCTCGGAAATCTCAGAATTAATCGAAATAAATATGTCAACATGTAATCCATTAATGTATATATAGATAATGAATCCAAAATGTAAATTATTATTAGATACAGGAAGTTCAAGATCAATAATAAGACCAGCTATCGCAGAATATTATTTTCCAGAAACAATTTATCATTCAAGTACCTTAATTAAAACAGGAACAGGTAGTAGGAAGATAAAATATCAAGCCTCAATACCATCATTCCCAGAATTTGCGAATGATTATATAATAAATTTCATATTATTTGATTTCAATAATTTTTATGACGGAGTAATAGGTTTACAAGATTTAATCAATATGAACTATAACATAGATTTGATAAATCAAAGACTAATTAATCCATATAATGAAATACCACTAAGAGTTAGACTTGAGAAACTTCGACCAGTAAGTAAGATATCGGAGAAATTAGAATACATCTCGAAAAAGTTGGAAAATTAATAGGTAATACCAGAAATATTAACAGCAGCAAAGAACGGTTATGCGTTAATAGAAATTAAAAATCCAACTGGAAATATGATAACAATTACTTTTCATAAACCAATTCCAGTAACAGAATTTAATTCTGATGATTATGAAATATATTCTTTTGAAGAAACATTAGAAAATTTTTAAGATCATACACCTGAAATCAATAAAACAAAAATTGAAAAATTAATACGCACAGATCATATGAATTCGGAAGAAAAAGAGCAAATAATAAAATTGTGTAAGAAATATAGTGATATATTTCATAGACCGGAGAATAAGTCAACTTTTACATCTGAAATTAAAAGACGAAGTAAAGACCACAGATGAAATACGAAATGCGAAATCTTATCGATATCCGTATGTACATAGAAACGAAGTTCAAAAACAAATCCAAGAAATTTTGGATAAAGGGATAATTCGACATTCAAATAGTCCTTTCTCTGCACCAATTTGGATTGTACCAAAGAAAATGGATGCGTCTAAACAACAAAAATGGCGACTAGTAGTTGATTATCGACAATTAAATAATAAAACTATTGACAATCGTTACCCTATACCAAATAATACAACTATCTTAGATAAATTAGGCAGATGTCAATATTTTTCGACAATTGACCTAGCAAGCGGATTTCACCAAATAGAAATGCATGAAAATTCAATACAAAAAACTGCATTTAGTACAGAACATGGACATTCCGAGTATCTACGTATGCTCTTTGGTTTAAAAAATGCTCCTGCGACATTCCAGAGAGTAATGGATGAAGTATTAAAGGATTTACAAAATAAAATATGTATGGTTTACATGGACGAGATAATAGTCTTTAGTACAGGACTACAAGAACATATAAAAAATTTAAAATTGATATTTGATAAATTACGTAACGCAAGATTAAAAATTCATTTAGATAAATCTGAATTTTTAAGAAAAGAAGTTGAATTCTTAGTACATTTAGTAATAACTGATGGAATAAAGCCTAATCCTAAAAAAACTACAATCTATACGAAATTTTCAAATACCAAGAACTCATAAGCAAATAAAATCATTCTTAGGATTAACAGGTTATTACCGAAAGTTTATAAAAAAATATGCTAAAATCGCTAAACCATTAACACAATGTTTAAAGAAAGATAAGAAAGTTGAACATACAGATGAATCCATACAATGTTTTAATACATTAAAAACAATTTTATTGTCAGAACCTGTATTAGTTTACCCAGATTTTGATAAACCATTCGAATTAGTAACAGATGCTTCTAATTATGCTATAGGAGGAATATTACAACAGAATAATCATCCAATATGTTACGCATCAAGAACTTTAAGTTCAACAGAAATAAATTATAGTACAATTGAAAAATAATTATTAAGTATAGTATGGTGTTGTAAGTATTTCAGACCATATTTTTTTGGTAGAAAATTTCAAATTTACCATTACAATGGTTATTTTCATTAAAAGAACCTAATTCTAAATTAATAAGATGGAGATTACAACTTGAAGAATATGATTATTCTATTGAATATAAGAAAGGTAAAAATAATCAAGCAGCTGATGCTTTATCACGGAATCCACCAGATTTAGATTTCAATCGAATAGAAACAGTTTCTATGGATAATAATCTAGATGTGTTAGATTTTGATGAAATCATTAGAAGAGAAATGAATAAAGATATTCCATTCGAAGAATTAGATACTGACGTAATTGATGAAATTTTAAAAGAGTGTGAAAAACAACCAGACGAACAGATTGATAAAAATAAGAAAATAAATATTATCAGTCAAACAATAATAAAACCTAATAATGAACGTGACTTTGTTTACAATGATAATGACGATGATAATGATACTATTCATACATCCCGCATTTGTAATTCCAATCTCAGAAAAATCTATAAATAGCTTTAAAAACCAAGTGTTTATTACAATAGGTGATAATCTACATTTGATAAGCAAGCAAAAAAAATCTTTGAAAATACAAGATTAAATGTTACTTTATCAAAAGTTAACATACCTCAGCACATAATAGATCTAGTAAAAAATTATTTCCGACCAAAACAAACTTTTGCGTTGTATATGATAAATGAAGATTCAATACCTTTATTTTGTAACGTAATGAGAACCACGTTTATGAATACTTTATTCAAAATAATACAAACAACAAAGCTTTTTACCGATGTAATAGATAAGGACGATCAACAATAAATGATAACATTCCATCACTGCACAAAAACTGCACATCGTGGAATAAATGAAACAAAAGCCGCCCTTGATACCTAAACTCTATTATTGGCCGAGTATGAAACAAGACGTAGAAACCTTTATAAATAATTGCGACATATGTTTAAAAAATAAATATGATAGAAATACTCCAAACATAAAATATAGCATAACAAGTAATCCGAGTATACCATTTGAAGAATTGCATATGGATACATTTCCAATAGCAAATAAAAGTTTTCTATCTGTATTAGATAAATTTAACAGATATGGAAATCTTTATCCAATTAAATCTATATCGGGAGTAAGCGTATTAGATGGTTGATTAACTTTTATAACACATCATGGGATACCTAAGACAAAAACTGTAGACTCAGGAGTTGGATTTAAAAGCTTTGATTTGAAAAACTTTTGTGAATTACATCATATTGAATTACATATCACTACACCAAAGAATAGTAATTCAAACTCCCCTGTAGAACGGTTTCATTCTACTATTATTGAACATTTTAGATGTTTAAGAGAAGAAAATAAAGATTTTGACACTGATCAATTAATTAAAAGAGCAGTTCTAGCTTATAACTCTTCAATTAATACTAACTCATTATACACCAAATGAGATAATTCATGGACATACTAATACCATAGATCCATTTGATTTAAATGATCATTTAGTAATTTCAGATTATGTACAAAATCATAAACAAACAACTAAGATTTTATACGAAAAAGATAAAGATCTTAATGAAAAATATAGAGAAAGAATAATTAATAAAAGAAATGGAAGGCGAGAAAATCCACCCGATTTTAGTAAACAAAAATTTGCTTATATTAAAACAAAAGCGAGAGATAAAAAGTCTCAGCGGCATCCACTGCTTATGGTGTTGAACCGTTGTCATATTGTCAGCGCTACTCACAACAACAGAGGAAGAAAATCCGTGTTGCTCGTCCCGCTCTTTTTGGACAGTACAATAAATACATGGGTGGCACAGATAGGATGGACCAAAACATATCATATTACAGAGTGTCAATTTGAGGTAAAAAATGGTGGTGGCCCATATTCACGTGGCTCTTAGATGTATCTGTACATAATGCCTGGTTGTTGAAGAGGAAATCTGGAAGTGACATATCCCAACTCGAATTTAGAAGAAGAATAGTTCAGGTTATCTTACAGAGGTACAAGAATAATCCCCAAGGACCAGGTCGTCCACGAGGATCAAAATCAAGTTTAGATAGTAAAGTGCCTAATGAACTCAGATTAGATGGTTTAAACCATCTGATTGAGCCATGCAACAGGCGCAGGTGTGCTGGAATGAACTGTACCAAAACTGTACGCACCCAATGTGGAAAATGTGATGTAGGTCTATGTATTGAATGTTTTAAAGCATTTCATGTTCTTTAAATTGATTGAATAAATATATTTTGGAAACAACATATTTGTCCTTCATTAACGCCTAGCGTGATCATATGAACACGGGGTCTAAACTAAAAACTATTAACAAAAAAAATATTTTATAATTTTTTATACCATTACTATATTATATTTTCTTGATATATAGAGTATGGAGCAAATTTGCAAAAAAAAATAAAATCAGGCGTTAAAGGGTTAAAGAAAGATAAGAAAGTTGAACATACAGATGAATCCATACAATGTTTTAATACATTAAAAACAATTTTATTGTCAGAACCTGTATTAGTTTACCCAGATTTTGATAAACCATTCGAATTAGTAACAGATGCTTCTAATTATGCTATAGGAGGAATATTACAACAGAATAATCATCCAATATGTTACGCATCAAGAACTTTAAGTTCAACAGAAATAAATTATAGTACAATTGAAAAATAATTATTAAGTATAGTATGGTGTTGTAAGTATTTCAGACCATATTTTTTTGGTAGAAAATTTCAAATTTACCATTACAATGGTTATTTTCATTAAAAGAACCTAATTCTAAATTAATAAGATGGAGATTACAACTTGAAGAATATGATTATTCTATTGAATATAAGAAAGGTAAAAATAATCAAGCAGCTGATGCTTTATCACGGAATCCACCAGATTTAGATTTCAATCGAATAGAAACAGTTTCTATGGATAATAATCTAGATGTGTTAGATTTTGATGAAATCATTAGAAGAGAAATGAATAAAGATATTCCATTCGAAGAATTAGATACTGACGTAATTGATGAAATTTTAAAAGAGTGTGAAAAACAACCAGACGAACAGATTGATAAAAATAAGAAAATAAATATTATCAGTCAAACAATAATAAAACCTAATAATGAACGTGACTTTATTTACAATGATAATGACGATGATAATGATACTATTCATACATCCCGCATTTGTAATTCCAATCTCAGAAAAATCTATAAATAGCTTTAAAAACCAAGTGTTTATTACAATAGGTGATAATCTACATTTGATAAGCAAGCAAAAAAAATCTTTGAAAATACAAGATTAAATGTTACTTTATCAAAAGTTAACATACCTCAGCACATAATAGATCTAGTAAAAAATTATTTCCGACCAAAACAAACTTTTGCGTTGTATATGATAAATGAAGATTCAATACCTTTATTTTGTAACGTAATGAGAACCACGTTTATGAATACTTTATTCAAAATAATACAAACAACAAAGCTTTTTACCGATGTAATAGATAAGGACGATCAACAATAAATGATAACATTCCATCACTGCACAAAAACTGCACATCGTGGAATAAATGAAACAAAAGCCGCCCTTGATACCTAAACTCTATTATTGGCCGAGTATGAAACAAGACTTAGAAACCTTTATAAATAATTGCGACATATGTTTAAAAAATAAATATGATAGAAATACTCCAAACATAAAATATAGCATAACAAGTAATCCGAGTATACCATTTGAAGAATTGCATATGGATACATTTCAAATAGCAAATAAAAGTTTTCTATCTGTATTAGATAAATTTAACAGATATGGAAATCTTTATCCAATTAAATCTATATCGGGAGTAAGCGTATTAGATGGTTGATTAACTTTTATAACACATCATGGGATACCTAAGACAAAAACTGGATTTAAAAGCTTTGATTTGAAAAACTTTTGTGAATTACATCATATTGAATTACATATCACTACACCAAAGAATAGTAATTCAAACTCCCCTGTAGAACGGTTTCATTCTACTATTATTGAACATTTTAGATGTTTAAGAGAAGAAAATAAAGATTTTGACACTGATCAATTAATTAAAAGAGCAGTTCTAGCTTATAACTCTTCAATTAATACTAACTCATTATACACCAAATGAGATAATTCATGGACATACTAATACCATAGATCCATTTGATTTAAATGATCATTTAGTAATTTCAGATTATGTACAAAATCATAAACAAACAACTAAGATTTTATACGAAAAAGATAAAGATCTTAATGAAAAATATAGAGAAAGAATAATTAATAAAAGAAATGGAAGGCGAGAAAATCCACCCGATTTTAGTAAACAAAAATTTGCTTATATTAAAACAAAAGCGAGAGATAAAAAGTTACCAAAATTTAAAAAGGTCAATTTAATACAAGAAACTGAAAATAAAATAATAACTCCAAAAGGAGAATACCATAAAAGTTTAACACGGAAACCACGAAGTAATAAGTGTAATTTGTTACAGAGCAAAGATGAACCAAAGCCTGGTACTTCTCGTGACTCTGATTGGCTCTTGTTATACCATCGAAATAACAAAAGTTGAAAATCCAATATTACCAATACAACTGGGTAATAGTAAACTTATATATACGAAACATACGTTCATACACTATCTTAATTTAGTAGATATATTTAACCAAATAAAAAGTATTAAGCAGACATTCTATACAATAAAGAATGCCATAACATTAGAAGATAAGAAAAATATATCCAAGAATATAATATCTTACCATGGACTCACAGAAAACTTGTTATCAAGAACCGAGTATCTAATCCAATGTCTTTTAAAGAAATATGAAAATTTATATCCACATATTAGAAATAAAAGAGGACTATTCGATGGAATAGGTAAAATACATAAATGGCTTTTTGGTACATTAGATGCTGATGATGGTTTAAAATACGATCAAGCAATACAAATCTTACAACGTAATCAAGGAAGCATTATACATGAATTAAATTTACAAACTTCCTTATCAAAGATGTTAATTGCTAATTATAATGATACAGTTAAGAAATTGACAAGTAACCAACAGAAGTTACTTCAGTATTTACTTAAGTAAATACTTTGCATAATTCTATCAAGTTCAGAAATCAGAGATAATATGAATTATTTAAAGAAAATATATAATGAAAATCAAATACCAAATTTTAAAAATATATTAACATATTAACAATTTTTGCGTACACAAGTAAGTTTTGAAAGATCTAAATTAATCTTTGTTATTCATGTTCCTATCCTTAGAACTGAATCCTTAAACTTATTTCATTTACACCCAAAAATCCAAAATAACCAAATATTCATACCAAAATACCATTATTTGGCACGAACAAGCACGAAATATCAATTTGTGGAAGAAGATTGTCCCCAACTCGAAAACGTAAGTATATTATTGTAAAGAAAATGATTTAATTGAAGATCAATGTGTTTAAAATTTATTGGATGGAAAATCAATAAATCAATGTCAAGCTATTCCAAATAAATTTCATGAATCCATAATTGAAGAAGAAGAAGAAATCTTAATTATACCAGCAAAAAAAAAGTATTTTCAAAATGTGTGACAGATGAATACATCGCTATCACTCAACCAACCCTTATACGAATTCAAAAAGGATGTGAAATTCAGATACAAGAAAGAAAGTTCTTCCACACTAATAGTTCGAATCATATTAAACCTCTGGTTCTACCCAAACTCAAGAATAAAAACTTCTAAATGGTAAAGTTTCACAAGAAGATCAACATGTCAAGAATTAATTTTGAATAAATATCAAGAATTAGTGAACTTGCTACTCATTTAATTCCAATTGAGAATAATCAATCAATATATTCAAATGTTTCAATCAGTTTACCTATAATAATCATTATTCTAATAATTGCATTAATACTTTATTGGAAATATCTACGAAGAAGATGTCCAATACGGTTCAAGAAGAATTCCGTTCCAGTTCATGAAGAAGAGGATCAATCCGAAGAAACCGAGATGGTCCAACCCCAACATCCAGCTCGAAAAAATCATTCCATTATTTTTTCAGCTTAATGAGTGAGAAGTTACATGCTGCAGAACCCTGGTATGATGTAGTTACAATAAACAACAGTCAGCATTATTTTAGTATAAATATAAGGAAAGATTGTAAACGTAGAATCTACAATTAACTTGTACTTCCAGTGAGGCGTTCTAAATAATAATTTTCAAATTATATTGTAAAAAGTGTATTTTGAAAATAAAACTTGTTTTTGAAAATCTGCTTCTAAGAAGAAGAGATCTAACTAGCGTTTCAGCGGGAGTAGATAAAACATGTTTTTAGAATTATTTTGTGTCAGGATGTTCAACGATTTACCATGTTAGATAAACATTGTACAGTAGAGCATGTGGAGATGAAATATGTTTGAAATACAGTTATATTATATTGATTTTGTATTCTTGACAGGTTTTATAATAAATAAAAAGATGTTCTTGGGCATGCAGTCATGTAATTAATAATATTCTTTCTTCAGGGTAAACTAGAAAACTAAACTAAACTAAACTAAACAAAATTACTTCAACAACAACTTAATAGTATTATAACAATACTTACAGTCGATAATTTAGAATAAATTAGCTAGAAACGATAAAGATTTCATAGCCAGCATTATTCCACAGCAGAAATGTATACCGGTGAAGTGCATTCCCTTCACCTCTCCACTGCACATCTCTTCCACTAGAGTATCCTCCAGTGTTGAGAGCCGCTGTAGTTCAAGGATTACTCTAGGGTAATCCTTGTATATGATACCCACACGAATAGCCTGTACGGCTTTGGCAGCTGCAGCGTATCCAGCAGGTCGAACGGCAGACGATTCCTTTGCCGTTTGGCATTTCCCCTTTTTTACAGGGAGCCCGGATGAAGAGGTGGAGGCTTTCCCCATCTCTCCTTCGGTGAATTGAGCTTGTGTCATCTGATAATGTTCTCTTCTTGCGCGTACACATGCATCGTAGATTAGAATGGAAGGCACACATTACTGGGGTTGCCCAGGGAATTGCCATATATGCTTATGCTCTTAGAATTATATCAGAAAATGTGGGTATAGGTGCAGCTACTACAGCATATCATGCTTATATACAATCTAGATTAAGATATGGATTAGTATTCTGGGGTAATTCCTCAGAAATAGATAGAATTATGGTCCTTCAAAAGCGTTGTATAAGAATTATATATGGAATGAAATGAAAGCATTCATTGATAAAAGAATATTTACGCTTATAAGTCTTTACATCTTGGACACAGTTAGGTTTGTAAAGAATAATATGGATTTATTTGCAGACTTTGATATAAACCATGATCATTACACAAGAGATAAAAATTATCTATCTTGTAAAAAGTGTAATTTCTCTTATTTGCAAAGAAACGTCAAATACTCATCAATTAAAATATTTAATTCCATTTCGGAATCCATCCGTACACTGCCCAAAGTTAAACTGCGTACTATAATAAAAAAATATCTCTTAACTAAAGCTTTTTACAAAATAAATGATTTTTTCAATGACAAAGAAAGAAAGAATCTAAGTATCTAGAAATTAAATATCTTAGAACTCATTAATGTCTTATCTGAAACTATGTTTAATTTATTTAGTTTGTTTATTTGTTTTAAAACTATATTTATTTTCTTATTGACTTGGTTCCACAACCTTATAGGGTTTTGTATATTTTTTGTTTTTGGAGCTAATAAATCTTTATCTATCTATATATATATATAAAATTGTTCTGGTACTACACTGGCTATTTTATTTAGTAGCGAATTATTCGATGGCACGTGCGGTTTGGTCTGGTTGCAGATGGCGTCTTCTTCTCTCTCGATGATTCAGCTGGGAAGAATTTGATTTCGAGTCTCACTGATGATTGTTCTACGAGGTCTCTAAGAGAAATTAACTGCCCGTCGTATGAGATTTGCACTTTCCCCGTGGTGTTCGTTGGATGCGATAAACAACATCGATGAGTCGCGCCTATATGGTGTAAGGGCCTTCCCAATCGGATTGAAGTTTGGGAGAATGGCCAATCATTTCTTTTGGATTGAATAGCCAAACCTGGTCTTGCACCTGATAACCCTCGGAACTGGCGCGTCGATCGTATCGTGTTTTTATGCGGTCGTTAGCTATACGGATATGTTTTCTGGCTTGTTCATGAACTTCTCTCTCGTTCTTGCAGCCGACTGGTGAACTCATCTATGGGTTCCGTTCTTCCACGTCTACTCGACATCGTACCCAATAAAACAGAGCTCGCGTTTTCTCCAATGTCTTGTTAACACCAAAATGTCCTCCAGCTAGCCCATTGTGAGTTTCTCGAAGTACACGAGCCACCCTGACTATGGGAATTACTATTAGCGAGGTGGTCGGTTCCCCGTCTGGCTGCTCCCATTGGTATCGCAGCACACCGTCTTCCAGTTTCAGGCTGTACCAATGACTCCAATAAGCCTTGGTGATAGAACCAAATTCAGCTACTCCATGCCAGTCTGGGAGTTGGTTTGACTGCGTTTTCCATCACATTATTGGCGCCAAGTCTGGATTAGCCTCTTATCACGTCTGATACCCTCGTTGGACCATTCATCATCCACCCGTACTAGCGCCACCGGTCTCGCAGGAACGTCTTCCAGTGTTTCTACCCCCTTGCATTGCTTACACGCAGTCGTGCAGGGTCTCCCAGATAGTGCTTCAGCATTCCCGTGGTTAAGAATCCTTTCTTGTAACGCCATTGAGGCGGCAATAGTCGACGCAGAATTGGGTGGAACCGTCTTTCTTTCGCACCAGAACTATCGGCGACGCCCAGGGGCTGGTGGATGGTTCTATAGTTCCGCTCCTACATCAGCCCGCAGTTGCTGAACCTCTTCCTGTTTGGTGAACGGTAGCCGTCGGGCTGCCTGTCTGATCGGAGCGGCATCTCCGGTGAATATCAAAGGTTGCACCAGATTAGTATGGCCCAGATCATCGTCATGCAAGTAGGAAACTTCCTGATACTTTCGTACCAGTCCCTCAGCTTGTCGTTGCTCTCTGCCGGACAGGATTCTGGCGTCGGATATCAACTTCTTTAAAGTTGAGGGTAACCTATGCTTATTGGTGCCTCGTTCTTTGTCCAAGTGAATCACTTGTTTTACTGGATGGTACGTCCAAAATTTTATCTCAGATTTCATGACCACCTCCTGGTCGCTCATGTTCATGATTCTGACTGGAATTCGACCATCTTGTACAACGTTCAAGGTGCGTCCCACCAGTAGCTCTCGATTGTGCTTTTGGGGTTCTACCACGCCCACAAACTGATGTTAGCTATCAAGGTCACAGTTTGATACTCTCTAGAACCCAATCGAACTCTGACCTCACGTTGTCCCAGGATTGGCAAGCGTTCCCCGGAGGCAGTTCGCATCACACAGGCCCTGTCCAATGGTTCCCAGCCTCCTTTGATGATATCGGGTCGGACGATGCTTCGCACTGCTCCAGTGTCTATCAAGAAGGAGCAACTGGTACCCCCAATTTCCCCATCAACCGTCAAGCTTTGTCCTTGGATACCAAATTTACTAACGATGACGACAGCTGATTGATTCCTTTTCAGTCGCTCGGTCTCATTTAGACTGCACTGGCCTTTCCCATGTCCAAACCTTCGGCAACTACGACATCTCGACAATCGTGTTCCATCGGTTGTTGGGGATGAGGGATTTAAGGTCAGTCATCTCCCATCCGGACTGGCCTTTCCTAGTTTACCGAATGCATCGGAGAAGGCGAAGGCCTGCGTCGCCTTAGGGCAACAGGCTATGAGATGTCCCTGTTTACCGCTTCTGCAGCATCCTGGCACTGATGGGCCTTCCTTCTCCATGTCGCCAACCTCCCTGACTCTCACAGTTGGCTTGACCACACCAGTTCAAGCGCATGGATTAGGGCTTCGCTAATCAACTTTCATGATCATGAAGGCGACCGATCTGTTCTCGCATCTCTTCCAGATGTTTGGCTTGCTCCTCTTTCAACCGTTCTTCCATATCATTTGCTCAGCTTGTGCTTTGGCCTGTTCAGAAATTTTCCTTTCGATGTTGCTGGACTGCTCTTCTAACTTGGTTTTGATGTTGCTGGACTACTCTTCTAACTTGGCATCGTTGTTGCTGGACAGCGCGGCTTATTGTTTCGCTTGCTCTGCTCACTTGCCTTCGAGGTTGCTGGACCGCTCATCTAACTTGGCTTTGAGGTTGCTAGACTGCTCTGCTAACTTGGCTTCGAGGTTGCTGGACTGCTCTTCTAAATTGGCCTCGAGGTTGCTGTACTGCGCGGCTTGTTGTTTCGCTTGCTCTGCTTGTTGTTTAGACAGTTCGGCGAGGGCTGTCAAAATAGATTCCATGTCAGCCTTCCTTGTTTACATCATCTGTTCTTGTTATTTGACTAGCATCCCACTTCTGACACCAATTGAACTGAATTGCAGTTCGGGATCCTCTCAGCTTTGCGAAAATAACAAGAGAATACAACTTTCTGGTTTAATAATTTTATTTTACCCAAAACAAAATTGTTTTGGTACGACACTGGCTATTTTATTTGGTAGCGAATTAATCGATGCCATTCGCAGTCTGGTCTGGTTGCAGAGATCCTTTTTTGCACCTATTTGAAGTGCATTGAACTATTCCTCACACTCCGTAACACATGGGTTTCATCTGGACGGATCCTTGGCATTCCATGCTCATTCCAAGTGAAATTCCTTCTATTGCTTTTTGTTGCTGTTGTAAATAGAGGAATTTTCGTTTTTCCTAATTAACTATTCAATCTTATTGAATAGAACTCTTAATTTTCAGTACAATATAAATTGACACTTCTACGAAAATAAAAGTTGATTTACCTATCTGAGGGCAAGGGAAAGGTTTCTGTCGCTCTTTAAACTTAATAGTTCTTGCTTTGTTTTGGTCCATTTGGACCAAATCTGTTAATAGAATTAATAAAATCATTAGAATTATTTGATTAAATAACATAATCATAGCCAAAATTATGATTTATAACATATTGGCTATGTTCAGGGAGTCGCTATCTCGCACTATCAGCTGTTCACGGAGCTCAATGATAGTACTACAAACGCTATCGTGACGTCATTTGAGTGTCAAGTCATAAATGCATGCTATCAGCACTATTTCTTCCGAGGTAGTATATGGAGAGTGTTTGCGTTTGCAAGCCACAATGACAGGAATACTGTATATCTGACATAGACGTCATACTGACACCGACATAACAAACCGATAATCGTTTATTATATATATTATTGAGAAAAAAATCGTCTAATTGGACTTTAACCAGCAACCTTTCAGATTCAATCTCAACGATCGACAAATTGCGCCACGGAGGCTGATGTACGAATTCGAATAACGTTGGTATTTGACAATAGTAGCTTATTTATAGAAAATATAAAAAATCTCCAAAATTGGTCGGATCCAAACTAAAATCTAGTCACAGACGTAAGTTAACGCAAGAAAAAATTAATAGCGCGAATTTTATTGCCACAAATTTGTACCTATGAAGACATTGAAACTTCCCGAAAAAAATAGAAAATATTAATCCAGCGCCGTGAAATTTATATCACTTATTGAGAAAAATAAAGCAATTGAGACTCATACATCCGATTCTGTAATTCTGTATATCTCTTAATCTCTTAACATTTTTTAATTAAATAAACTAAGACAGGGGTAGGTTTGGAGCAACCAGAATAGGCTGGCTAAACGCATCTCAACAAAAAGAATATTTTAAAAAAAGTGTAAACATTAAACAAAAATTAACAAAATGACAGCGAAATGAAAATCCAATTCCTCAACCTTCTTATTTTATCTAGTTCGACGACGTGGCTAAACGCTATGGTTGTTGTGATAGGTAGAGGGGTTCTTATAAATTTCCGAATCAAAATATATTATCCTATTCTTCTGACTAAATACTAAGTGGCATCTGATATTGCACATTGCACCTGCACACACAAGGTCGATGTAAAGAGGCAAACACCTGTGTGATGGCGAGTATGACACTACGACGTTCCAAGTAAAATGAAAGAGGTGGCCAGATGTTTTTCTTGTCTGTGAGATTCTATAAATATGTATCCCACGAGGTAATTCTGCGATTCTTCTTCTTCTGTTCGGCAAAATGATCTATAGCATTCAATAAAATTATGATCGTTGGTCTCTGCTTTTATTATTGATTTTTCAATTGAAATTTTTGCCATATTGCTTAAACGTGCTTGACCTGAAGTGTTTCTTACGTAAGACAACTTCTCCCTGTGGATGTCGTTGATACCGGTAGTAGGTATTGATTTAGTTATTAGAGTAACAAGCGCTTTAAAATTTCCACGATTTAATGAGTCATAACTTTCATCATGAACCCTGAAATGTAATTCTTACATACCTACACAAATGGATAGTTCTTTCAATGAGACTTCTGATAATTTGCAGGTTTTCTTTTACTCTACAATTATAATTTTTTATTCCGGTTTTACGAGACATTCTCTTTCTGTTTTATCATTAAAACAAGCTTTAAATTTGAAGAAATATACTGAGAGCTTTTATTATGCAAAAGTAAATCGCGAGTAAAATTTTTCAAATCTGAAAATCCTGTTTTGCTCCAGACCTTTTCACTACTAATTGATGCAAACAATAGTTTATTAACTATCGAAAATTTTTGAGGTACCGAGTTATTGTTTTGATCATCCTGTCTGTCTGTCGTCTGTCAACACTACTACTCGGAAAATACTTAACCGATTTACACCAAACTTGGTACACGAATACGTAAGGCTAATACCTCCTACGGGATTGATTTTCAGCTGTCTGTCTGTCTGTGGGTCTGTCAACACAATATCTCGGAAAATACTTAGCCGATCGACAACAAACTTGGTACACAAATACGTAAGGGCAGTACCTCCTATGGGATTGGCTTTCAGCTGTCTGTCTGTCTGTCAATACCATATCTTCTTAAATACTTGACCGATCAACACCAAACTTGGTACACAAATACATAAGGGTAATACCTCCTATGCGATTGATTATCAGCTGTCTGCCTCGCTGTCTGTCTGGAATACCCATATGACAGGTAGACCAGTAGTAGCTCTATTAATGTTTATATTTGGTTCTATTCAATACAATAAATGTTCTCAACCAAATGAAAATAATATATGATGCAGATTCGGAATAAATATTTATTTTAAAAAACATATAACAATCAATCAGCTAAAACACGTTTTAAAACAATACATTCGATCGCACTATATGGTATATGAGATGATCAACAAGGATGCTCCTAATTTCACCTTATTTGCCTGGAATTGATACTTCAATAAATTACGAGAATATATTTACATTTCGATACAAACCGTTTATCACAATCTGTCGGATGATAGATGCGGTAATCATAAATTTCTCGTAAGTCAGAATTTTTGTGTAATATACCTTAGATTTAGATTTAGATTTAAGAGAGGGTTACATTGCACTGCGACCATAAAGTCTATTGTGCCCCCTACCTGAGTTGCACTCGCCTATACGCGGTCTACAACTCGCCTTCCAGTTCCAGAGTTCTAATGAACTCCAGTATCTGGGTTGGCTTCAAGGAGGATACTTCCTCACTACTGCAGGTTGCTATTCCAAGGCACTGTTTGCGTTGGCTAGCAATGGCCAGGCATTCCGTCACCAGGTGATCCGGAGTTTCCTCCTCTTCCCCGCAGAATCTGCACTCGTCATCTTCTGCTAGACCTAATCTCATTAGATGCTTCTTGAGGCGACAGTGTCCTGTGAGAAATCCAGTGAGTAGGTGTAGCTTGTTCTTGCTGAGATCCAAATACCTTTTGGATCTTGCAGTATCAAAGTTTTCTAGAAACTTTTTGGAATGATCCAATCCAGGGGTATCCCGCAAGAGTGTTTCCCTTACGGTTTTTTCCCTCTCCAGAAACTCCTTCTTGTAGGTGCTTTATAGGTGTAATATACCTACTCACGTCGCAAATCAGATACAAGTAGATACCGAAAACCTTCTTAATTTTCACATATCACTGACTTATTACCAACGAAAATATTATGTATTGGATCTTCACAAAGTAAAAGAGACATTTGTACCTAATCGATTCAGATTGATAAGAAATTATGATTTTGTTTCGGGTTTAATTTATGATGATAATTTACACTTAATCCACTCGTACTGTTGAAACCTTGTCCCATTTACAGTCATATTTAAATATTTATGCGATTCTGGATCCAGGTAATGCAACAATGATTTCTTATTTTGGTTACTGTAACAGACGGTAAATTTTTAAAAAAATGTATCTAAATTCAGTATTTTCATGATAGCTTATGTATTAACTTGATTAATTTTCATTTACGAACCATAGCGATTCGCAAGCTCAGCTGAATCATATATTAACAAAGATTAAATTTCAAATAAATGAATAAAACTATCTTGAAAAAAAAATCATCCAATAGGACTTGAATCAGCAACCTTTCATATTCAATCCCAACGCTGGTATTTGACATAGTAGCTTATTTATAGAAAAAATAAAAAATCTCCAGAATTGGTCGGATCCAAACTCAAATATAGTCACAGACGTAAATTAACACAAGAAAATCATTGGCAGTATCTTAATTGCCATATCTTTGATTATTTTCTTGAAAAAAGTTATAAGCTGGAATTTTATTGACACAAATTTGTACGAAGACATTAAAACCTCCCGAAAAAATAGAAAAAAAAAAATCGATCGCCGTGAAATTTTTATCACTTATTGAGAATAATAAAGCAATTAAGATCCGTATTTCCGATTCTGGATATCTCTTAATCTCTTAAGATTTTTTAATTAAATAATCTAAGACAGGGGTAGGTTTGGAGCAACCAAAATAGGCTGCCTAAACGCATCTCACCCCAAAGAATATTTGTAAAAAAAAAGTGTAAGCATTAAACAAAAATTAACAAAATGACTGCGAAATGAAAATCCAATTCCTCTACCTCCTTATCTTATCTAATTCGACGACGATGATTTTGCATCTGTGCAAACTTCATCAAACTATGATGATATCATTAAGGAAAGGCTATAAAAAATTTAGCAGTTTATAATCCTGATATCCAAAAATTCAAATCGCCTGCAACTGCATTCGAATGTGGAACGTTATTGAAAAAATGTGCCAAGCTTTTGAAGAATCAATATATAAAGACGAGCGATGATGAAGGAGTCAAAATAACAAACAATTTTCTGAGCATACTTGAGGAAGACTATACATCATCCATAAGCAAAACCGTCGAAGAAAATCAACTGGATAAAAAAAGACACAAAAAAATCATATTACCCTCACAAGAGGACATTCATAAGCTAAATGAATTCTTGTGTAACGAACGAAAAAAATATTTGCAAATTCTTCTCAAAGCATTTGATATGCATGCATGGAAACATCTGGCAATGTCTAGTCTAATTTCGATTCAAATATTCAAAAGAAGAAAATCAGGAGAAATGGAGAGACTGACTATTGAAGATTTCCAGGCTTATGAATCAATACATCCAAAAGATTTGCAGATGTTTAGATCTCTTTCTTCAACTGACAGAAAATCTGCTCAGAAATATGTGAGATTTGTGATAAGGGGTAAAAGGGGACGTCCAGTGCCTGTACTATTAGATGAAGACCTTTTAAAATGTGTAAAAACAATATTAAAATATAGAAGAGACGCTGGTGTGCCTAGAGATAATTTGTATGTTTTTGGGTTACCGGGCTCTGATAAAGAAAAACATTTAGATTCCTGAACTCTTCTGCGAAATTTTTCAGCGCAATGTGGCGATGAAGTACCATTGGCTCTCAGACGAACTGAATTGCGGAAACAATTCGCTACTACAGTCCCTATTTTAAGCAACATTAAAGATGATGAAGTGGATGACATCGCGAACTTCATGGGCCTTGCCCGAAAAATCCACGACGCGCATTACCGAATCCCTATTGGGATGAGGGAAATTGTCAGGATGTCCAGATTACTGGAAAAAGGATGTGGATTGAACATGTTAGCAATGACTCTGGGAAAATATTTAGAGTATTCAATTTAGAGCAAGCATATATTTGGGATGAATATATTTATTTTGGTGTATACCTAAGCATGTGTCTATTTTCTCACTCCACCAGTCAATAGAACCTCAAAAATTACATAATTTTCTCTCAAGATGTTCTGTATTATTTATAATTTTGCTATAGGTGATCAATCGGAGTCAGGAGATTCTGGAGCTATTGAGAAGGAAATGCCTATTGAATATTCTGCAGGTATTGGTTGGAACATAGTTATTCATAATTGAGCATTTTTTTATTTGAATATCACTAGTAATTCAATAACATATATCTAAATGGTCTGAATGGTTAATATTAAACAACTGAATGTCGAAATAGTAATATGCCTATATGTGAGATTAACTCTTTCGTTATATACTACCTAGGTTAATTCATTTTTCAGGTGCCAGTAGCATGAATAGGGAAAATGCAGATATACGAGTAGATATGTTGGGTGATCGTTCATCAACAAATGAACTAGCGACAAAACGCACGAAGAAAAAGAAAAGAACAGGTGATAGACTTAATTTTTGTTACTATTACGTGAATAAATACAATCCAGAGAAAATGATTTCATGAAATTATCGACATCAATAATTTTGTTCTATTTTTTGAGCTTTGTTATTATAAGTCATACAATATTATTATTTTTATCATATATATGACTTGTTTTAATATGCAGTTTCACCTGTTGGATATGTCAAGCGATTTTCTTGGAAGAAAAATCGCATGTTATAGGAAAATTCCGGCAAAGCATTGACAGCCAAACTTTGCCATCAACAGAGTCTCTGGCAAAATTCATTTCAGATTCTCCAGTTTTAAAAAACAGAAATCCCGCACAACTGAAGTCGTGGATATCAAACCAGATTCAGAAACACAGAAAAGCTGAATCAATTTGTATAAAACGTAAAGGTATGTACAGGCATTATAAAATAATACAAAACATATTAAGTATTTGTTTTCTGGGAACTTAAGTAGAAGAGCAAAAAAAGGAATCTGAATTTAAATAAAAAGTCTAGCGATTGGTTGTAAATGTAAAATCTATTTTTGCTCTGTCTAGATTACTCGATTGAAAAACAGAATTTTCTGTGAAGCTCTCTTGTTATTTTCTAACAGCTCATCCGTTTTGATGCAATTTGAAAATTTCATCAGAATTATATTTCTATCCTAGAGTTTTTGAATAAAATAATCTGGTTCCATGTCATTATTCTGTTATTTTTATAGATAATAGTCTTATAATCTTGAATATTCGCAAATTTTCAATAGAAAAAAAGGCCTTGTAGCAGCTAAATAGAAAATAATTTTGGTTATCATTTCTAGTCCTGTAATGTATTGGACATCACCAGAGAAAAAAAATTTGCTTACAGGTTTTGCCAAACATATTGGTTCAAAGACTTTACCATCTTTGACAGAGTGTAAAGAAGTAATTTCGATATATCCAGAGTTGAAGCAAGGGACTAGCGGAACTGTGAAAGCCTGGATAAATAATCAGTATAAGAAAATAAAAAACTAGACTGGCTAGATACATTTATTATGTTAAGTTTTAAAATTTCATTTAAGAGGCATTATTTGAATAAATAAAAATTGGCTAATTAATCTTATTTTAACTTACTACTCTAAATATTTCCATTTCTTACCATCACATCCTTTATACAAGTATTTGAATAGTCTTCATTCTGCAAATGTATGCAAATTTATGAAAAGAATTTCACGAACACAATTTATATCTTACCAGAGAAAACAACTCTTTTCCACAAAAAAAATGAACAATATATCATTCCTATACCTATATACTATTACTTGGTGATTATATTTACGTGGCTTCTGGAGCCCTTATTTTTGAAGATAAGAAAGAAATTTCATATAAGATTTTTTTTCTATCTTCAAAAATAAAGGCTCCAGAAGCCACGTAAATATAATCAAAGAAAAATTGCACGGTATTAGCACGTCCCAGAAGTATGAAGTAAGTGTATATGTGTATAGAGGAGTATTCACAAAAGTAGCAGCGGATGCTGTACAATTTTTCAATAGAAAGTATATTATGTAGAATCAAGAAGTTACGGAAAAGCATAAAATAATAACACATTGTGTGATAATGTCTAAGATTTAGAACTTGTACAAGATGTGATGAATCAAGAGTACGTAGATAAAAGTCTCTTAAACCAACCAAGATAATCAACAAAATCGGATTAGGTACGTTTACGATGCAAAACTCGCGAGTAAACATTCTGAAGAATTTTATACCTTTTCCTGTTAGCAAGTCGATCAAAGATAAATTTGGTCATCGGTTTTCACTTTGAAACAAATTTTCAGTTTATCACTTTTTCTAAGGAAGTTTAAATTTTATGCCATCTTGTGAATTTCAAAAATAAAATACAAAAGTTTGTGATACATCTTCCTTTATTAATCAGTATAAGTATTTGCTCACTTTCCCCATTGCATCAATTATGATAAAAATACCCTCGAGTGCCACCGTCGCCGATGCATGATTAAGCAAGGACATTGAGACTACTTCTGTCCTTGTTTGTTCTTATGAAAAGTCTTGAGACGTATGTTCTTTGCCTTTCTGTCAAATACTTTAGCAAAATAACGGTCAAATACAATATAAACATAACCTCTGAAATAACCAAATAAGGCAGGGGTCATTGACAATCTAAATTCATACAGAAGACAAAAAGCTGTGAATTTGCTATACTTGATGCAATAGATTTATCTCAAAAATAAATTAAGGTAAGTCGCACTCGCTCTAGAAAATTGTTCTTCGTATAATTTCATTATGATTTTCAGGCTTTTAAGTGAATGAAGATGATAACAATAAACCAAGTATTGACTATTCCTGGAAAGAAGTGTATCCCCAAATAAAAAAATACTTAAATAATGAATATACCTACAATCGTAAATACGTTTTGTACCTAGGCAGTACTAGGTAAATTTCATCATGGTTGCGCAGTTATATCTTGTGATAATCGATTTTCTGTTATCCATTCTATGATTAAGAAATGAAGACTATAAAAAGATTTTTTTTCAGTTCTTCTAATAATGTCATCGACAGAAGACAGTAGTGGTTTAGGATTGTGGACCGTGGGCTTAGAATTCACATTGAAAAATATTTATAACTTATATCTGTGAAACTGTGAAGATAATTTTGATGTATAAATGGAGATAACTCGACGAACAGGTACATATCATATTTATAAAGGACCTTTGTGACTTATTGGATTGCAGTAAGCTAATGTTTGCTGACCTAAATGGTTGTATTTTCATATGTTCGGAGATGATATTTATTTGTCTTCGATATAATCAAAAATTAAGTATGTTAGTTTTGATATATTTTAGAGTTATTATATATTTTTCTATACTACTTACGGTATATACTTCTTCTTATTTAATAGTTGCTTTTTTATGTATTCAGTGTTATGTTTCAAATTTTTTGATATATTTTAAAATTCTAGCTATTTTTATCCGTTATACCTATTTTTACCTCAATATTCTGTGCAACCTCCCTTCCATCCTGGCAAGATTATAACTATGCTACACCTTCTCATTGGTTGTTACCAAACAATAATTTAGATTTTGGTAATTTTCATTCGGGGCAGATACCCGGTGAATAATAAAGTAATCTGATTAATTTCATGCATAAATACAATGTCAGTCAATCATTAACTTCAAATATTTAATTTATTGGCCGAGAACAGTTCCATTTGTAACCTTATATACTTCCTGCATTCCCTAATTATTAATGAATTTTATCTTATACTTTGTTAATAAATTCGTTCCCTTTATAAGAGTAGAATTTTGCAGCCTAATGAATTTATTGTTTACACTCTATTTTTACCTTTGAGTTGATTTATATACAATTGTAATATTCTTATATATTTTTTAATAAATCATTACAAAGGTTTCATTACTTTCTTTTCATATCCGCATTCATTGCAGCATTACAATAAACATTTTTGAAAGTAGAATGATGGAGATGAAATTCAAAATCTCGCGCCGTTTCCTTAGTTTATGTGGGACCAAGTCGGTGGCGCTGGCTCCACAAGGTTCCGAATATTTACCTGGAATCTGGCACTCTTTATTGTATGTTCTCTCCGTTACAACCAATCAGATGTATTGAACTCTACAGCTAATGAGAATCCAGAATAGCTTTTAGCATTGTCTGATGGAAAAAAGCTCCAAGAATGGAATGACCTCGGCCATTTGAGTTATAATAGCCTGCTCAAACACACGTTGTGTTTAGTTAAATTTGATGCTCACCTTTATTAATAAACGTATCTAACGATGACATTTTCGAAGTCAAAATTTGACGCCCATGTAAATGCACGTCACTATTCCTTAAAAACAAAAGAATAATTTTTCATTCTATGAAATATGACGTACATTGTACATTATGTCATATTTGGAACAATCAAAACTTCGACTTCTGTTTTGTTGGGAATGGTGACGTCAACACTTAAGAAGTCAATTTATAAATCCTGCAAGTAAGAAAACTGGATATAAGGAGAGTACATTGCCAAGGTCTTTGCTTCTTTGGGTAGTCGTATTCAAATGAGGCTAGAGAAGTTTCATATCTGGGACGTTTACTGTTGACAATATTAGACTGTTTATGTACCTAACCTAACCTTTTTTAATCTTTGGCTTATGTAAAGCGAGAGTAGCTTCCTGTGCATATCTCCATACTCCAGCATGCATTTTTCGAAAGTTATTAGTATGGTATTGCACTGCCTAGATTTATCACCTCTCTCTTGGAACAAGCTCCATCGCACAATTATTTGTTTTTAATATTTCTTTAAGAATATTGGCCCATCTTCTTAATTGGTACTAAAATAAAGCCTGTTTCCTTGACGGGAGCTAGGCATGGTGCTGTGCATGCTTCCGTGTTAGATAATGACATCACGTGCACTGTTAGTTGCTTAAACTCGTGCATGATTTGATGATAGAACCGGTGCTATTTTCGGTGACTATTTTCACACATCGTGCCTTGTCGGAGCACTCGGAACTAGTCGAGTCGTACTCAAAAGTTATTTTGCACATGATAACATGTTATTTTTGATTGTTGATCTTTCATCTCGAAATATGACAAGAGCAGTCACAGGTATCAGGAAAACCCATATATTTAAACTTCTATACTGCTAGCATTGTGGAAAAAAAAATACGCAAAAATGAAGCCAAAGACCTGGGGATACCTGGCGATATGCGCATGCGTCATGAATTTTTTTAGCTAAGAGGAGGGACATGTCATTATGTTATCAATCTTACCGAATAAGCTGTGCCATTGGTCAGCTGTGATATTGCCATGGATACCAAATGATGTGACTCCAAGCCACTTCCCCTTTCGTGCATGCGTACTAAACTCGCAATCCCTATACAAAAAATACTAGGATCAAATTATGGGCAGAGACAACCATGGTTATCTCTGTTATAGCATAGTATAAAGAAATATACAGTAGTCCAACTCTCGGCGGAAACTTTGATTTTATTAACTCAAGTTCAAGAGCTGGCGGCCATGTTTTAATCATAAAAAGTCAGGTCTGTACTGGAAATTAACATGAACTGTAGCAAGACCGTAATTAAGACTTATTGATACGAAATTAATTCACTGAACTGATATAATAGATATTATAAATTGGTCCGTAAAATAATGTGTCACTATTTGTTTTAAATTTGAAATTGTTGGTTATAGTCTTCAGAGTAGGTATAGCAATGAAAACCAGGAAATTAATTTCAGTTAACAGAAAAAATAATCAAAAATCACGAAGATCTATAAAATCTCAAGTTGTATTTGTTTTGATTGTTTTATTTATCGTTCGCAAAGAAAATTAATAATAAATTCTAGTGGAAGTTATAGTCAGAGCCATAGTGAAAAATTGCAAGGTTAGTAACAAGTCTGTAATTGAAACTTCCTTAATACAAAAACAATTTATTGAAGAAATATGAATACCTATCACAAATTGTTCCATACAATAATTTTTACTCTATTTTTAATTTAAAATTCTCATTTATAGTTCTTAATGTATAATATAATAAAACACGGAAAAAGGGTCTTTAAAATCTCATGTGGTATATTCTTAAAGTTTTTACAATATTCGATTCTATTACAACATCTTGAAAATATGTTCTATAAAAAGTATGTTTACTAATCAGTTCTGCAAAATTCAGGTACCATTAAACCCCCAAAGCAACTGGTATATTGATGATAACTTTTGAAATAACAAAATATTCGGTCATCATCGGGCTCATCTACTGACTTTGCACATTTGCTACATGTTTCGAAATCATGAATTCTAGGGCATTTCTTGATCAGGTAATCTGAAATATATGCTTCATTTTTTATTAATATCCAAGGTTTGATAGTCATTATCAAAATGTTGTAAAGGTTCAGTTTTTTCGACGGTGTCTTTGATATTATCTTGAAAATCTGCCTTTAATAATCTTAATAGCATTCCATCGGTATCCCCTTAACAATTCTCTGTTCCAGAATTCCTGAAATCATTCAAAAAAGCCTTATTCTCAAAATATGCCGAGCACAGTTTGAAGGAGGGTAAACACCCATCACGTTCCAATTTGTCCAGCAAATCATTTATATTACAGGCCAGTAACCAGATTTCTCACCTTGAGAAAGAAATAAATTATATCTAATTAGTTCAGAAACGTTTATATTTCAGTAGACATGATTACACCAACAAATAAAAACTTTTAGTTGTTTTTATCTTTCGGGAAATCAAAAAAACTGAAGTCACAATTGTAGCTTTTGTTGTTACAGTTTTTCGCAACACACATATTTACACCTTTCGACATTTTGTAAAAACAAATAATACTTCTTATAAAATACAATCGAGATGATAATATGGTCAATCAGTATACAAAAGAGAATTCACGGACGTCACTGTACTAGCACATAGAATAGCAGCAGAAATGCTACTCGTACGCATCTAAATTCTCAAGGTTTTAAGATTAAAACATGGCCGCCACGTGCGCGCATGTGTATGCGCGGTTTTACCCCTTCCATGAGAGATGGAATACTGTATAGTTCTTTATACTGTGGTTATAGGTATATAGAATTATGTGGATCATACCACGCGCCATCAATAAAATTTGTTCAAACATAATAAAGTTTAATATTTGTATAATATAAAATTTCTCCCAAAAAATGAACAGCACCTAACAGCACACAATTTTGACTACTCTCAAATAGTTTTAGACACGCAATTCTATGTAAATTCTTTTCGGATGGGCTAATTATTTCAAAGATTTTTTCAAGATTATTGGCGTTCCACTGATTCGATGTTTTTTTTTTCAACTGTTCTCATTGGCTCTCTGTGGATGATGGACCATATCGCTAGAATTCGATAACTGTGATCAAACATAATAAATACAAATATTTTGTTTGTAAAATATCTATAAGAAATTTTACAATTACATATTAATTATTACACGCATAATTATTCTAAACGTATTCTTGTGACGTGCTAATTGGTCGTAATTATTATTTCTTGGATTTTTTTTATTATTTTTATTGATTAGAATCACAGAACACTAATATGACTCCTTCAAAATAACTATTTTTGATGATAAAAATAAGTGAAATTTTTGAAAAAAAAATAAAAATACTTTTTTACTGGGAATTTAAGATTTAAACCGTACCGATGGGTACCTACTATTGCTATCCTTTTCTCGATTTTAACTATACTTATGTATATGTGTTTGCCAGCAACAGCAATTCCATAACAAATTACTGTTTGTCTACCACAACGCAAAATTAGACTTTAAATTAAGAATAACGTCTGACGTCTGACAATTGCGACATAACCATAGACGATCTTCCAGAAAGTACCTATATACCAGAGAACGAGACGTATATATACGCTCCATGCTCGTGCGTAATTCCAGTGACGGATCCCATTGTCGTTCCATGTCAACCAAATAATGATCTTGATTGAATGAGATTGAATGAGATAATTATAATAACCAACATTGGATCACACTTGGAGCTTAACAGGCGGCGAGATGTCTGCGATCTAAGTTCGAATTCGAAATTTCAAGTCTCTAGACCGTATGGGGGCTGAGAAATCGCTGCGGGGTCCATTGATACAAGAACCGAAAGTAATAAAAACTATTTAAAAACAGCACTAACAAACCATGAAAACGATAAAAACATAAATTTAATTTTAATGAAACTGAAATACTTACAACTTTTAGAAATGATTTATATTAAAAAAAACAAAACGCAGTAAATTCAAAAACTGATAAAAAATTTAAGTATAATTTATAATAATTTTCTATAAAACACAAAATACAATTATTTCCAAAATCTATAGTACTAATTTTCAAAATAAACATAACGATCTATGCGAAAAATATCAAAATTCATATCTCTCAAAATCATAACCTCAAAAATCCGATTTCCTCCTCATTATTTCCGTCCACACCGACACGGCAAGTCCTTCATTCTGAAAAAAGAAGTTTCAGTCAAAAACCACCTCAGAAGATAATAAAATAAAACAAAATGAAATCAAAGAAAAAGAAAAAATAAGAGAATGGTATAATAGAACCAGCATTTACTTATGTAAATAGTAAAGGAATTGCACATATTTTATATATATATATTATAAAGTCAGTTGATAACAGTATAACAGTCAGTCTGTGGAATCTGATGTTAGTGGTAGTTCAGTCGGTAGAGACAGTGACAGTTTAGATTGTCAAGGTGACAAGTGGTGACAGTTGAGTTGTACTGCAACAGAAGGTCGCTTGAGCCCAAATCCCAATAACCTCACACATATATATATATATATATATATATATATATATATATATAACTTAAAAATCGCAGGGTTGCAGCCAAAATGTGGGTGAAATAAAAGAAGACTCTTTACATTTACTTGAGAGCTTTCGGAATCGGTTTTATTCCTTCTTCAGTCAAAATCTATAAAGGTGTAATATAAAAACTAGGTAAAAGATATAAACTAAAGTATAAACTGACTTACAATGTATGAGATTGGTGTTGAAACTGATGTTCATCAAATAGCATATACTTATTATGTAATCTTAATTAAATATACATTTAACACGAAACACTTATGAACAGATTGTAAATAATAAACAATACAGTGCTGATGAAATTATGTTATAAGGTAAACAAACTTCATTTTCCATATTCGTATATATTATAGTTGCACACGTCATGAATATCTAATTAAGGTGGTTGCCTATTTTGACTACGTATTTTATCTAATTGTAATATATTCGAATAAATAACATTAAGATTCTGAATATCCGATTTTTTATTAACGGAATCATGTTCACATTGTATATGTGCCATTTCTAAGAATTGTCTTTTAAATAGGTTTTTTTCCACTTCAAGAACTTTAGTGTCATCAAAGTCAGCTTGATGTCCTGTTTCTTTGATATGTTGAGCCAGGGCACAAGCATCTTTTCTCACCTTAATGTCACTCTTATGTGAGTTAATTCTTGATTGTAAATCTCTAGATGTGATCCCTATATATTTCTTATTGCAACTGGTGCAATCTATTCTGTATACAACATTAGTTTTTTGTTTATTATCCGTTTTATCTTTAAGTTTGCTAAATAAGTGATTGACCTTTTTGACTGATTTATTGGCTATGAAAAGATTTTGTTCTTGTCGGAGTATGTTGCGTAACATATATATATATATATATATATATATATATATATATGTAATAAAATAGATTTTTGTTGGGGATGCAGTCATTTAATAAATAAAATTCTTTGGATTATGCCAAGCTTTCGAGAATGTTTATTCTCTTCGTCGGGGCAAAATTCGTGAATTTATATAAAATTAACCACAAATAAGGAAAGATTTCATAGTCAGCAATCAGAAATGACATTTCTAGACTAGACTAGGCAATGATACAAATATGACACAAGCAGAGAAACTATTGAATATTAAACATTCCGACAAAATTGCCTTAGATACCTTTATTGCAGGATGTACCGGAATTCGAACTCACCAGTCGAACGATTCCATTCTACTATAATAGAACACTTCAGATGCTTAAGAGAAGAAAACAAATCTTTTACTACACAACAATTAATAAAACGGGCAATATTAGGATATAACAATAGCATTCATAGCGTCACAAAATTTACTCCTTTTGAAGTTATAAAAGGACATATTAATAACAATAACCCATATGACTTAAATGACCATCTCGTGATTTCACAGTATGTACAAAATCATAAAGAAACAGCAAAGAAAATCTACGAAAACATAAAACAAATCAACGAACACACAAAAGATAAAATAATCTCTAAACTAAACCAAGCTAGAAACGATCCACCTAATTTTGACAATCAAAAAATCGCCTTTATTAAAACTAAAGCAAGAGATAAAAAATTACCTAAATTCGAGAAATTGAAAATTATAGACGAATCTAGACTAAAACTCACAACACCCAAGGGAACTTATCATAAAAACCTTGCTAGAAAACCATCAACCAATATAAAATCTTTGTTACAGGAAGATAATGAAGATTCATTATCAAGTCATATCAACCCTCAACATGATTCTTCAGATAATAGTAGTTCATAGTTTGGACTCTGAACCAGTAGCAAAGAGAAAATGGTCTATTTATATCAATATTTAATAATTACAATAGTAAAATACAATATTATTATTAGACATATATAAATAAAAAGATGTTCTTGGGGATGCAATCATATATTCAATAAAATTCTTTGATTGAAGCCGACCTTTCGAGAATGTTTATTCTTTTCTTCAGGGCAAAAATCGTGGATTTAAAATAAATTAGCCAAAAACAGGAAAGATTTCATAGCCATCAATTACAAATGTCATTCATTGATGGCTATATATATATATATATATATATATATATATATATATATATATATATATATATATATATATATATATATATGTATATATATATATATATATATATATATATGTAATAAAATAGATTTTTGTTGGGGATGCAGTCATTTAATAAATAAAATTCTTTGGATTATGCCAAGCTTTCGAGAATGTTTATTCTCTTCGTCGGGGCAAAATTCGTGAATTTATATAAAATTAACCACAAACAGGAAAGATTTCATAGTCAGCAATCAGAAATGACATTTCTAGACTAGACTAGGCAATGATACAAATATGACACAAGCATAGAAACTATTGAATATTAAACATTCCGACAAAATTGCCTTAGATACCTTTATTGCAGGATGTACCGGAATTTTGAAAAATAATATGCATATCAAAAAACCATTATCTTTAGAAGATGCTATGGCTTATGTGAACGAATTTGAAAACTTTGAAAGATTATACGGTAATTTTCAAATTAATTATAAACAGACATCACACTTTAATCCCACACTCCAACCAAGACAACAAATATTTCCTCAAACCTCTCAAAATTTTCAACTCAATCAGTTCCCGCAAACAACTAAAACAAATTTTTTAACATCAAATAATCCCTTTTCCAATCAAAGATATACCGAAACAAATCAAATATGGCCTAACCAACCACTAGATATCAAACCCATACCTCAGCCAGAAAAGAGATATTTCACTAATCGAGAAGTTTTCGGACCCCCACGCAATGTATTTGCACCAAAGCCAATTCCTCCGGCACAACTTCCGAAACCAGAGCCAATGTCCACCACCTCCAGAACACCTACTATAAATAGTCGACGATATCTCCAGAAACAGCCCACTCTACTGACAGTAGTACGGAAACTGCCCATACTTCTCATGAAAATCCCGTATTAGATATTCCAATTTCTGAGAGATCATTCAATATCTATAAAAACCAACTGTTTTTAAAGATAGGTGACATCTCGGAAACACAATCTAGAAGAGAGAAAATTTTCAATAACACGAGAACATATATAACTCTACCAAAAAATAACACCGAATTTCACATAGCCGAATTTATCAAAAATTTCCTCAACCCAAAGCAAACGTACGCACTATATTTCCACAACCCCTTATTATCCCATATTTTACCACTCGTAGTACATAGAACATTTAAGAATTCAACGTATAAACTCATCCAGTGTACTAAAATACTAACGGATGTAGAAACACAGGAAGAACAGAACGAAAAACTGAACTATTACCATGTGGGAAAAACATGTCATAGAGGCATGCATGAAATGAAAGCTTCCCTTAGTAAATTATACTACTGGCCGACTATGAACTCTGACATAGAACAATACGTTAACAATTGCGAAATTTGCTTAAGAAATAAATATGATAGAACAGCACCCATCATTAAGTTTAACCTAACACCTACGACTTCAAAACCCTTTGAACATATACATATGGACACATTTAAAATTTCAAATGAAGCATTTTTAACGGTAATTGATACATTCTCACGATATGGACAAGCATATCCGATGAAAGTCTTAACAGGAGTTGCTGTAGTTGATAATTTAATAGATTTTATATCTCACCATGGAATTCCAGAAAAAATAACAACAGATCGAGGAACCGAATTTAAGAATTTTGATCTTGAAAATTTTTGTAAACTACATCGCATCGAACTACATTACACCACAGCAAAGAATAGTAATTCGAACTCACCTGTCGAACGATTCCATTCTACTATAATAGAACACTTCAGATGCTTAAGAGAAGAAAACAAATCTTTTACTACACAACAATTAATAAAACGGGCAATATTAGGATATAACAATAGCATTCATAGCGTCACAAAATTTACTCCTTTTGAAGTTATAAAAGGACATATTAATAACAATAACCCATATGACTTAAATGACCATCTCGTGATTTCACAGTATGTACAAAATCATAAAGAAACAGCAAAGAAAATCTACGAAAACATAAAACAAATCAACGAACACACAAAAGATAAAATAATCTCTAAACTAAACCAAGCTAGAAACGATCCACCTAATTTTGACAATCAAAAAATCGCCTTTATTAAAACTAAAGCAAGAGATAAAAAATTACCTAAATTCGAGAAATTGAAAATTATAGACGAATCTAGACTAAAACTCACAACACCCAAGGGAACTTATCATAAAAACCTTGCTAGAAAACCATCAACCAATATAAAATCTTTGTTACAGGAAGATAATGAAGATTCATTATCAAGTCATATCAACCCTCAACATGATTCTTCAGATAATAGTAGTTCATAGTTTGGACTCTGACATACAAATGACAGCAGTCGACAATCCCATACTCCCTATCCAATTAGGAAAAGCTAAATTAATTTATACAAAACATACATTTTTACACTATATCGATCTACAACCTATAATTGACCAAATAATTAACATAAAAGATACATTTCAAAGAATTAAAAATAGCATTGACAATGTAAATTCAACAATGAGCAGAAATATGATATCATATCACGGCCTAGCCGACAGCATGTTACTCAGAACAAATTATCTCATCAAATCAGCTGAGAGAAAATATGATAATCTTTACCCACAGAGACGTAGCAAGAGAGGCTTATTTAATATTGTAGGTAAAATTGACAAATGGATATTCGGTACTTTAGACGCCGACGATGGAATCAGATACGAAAATGCTATCCAAATACTTCAACAAAATCAAAAAGTATTATTCAAGAGAGTACTTTACAGATATCATTATCGAAGAAATTGATTCACAGTTACAATGATAGTGTCTTTAAACTTATAGAAAATCAAAATAAATTATCTCAGCAAATTGAACTATTCCAAACATTTGTTCAAGGTACGATTACTAATATAGATGAATATTTGAATTTCCAAGCAATTATTTCTCAGATGAATTTGGATTGCCAAAGTTTGATAAATTTCATGGACAATATAGAAAATGCGATAGTATTTTCCAAACTTCATGTCCTACACAACTCAATAATATCCAGCTCTGAACTTCAAGAAATGCTTAAATATCTCGAAAAAATATATAGTTCAAATCAAATTCCACAATTCAGAAATATTCTTACTTACTATCAGTTTTTGGGAACTCAAGTTAATTTTTTGAATCATAAGCTTATCTTTGCCTTACATGTCCCAATACTGAATAACGTTACATTGAACCTATACCACCTATATCCTGTTATCCAAAACCATCAAATATTTATCCCAAAATACCCATATTTGGCACGATCAGATTCAAAAACACAATTTATTCATCATGAATGTCCTAAACTCGAGGATAAATATTTCTGTCAAGAAAACCATTTGCCTGCAGACAATTGTACACTAAAAATTCTAAATGGAAATCCTACTCAAGAATGTCGAACCATTCAAGTGAAACTCACCGAGACGACTATTGAACATCTCACAGATGAAGACCTACTAGTTACTCCAGTCGAAAAAGAAATAATCTTTTCAAAATGTAAATCTGATAAATACTTTGAAATTTATAAACCAACACTGTTAAAGATCCCACATAGTTGCGAAATCCATATAGACGGGAAAACTTTCTCAAATTGTAATACTTCTAGCAAAGGGAAACCTCTGATTCTACCAAAACTTTCAAGCCCTGATTTTGAAAACCACCAATTTTTCAAAACAATAAATATTACAAATTTGAACCTGGAAGAAATCGGCCGAATTAATGAAATAGCCAGCCAATTGAAACCAATCATCAACGAAGAACCTACATACATAATTCCATCAATAATTGGATCATCTACTATATTAATCGTATCTGTAATAATGGCAGTATGTATTATCAAGAGAAGAAAGCTGAAATCCATACTTAGCCAGAAACGTACAGAAGAGGAAGAAAATACAGACCAACCATTCAAAAATAAGTCCCTTATTTTCTCGTCCTAAGGAGGGAGGAGTTACGAACCTTCAACCCGCTACCAAGACGCTGACATCGCAGATCAACAACCAGCGTGCATCCGTCAGCATAATTATATTATAAAAACATTTGTACATAGATTTAAGATGCTTTTTGTCATATCATCTCGTTGTTATAAGATCATTTACATAATTAAATAAATCTTATTAAAAAGTCTCTTGTGAGTCACAAACATATAATTAGAGTGATTGTAGACTTTGAAGGTAAGGTGTATTTTTTGTTGTTGTATTGTTGTATGTAAGTGATGAGTTTTTGTTTTGTTGTTGTTGGAAATTTATAAGAAGGTTTGAGCTACCTTAAAATTAAATGCACTTGTTTCGGTATCATTTATTTGATGAATTACCTTGGAATAAAATCACTCCATCACATAAAGTAATTTTATAGACGATGCGAGAGTATCGTGAGTCAGGCCAAGAGACCATTGTATGATAGAGATTTGTTGAATACTATTTATTTTGGTATATGTTACTGTTTTCATGATGATGTCAATAACTATTGTTTATTTCAAAAATGAACACCTTTGTAACAGTATCTCATGGTAAATGGTATTGACCGTTGACATCAACATGCAAAAAGAATTTGTCCCAGGGACTTGAATCCCAAATTGAGCAGACTGACAGCGAGCGGCGGTCTGTCCCTCCGTGTTAGAAAAGTGTAACCTTCGGTTTCGAATGTTGTTGCCGTATTTCGAAGTATATCTGAGATATGGTTGTCTTCGGTGGTGAGTGATTCTTTCTTAGCTCGTTTGTTTTATACCATCATTTATTATTGTTAATAACAGTACAAGTAAATTCATCAAGCGTTGTCAAAAGTTATTATGTAGTAGTGTTAGACCTTCGTGAATTTTCACGACAAAGGCAATGTGCATTGTTATTTAAAATTTATTGTAAAATATTTGATAGTACATGGGTTTTTTTCGCTCTTTTTCCCATGTTATGAAGATATTAAGAGCGACCTTCCTGGTCTAAATTACAAAAGTTATTTTCTTTTCAAATTGCCTGTATTATTTTAAATTATTAAATGTTTTCCTATTTAATTCAAGTGAAAAATGATGTGTTGTTTAAATAAAAGGACTGGTAAGGGATTTTGTTGTTTCAATTATTCAATCTACCCCCTTTCTCTACTAGAAGTTTAACTCCGATGCATCCTACAAAGACAACCACAACGTGTTTTCTTATACTATTAGAGTGCCTGACACTTCAGGTGGGTCCTAAAATCCACTAGACTACATGATCACATGCCAAGAGACGAGTCGTAAAGTTAGAAAGTGAATTAAAGGTAAACTGTAGCGCGAACCTGGGGTCTTTGGATACACTACAAACAGGAAAGATTTCATAGACATCAATTACAAATGTCATTATTAATATTTGTAATTGATGGCTATGAAGTCTTTCCTGTTTTTGGCTAATTTATTTTAAATTCACGATTTTTGCCCTGCAGAAGAGAATAAACATTCTCGAAAGCTCGGCTTCAATCAAATAATTTGATTGAATATATGACTGCATCCCCAAGAATATCTTTTTATTTATTATAAAACCAGTCAAGAATACAAAATCTATATATATATATGTAATATGTCTAATAATAATATTGTATTTTACTATTGTAATTATTAACTATTGATACAAATAAACCATTTTCTCTTTGCTACCGTTTATAATCACCTTAATATTAAGAAATAGCATACTGAAGTACGAGCGTATTTATATTGTGAACTATTTCTAAATTATATATATATATATATATATATATATATATATATATATATATATATATATATATATATAACAATAAAACTTGTTTCTTTGTTGATAATTAAAACATCACCTCAGTATTATTATTCAAGCCACACGTTACTCAAAAGTGCAATTCTGATAACAGCTGTTTTTGACCGACGAACCTGCTTTATTATTTTTTTTTTTTTTGGTTCGTGCGCGCCTTTTATATAGGTGACGAGCTCCGATTTTGATGATTTTGGATTCATTTGAAAGAAGGGGATTGAGAAATGGTCCCATATTCATAAAAACGCAAATCCGAAATCTCCTTCCCTCTAAAAACCGCCACCGAAGGGGTGGTGGTGGCGAATTTTCTCAAAAATCGAAAATCTGAGTTAGTATAATTAAAGATAGGACAATATCCGGAAACGTTTAAATTGAACATTTTTTCAAAAGTGTTGTGGTTTTCGAGATAGACGCATGTTAAATATGTATTTTTGCTATGTGGAGAGGACAATTTCTTTCGAAAATTGAAAATTTTTCGATACTACATGAAAGATATAATTATTTGTAGCGACATTTATAATGAACATTTTTTCCTTAGAGTTACGGTTTTCGAGTTAAATCGGTGTTAAAATGGTAACAACTAAAATATTCAAGCGTATTTTCGCAGCGATGTTCTGAGATCTCAATAATAACAACTACAAGCAAGGAATATACGTGGGTAATAGGATAAGTACTATCTTCTTTGATATGGTATATTGAACGTTCAACGATTTTCGGGACTAATGTTACACTCAAAAGTGTGAAATAAATATTTTTTACAAAAAATTGGACCGACGTTATTAGTTGATGCACTGAAAAGTATAAAATAATATTACTTCTATTGGTGATGGTACTTGTGAAGTTGGTGCCAAAAGTTATCAATCTAACTGCAACTGCACAACTTTAAAAGTACCATCACCAATAGAAGTAATATTATTTTATACTTTTCAGTGCATCAACTAATAACGTCGGTCTAATTTTTTGTAAAAAATATTTATGCTCAATAGAGTTTTCGATGTCCTTGAACGATTTCGCCAGACGGAGGAGGTATACAATTCGGTTGTGTTTGCTTTTTTTAGTATCAAGATATTTGTATACCTACACGTATTTAAAAATAACATGATTATTGAAAATTAAAGTCCGTGACAGCGAACCGATTTTCAAAATAAATCCATATCCCCAAAAAACATTCCCAATGTAAAACTTTTGGAGGTGAGAGCTATATTTTGTAAAACAAACAAAAAAACTCAAATCTTTCGCATATGCTCAGTTAGAGCTGAACCACACCGATACAATTTTTAGTATGTAGTTTTGTATAAGAATTTTGTTTTAATGGTACATTTTCATCAAGTGATTCTATCGCTTCTCACCGCCCCCAAAATTCCATCCATGAAATTACAACTTGACGTATTATATTCATAACCCACATTTACAGTAAATCTGGACTCGAGCATTGCCACTCACTCACCTGCGGGCTTTCAATGATAAAATTGTCACTATCTTGGATATATACTTGAAATGAATGCAATATATTTAGTCTTAGAAAAGAAGAAGGAATGAAACAGAATTAATATTGTATGTAAGCATTTATTCATTTTTGAGTGTACATGGGTATATTTAACTATATTGACATGTACTAAAGCTTCTTATGGGAGAAAAAATTAGATTTGTTAGTAATTTACAATATGTTTGCACACGCCAAACATATACAGGTACGATACGATCTAATCTTTAATATATACTTGAACCTAATGAAAATAATTGCTAACACCGTATTAAGGAGAGTTAAAAAGATGTGTAGTAATTATGAAATTTGTTGAGTTGACATAAAAAAAATAAACAACTTATGTGTCAATGTCACACAATTGAATTTTATGTTTGTAATTTTACTATTGACCAGGGGCAAGAGGAGGAAGGTGAAAAGTTTTACAATTGATGATGACGATCAAAATGCAGGCTGGTGAGGAAAATAACCTCGATTTACCAATTGTAGAAATATTCTCTTTTATATTTGCAAATGTAGATATGCCATATACAAGCAAAATTAGATACCCGGAGCAGATCAAAACCCAGCTAAGGGAAGGAACCCCGAATAATAAAACGAATATGGGATGTAACAGCATGGTTATGGACCTTACGGTGCAGGGGAGGGTTACTCCAGTACCGACGTCTGGGGGTGCGCAAGCGGGATGCAAGGTGTCATCATCCATCAACCGCAGTGACTTCCTGGTGGCTAATCTGGCCACGGTGGCATCTGATACTACAGTTACATGCAGTGACTACAAGAGCAATAATACAGGTCATACTTAATAGAAGAGCTCGTGAAAGTACTGAGGAAAAGCAGCAAAGAACGGTGATCAAGAATACTCTTACCCTGGCGTAAAAGGTAAAAACGGTGTTCAGGAGTCTTAAAGGAGAAATAAGATAAAAGCAGACCAATGAAATGTCTATTATTCCCATTAATCCTCGCATTGAAACTTGACAAAACAGAAGAGGATGCGGCGAAAAGTCAACCTGTGGAAATCCAAGTCTGAAAAGCAGCAGGGAGGACGACAAAAAGAAGAAAGAAAAATCAAAAAAGGTGGACGAGGGGCAGGAGAGGAGGAGCCCATCAAAACAACGAGCCCTACAAAGCTTGACAAACGTCTTGCTCATCGGAGCAATGGATCCAAACAGATATGCAAATATAATTAATAAAGTGGGGCAAGTGTTTCCATTCCCTAGACAAAAAACAAAGAAGGAGATCTTAAACGGATTAGAAAAATGAAGAAAAATGTTGTTCTGCTCGTTCTTAATGGTAGAAATGGGAACAGAACAGACAGAACAGCAGGCTGTTTGAAAGAACTGCAGAGATACTCCAAAAAATGGTTCTCCTGACCTAGTGATTATCTCAGAACCTGAGATCACGTCGCTGGATGACTGACCTTACCTGCAAGGCAGTCATCTGGTCCTGTGGTGACTACCCCTACGAGGAAATGTCGTGCTACAAAAGAAAAGTGTTCATTCGAGGATAGGTGAGAGGCATCCACTTTTATAGCTGTTATGCACCACCAAGCGTAACATTCTACAAGTTTGAATACTTCCTAGAAGAGCTAGTGATGGACGTCTGGAATTACGCGCCAGTTGGAATTGCAGCCGAGTTCAATGCCTATGAAACCAACCTATGAAAAAGATTGTAGGACTTCAATCGTAGTAAGTAGTAACCAAAAAGTGAGTCTGGAAGGTCAGAGCCTTTAACGTCCTGTAGTTCCAAATAGCACTAGACAGTAGACCCATTCTTTGTGAAAACGCTACTTAAATCGCAGAACAGACTAGGAAAAAAGTAGCAAATCATGCGACGCCACTATGCCGAGAAGAAGGTATGCGAACAAGAAACCACCAGTGGGACGAGAACATCGCAGCTATTCATAGAGTGCATAACAGCAAGAAGAGAAGAAGAAAGCCTAATCATGAAATCTTGGAGGAAGCATACCGAAAGACGCGACTAGAGAAAGACTGCTGGGATGAGCTGCTGAAGGAATGATGGTAATCCGTGGAGTAGACCTAACAAGACGGTTATAAAGCGGAACCTACCCTAAGTTACTTATGAAGATATTCGAAACTCTCTTTCCACCTGATAACATCTTCAGCTAGAAAATCCGACATTTTTCATAGAAACGGATGGAGAAATTAATTTCTTATTATCGCACTTAATATACCTTTAATAAACTTTAAATATTCTACATTTGGTCTGCCGACGTATATAGTTAGCAGAGCAGTCATTTTCCAAAAATTGTTTGTAGCATTATGTTCTTCATTAGGGTAGGTACTGAATTAGCCTATAAAATATATGACCTGCTAAATTTGCTCAGCCAACTTCAAAGACATCCGATTGTTGACGATTGATTGTATCGTAAATGCGATTTCTTAGTGTGAAAAAACGAACTATGCAATTCAACCACATGTTTCTGCAAAAAAGTATATATTTAGTGAAAATAAATGAATGAATGATTCCACTGAAAAATAAATTTTCTGGTCAATAATTGCTTTTGACGACAATTATTCTATTATATTTAATAATATCTGGTTAATAAAATATATATTTCTAATAAATATAAGATAGTCTAATTTAATTTAATTTGATTTAATTTGATTTGAGCGTGTTCATCTCATAATTTTTAAATAAATGTCTGTAAGATATATAAATAAACAGATTATTTGTTAATTCACTTGTTCACACAAGCCTAATCTAAACAATAATGATAATTTTAACAAACTGCTTAACTTATCCCTAATTAACCTACACCGAAGTCCAAGACGTACGCACCTGAAAGGAGAGAAAAATATCTGTGAGTAACCAAGTTTACCAATAGTTAATTGGTAATAACCATTAAAATTATATATATGAATAATCAAGTGATTTCGTATTGAACATATCAACATTAAAATATAGACACAAAGGAAATATACGTCTGTATCACTATTCCACTAGCACCGCAGCGCCGTAATCGTCAAGCTGCGTAAATACAAAAATCAACCCCAATCAATAAAATCTAAATAAATGTAAATGGATTGACTTCTATATCAACACTAGTGCCGCTGCACCGTAATCGCCAAGTACTGTAAATACAAAAGTTTGGGCGCCCCCCAGGCGGTAGGGCAGGCATGTTTATACCTGGTACCCCACTAACATAGCCCTCTATGTCATAATCGCCATCGCATAAAGTGCAAAATAAAACAGCGGTGGAAAACTATTAGGCCACAAAATACTGTTCGGTTGATCCAGCATAAATAAGGACCATTTAAACAAATATTTAAAGGCCCAACATTTAACCACTTGTATAGTGCTCTATACCGTAATCGCTTTTAAATAATAAATTAGTACAATCAATAAAGACGGTGGAACAGTTAATACAATGTATAACGTGGATATTTATTATTATTAGTTTTTAAGTAGATAAAAACAATATAATTAGTCAATTTAGTACATTCAAATAGATGAAAGTAAATAGCATTAACCCAGGTAAACACGGAATACTCAGTGAGAAAACTCACCCTTAATATGATTAAATCCAATCAAAAGCAACCACTAGAAACGCCCACACAACCAATAAAAACAATCTGGTCACTAACAACTTTTCTTTAAACTACAATAGTAAATATTCAGTGTTTATCGAGAACAGTCGACTTACGTACTGAATAACCAGCTGAACTGATCATATTAGATATATCTAAACCCTAGATCTCGCTCGCGTCGTTATAAAAAACTCTTGAGAAATTTTATTACCACACTAACATAAACAAATGTCGTGTGTCTTCCTATGGGCTTTGCTCGAATTCGATCACCTTGAGAGATCAGACATTCTCTCTCTAAAATATGCCGGTAAATTGAAATTGAATAAAAATATAATTCTTACATAAATATCCTGTAAATTTGATTTTTGTCAATGAACTAAGTTAGATTAGAGATTTCATCAAATCACACAATTTTTTCAAAGAAATGAGTAGAATTGATCATCTCCCATAGAAATTTGATCAATCCCTTTTATTATCATATCTCTGCCACATATAGAGACAAATCAGTTTGGGCAATTCTTGTAAGTTCGTTTCATTATAAATATTGTTACGCAGATAACTTTTTACTTACTTACGATGATTATTCATTTCTGTATCTGTTTATCGCTTTTCATTTTCGCATTAACTACTTCTATTATTACCTAGTAGATTTAATCCCGAACCATAAGTAAAGTATATTTTGTTACAGTTTTGTCAGTTAGAATAAACTCGATCGATGTGACAACGAATTCAGTTGTAAATAAAAGTGTTGAGAATGAACGTTGAAAGCAAATTGGAAACTGTCGGTTATAGTGTACATATATATGTTTACTGCTATATTGATATTACAGCATTTCTTTTAGTAGGTTTAAATATTTATATAATACCAAGATTAAATAAACTGGACCAGTACAACTAAGTTAGAAATCACTGCTACAAAAATCATTTTTATCATGGTACAATCAACGACAAATAACTCGGCTGCTGTAATAAGTACATCTCTTTGATTATTGGAATTTATTATAGAGATAAGCTGCTCTCTTAGTTTGCGTTCTTGATGAGTTTTGATAATATTGTCATAGCTGTGCAATAGTCTCAAATTCACCGTTGATATATTCTTGATGTGCTCGTTTGTTTCATCACAGGTGACAGCTATAATAATTCCATAGGACTACAAAAAACGTTTATTCAATTTTGTATCTATTATGTCTCAAAAATGTAATCAGAAATCATTCAATCCTACTATTTTGCAATATTATATTGTTAAGAATATGAATTGGTCTACCTCCTCGTAATACTGGAATGGCAATAATCGCAACTATTGCAAACAGTTATCATGGTTTTCATTTAATTGAATGAATTCTACCTTAAGGTAAATGCCATCAGAGTTTTTTATATGCAAGTTGTAACGTTGGTTTAGAATATTGAATATCGACAGACAAAAAACAGAAGTTTCCTTATAGTATTAATGGCCAGAGTATTTTAGAAATAATGAAGACTTATAAGAAACTTTGAGATGAAAAATTGTTGGGCTAGAGTCTTACTTTTGAAATATTTAAGGTATAAAAGCTAATACAGAGAGACTGAGGGAGCTAAGAGAATCTTTCATTAAGAACTTCGATGCCACAGACATCCTCATATATACACACATCAAACATAAAACAACCCGTCTGCTTGTGTCGGAGGTTGAAAATATCGAATGATTCTCGAATATTCCGAGTAAAATACATCTTTATTTCGAACACCATTCTTATGAATGAATACTTCGATTATTAAAATGTGCAGTTGAATCTTGTCACCAAGAATAATTCATCCTTCACCTATTTAATTATTAATACAAAACAGAAGAGTCATCAATCTACCCGTTTTGTATCTCAATATCTCCTAAGAAACTCACCAAAAATATTGCTGTATCCACTGAATGAATTATAATTCTCTCAAAACTAAGTGAAGTGATGTGAGTTAATATTATATTCAAATTTGATAATGATGTCACAATCGATATCATCATAATCATAGCAATTTGAAAACCAAAGACGTTGTTTATCACTCTTACAGATCTCTTCAATCTTAGCCAATAAGAGACTATATTGAGCGATGAAACTAAACATCTCTCATTCCTATTTTCCAAAATTTTACAAATTATTCTTATGTAATAGGTGAAAGTAATGATTTCCATTGCTTGAGCCAATAGTATGAGCCTTTGAATAAGTAAACTTACTATATAGAATAGGCGATTAGTGATATCCGCAGTATAGGAAATTATGTACAAAATCCATGATATAAGTGCAATCACGTATCCAGAATATATCACTATAAGCAGTGATATCCATGTTTTCTCAAATCTTTTAGGTACGTCTATCTGCTCTGAATTTTTGAGAGTATAGCCTAGATTCCATATTAAAGTTTCCAATGAAAATCTTTTTTTTCCATAAGCTCTAGTTGAAATACATGCGGCGTCAGAAATTATCATCAATAAAATTCTTACGAGAGCAATATACCTATTCAAATTAGAATGTATTATTGCATAATAATATTCAAGCTCAAATAACTCCGATGACACTATTAGGCATTGTATAACACATATGTATATTCTATACAAAAAGTCCCAAGGCGGAGATATTTTATATGGGAAAATACCAACTGGAAAAGTGATCCATTTTAAGAAGTCAGAAGAGTAAAGCGTTTCTGTTTGGTACACCATGACTAAGTTACCGTGTGACATACCACAGAACAATAAAAGATATTGATTTCCTTAATATCCTTTTACGAATATTGAATACCTAATGTACATAGTACATTTAGATAATTTCCCTTCTATCATGATCCCGATTAGTTCAATTATCTTTATTTGTTTCAAATTATTTCGATATACAATGAAATTCTGTGGGTACTTTTTTCAATCCTAGCACATTTTTCTAAATATTTACTTTGAAATAGCAAGTTATCTAATACTGCCAAAAATATTTATTATATCTACTTATAAAAACTTTTCAATCTATCAGATATCTGATTATTATTTCCTTTTAGAAAATGTTTAATAATAATAGGATTTAAAACTTATTCAATATTCATGTTTGAGGTCTTTGGAGGAAGGTTTGATAAAAAGAACTATCAGTATACTAGGTTGCTTATGTTTTATAATATTGTGATCTATGATATAGATGTTTTATATTCTTAGTGGCCTGAGGCTCTAGGCCTAAGACTATCCTGTTTAATAATAACACCAGGTTCCCAAAATTTAGTATTACAATGTTGAATCACCACTTTATCACCAATAAATTACCTAAATCTTTAACTGATTTATTATAATATCTCTTTTCTTCCCCCTTTTGATTGTCAAAAGACTGTCTGGATGAATTAACCTTAAAATTGAATGTTAATAATTCATACGAACTAGTACCTTAATTCGTCTGCTAAAAAGCAGCTCATCAGGTGACGATATCAATTTACTGATAGGAGTATTGCGATACTCTAAAAGATCCTCGAAAATGGAAAATGTCTGCGGATATAACTTGCCTGGAACGAACTGGAACATTTTTGTATACTGGATTTTTTTGAGTAGATCTGCTAAAACGTAAACTGCCGGACAATTTTTAATCTCATCTGTAATTTGGCTTATCATTCACGTCCAAAACACCAATTCACTAGCCTTCAGGCATGTTTCTTCTATGCCTAAATGAGGATAGTGTAGTTTATCAACAATCTCAGCATGGATGCTCTTTGGTTTAACTACTTGGGTGTCTTTAATTAGAAGTTTTTTTTGCAATGGTTAACTGATCCTTCTATCTCCAACAAGGCTTTATCGAATTTGGTAGAAGTTCTTCTCGATTTCAACCTTTGCTCAACTCAAAGTCATACATTTGTAATTTTATGCGTAAGGGTAGTATTCGCAAAGGGCATTGATCTAGTGACTTCTTGAAAAGTGTTTCCAATGGTCACTTTAAACCAAAAATTTCTTGCAATATGAATTGGTGAAAATGTAGACACCCAAATGCATTGGCTAAGGCTCTTTTTCAATCATTGCGTACATTTTCTATGTTTTGTTCACGCACATGCTATCGGAGCACCAACTTGAGCAATCACAGCAGCCAGGCTATCTTAAGAACTGTCCACAGATAAAAGTAGCTCTTTTTTTCATAAAAAAATCTCAAAACTGGTGTAGATACCAAAGTTCTCTTCAAGTTTTGGGAATCTGATACTCGTCCACCTTATCTTTATGTAAGAGTAAACTAAAAAATAACTAAAAATCTGACTAGGGAGTTTACTGTTGATTTTATTTGTTTAATATCCTCAACCTTATCAGGATAATTTTTTATTCCATCTTCTGACAAAACATGGCCGACGTACTTGAGTTCTGACTTCTTAAATTTGAATTTAACTCCATATTCTCTGGCTCTATCAAGCACTTGCTTCAAATCTCACGTGATGATTTTTAGTCTCCGTATAAATAATTATATCATCATTGTAAATTTTCACCCCGTTTATACCTTCAAAAATAGTTTTCAAAATGTCGTGTGAAATATCTCTGGAGCACATGAAATTCCAAAATGTCACTAAAATCTACCGAAAGGTGTCATAAAAGTTGTTAAAGCTTTTTTCTAAAGCTCTATCTACCAAAAGCCCTTATTAGCATCTTAAGTTGTAAACAATTTCGAACCTGCCATATCTCTAGTAATCTCCTCAAATGTCGGAGTTGCAAAATGTTCCCTTCGTATAGCTTTTTTTAAATTTTGAGTAACAAGGCAAATCCGAATTCCTTGATATCTGGTTTATTTATAAGAACAATTATCTCGTCTTTGATAATTTTATAATCTCTGATATGGTTTAGTTTTCGAGTGAACTGTCCTGGTCTCTCATTATCTACAGTAGGGTGATTGACAACTTTTGGGGTATTCAATTGGATTATCAACATCAACCTCTGTATCATCAACTACAATTTTGTTATCATTATGTTTCTTTTAATGCATTTTGATTTACAGTCTCGTTATTATGAAGTTCATAGTCAATCATTCTCTCAAACAACTCATAATTTTGTACTGGCTGTCCAGATTAAGATTCACTACCCCCTATCTCAGAAACTATGAAAGTTATGAAAAAAAGTATTGAAATAAAATATTTATGAATTTCTTTGAATTTTTGAGTTTTATTACTGCCATATTTACAGGGTGTTTCATTGATCTGATACAGGTATCAACTCTCTTATTTTAAATGGAATACCCTACATATTTTTTGACTTTTGGATTCTTCGTAAAATTTTGGGTTAGCTTTGTCTAACAAATCCTATACCTAGTATTTATAGTTTTTGAGATTTTATTATTTTTGTGAAAAAATGACAGTTGCAGGTGTATGAATAATCCATCATTAGTAGTAATTCATACGATAAATTGAAGAGTCACTATTAAAAATCTAACAAGCAGAAGCAAAAATTTGTAACTAAACTAGAAACAATCTCTGGCAATTTACAGGGTGAGTACGAAAGCGATGAAAACTATGAATTGAATATTGTCGATTATCTCCGATTTTTCAAATGCAAACCCCAATTTTTTCTGTTGCACTGTATTCTACGTCTAAAAATAAGGGTACTTTCAGTTTACTTCCCTATACCTAATATCAAGAGTTTCTGAGATATTAGCCAAAATTTACAACTCTGTAAAATATGAGGTTCATACTCGTTAAGGTAGGGGCGGCTATGGAAAAAATGACATCTTGATTTGTTAATCAAATGTCAGACTGTCAGTTGGGTCAGTCCAACAGATACCCACAAAGTCATTGAATTGAAACTGACGGTCCATCTTTCCTTACACAGACAGACGGACAGACATTACAATGGCTGAAAATATGTTTATTAGACTTAGAAAACTCTGAAACGTCGACATTTGTAAAAATCTCGATACCGAAAATTTCACACGATTACAATACTTTCCTTATACAGCTACTATAGTAGCGTAGGAAAGTAAAAAATCTGGTGTCTCCACTCACACGACTTCCTACCGCTCGCAGGCAAATTCCAGTGGATGAAAAATTGTACACTATTACAATACTTTCCTTACATAGCGAGGATAATAGCGTTAGTAAAGTAAATATCATCTGGTCAAATTGTGCTACCATCCATTTTTTTCAGCACGTCAAGACAAACAACAATGGTCATGTAAAATTTTTTCACAAGATGAAACGTTTAGCCAGAGTCTGAAGAAACATGTGGAAAATACGGAATTTTATTTAAGCATAACTTTTTTGTGCTTTTTCTCAGAGATGGCGCTATATGTGGGTGGTAAAGGGCTCTCAAAAGAATACTTTGGGCAAGTTTAATCAGAATCATTAGAGCCGTTTTCGCATTATAGTCTTGCGCAAATCACGTTTTTAAGCTATAGCTCAACACCCAGGGTATACGGGATACTCATTCAGTGCCACCGGCGAGTGATATTCGTACCAAACAAAATAGAAAAGAAAGCAACATAATACACCGATCCGTTCCCGAGATAATGCTGTCACAGACAGACAGGCGGACAGACAGACAGACCAATGGCTGAAAATATGTTTATTAAGCTTAGAAAACTCTGAAACGTCAACATTTGTAAAAATCTCGATACCGAAAATTTCCCACGATTACAATACTTTCCTTATACAGCTACATAGTAGCGTAGGAAAGTAAAAATTGGGGTTTGAATTTAAAAAATCGGAGAATCGGCGAATTGAACGAGACCTAAGAGATCACAGTGTTCTAAAATATAAAAATAGAAACAAATTACCTAATGTTTTGACAAACGAAACTCAGCAGAATATATCACTGTATTTGGAAGAAAATCTCGAGAATTCTTTAAATAATGCAGGCAGATACTTGGGTGTCGCTAGATCCACGATCCACGCATCGTTAAAAATAATAAGCCGTATAAATTTACAAAGCTACAAGAGTTGCAGATTGGTGTTCAGGATCATCGAATGGAATTTTGTTGTACCTCGATGGACCGTCAGTTTCAACTCAATGACTTTGCGGGAATCTGTTGGACTGACCAAACTGACGGTCTGACATTTGATTAAACAATCAATATGTCATTTTTTCCATAGCAACCCCTACATAAACGAATATGAACCTCATGTTTTACAGAGTTTTCAATTTTGGCTAATATCTCACAAACTCTTGATATTAGGTATAGGGAAGTAAACTGAAGGTACGCATATTTTTAGACGTAGAATACAGTGCAACAGAAAAAAATTGGAGTTTGAAAAATCGGAGATAATTGATAATATTCAATTCAAAGTTTTCATCGCTTTCGTACTCACCTTGAATATTGCCAGAGATTATTTCTAGTTTGCTTACAAATTCACCTCTGCTTGTTAGATTTATGATAGTGACTCTTCAATTTATCGAATGAATTACTACTAATGATGCACTATTCACACACCTGCAACTGTCATTTTTTTCACAAAAACGATAAAATCTCGAAAACTATAAATTCTAGGTATAGGGTTTGTTTCACAAAATTAACCTAAAATTTTGCGAAGAATCTAAAAATCGAAAAATATATAGGGTGTTCTATTTAAAATAAGAGAGTTGATACCTGTATGAGATATATGGAACACCCTGTGAATATGACAGCAATAAAAATGAAAAAATTCAAGAGATTCACAAATATTTTATTCCAATACTTTTTTTCGTATCTCTCATAGTTTCTGAGATAGGGGGGTGAATCTTATTCTGGACAGCCTGTATATTAGAATTATCCTTATCAATAGGCTGCAAGTTATCATTTTTATAAAATTTAACATGGTAAAATCTAGGCCAAAGTAATAACACTGTTTCATTTGATGATACCTAAATCAATCGGTCTCGTGAACATGGCGCAGTCCGTAAAATCGACAAGAAAATAAATCGAGAATTAACAAATAACTGGAGAAAAAAAGAAGACTCCAGACATTTGCCATTAAGATACTGATACATGGATCAGGTTAGGTTAGGTTAGGTTAGTTCCACCTTCTTGCTATTTCAGTACCATTTTCAAAACAGCCTCTTGGTCTACATAAAGGGCTCCAGCTTCGGAGCCACCATCGAAAGAATACATGGTCTGTTTGTAGTAGAAACTTGCGTCTATATAAGTATTTGTAAAAATGTTCGATGCATTCTACAATGGCTAGCAGCTCTAACCTGATAAAGCAATAGTTCCTTTCAGATTTCAGTAACGTTCTACTGAAGTAGCCTTGCACTTTCTCCTAACCATCATGTACTTGAGAGAAGACAGCGCTTATGCCAACGTTGCTGGGATCTCTATCCTGGATGAAATTTCCTGTTCCCTACAGGTATCGAAGGCATTTTGACAATTTCCCGTCCATTTAAACTCGCGACCACTTTTCATGAATCGTGGCAGCGGATTGGCGGTGTTGGCAAACCCATATACGTACAAACCAATAAAACTTCTTGTCTCTTGTATGTTCCTTGGTATTGGTCGGTCCTTGACATATTTCACCTTCATTTTGTCTACAGCTATGCCCTTCTGTGGAACTACGAAACTACATGCCCAAATAATGAAGCTCTTTCTGGACAAGATAGCACTTTTTGGGACTCAATTCAGACCCGAATGTCATAATCTTTAGAATACTTTGGTCTTCGAAATTATTCCCAACAACAATTCTGTAATCCAAATATACCAGGCAAGGCTACCAGGACAGTTCTTTCAGCCCTGTATCCATCAGCCCTTTAAAAGTATCAGTAGCGTTGCGCTACTTTAAATTGCCACAACCCTGGACCCACGTGCCAGTAGCCACTCTAGATGAAAGTTATTTTGTATGCGGACATCTCTAGGTTATTTTGTGTGGCCACCCATCTCTGGGTTATTCTTCTTCTTCTTCTCTTCTTCATCAACCAGTATTCGTCCACTCCTGGAAATAGGTATCTCTCGGTTGTTTTCATGTCGTCTTGTTCTGTGTTGTATTTACCAATTGTTTGCCACCCATTTTTCTAAAGTCATCCACCCATCATTTCAGTGGGTGTCCTATATTTCGTTGGGTCTCTCTAGGTCTCCACACTGTTATTTTGTGTTGCCACCTATCTCTAGGAAGTCTAGCCACATGACCAACCCATCTCTATTTCATCTCGGCCACTTCTGGTATTATGTCAGTAACTTTAGTTTGTCTCCTGATATTTCCATTCCTAATTCTTTTGTGAAGTGAGACGCCTAGCATGCAGCGTTCCATAGATCTTTGTCTTGTTACTAGTTTTTCAGCGAATTTTTTTGATAGGCTGATTGTTTCCAATCCGTAGGTTTGTACGGAGGAGATTATAGGCAGCTGAATAACATCACGTATACTACGTGATGTTATTCAGCTGCCTATAATCTCCTAAAACAGGGTTGAGTCCTGTTTTTTCTTCACCAACACTACCGGTGATGACCAAGGGCTAGTTGAAGATTCAATACTTTGCCATTTCGCTGATGATCTTATTAGCCTCTTCACGTTTGATCAAAGGTAGCTGACTCACTGGTTGCATAAAGTTCTTTTCCGGTGTCAAGTCGGTGTTGGACAATGTTGGTTCTTTTCCCATTTTCAACATCGAAGACATGCTGGTATGTAACGATCAAAGCCCTGAGTTTTTCCCGCAAGTCCTGCCTCATTCCTAAAGTCGTAGCATCTACCAGATCAATTAGTTTCTCGTGAGGCTCTGCTGATGTCTCGCAGGCAGCATGCAGGCGTCGTGCCGCAGATAAGACTTTGGAAGAATGACCTAGTAGCATTCCTTCCCCTATCTGCCTGGGATATCATTCGTATTAATCTGTCGAACTGGGATAGTTCGTTGCTTCTATCCAATGATAGTTCAATTTGGACTATCGTCCAGTCGAGCCATGACGATGGTCTGGCGAAGCTCCGGAAAATAGACATCCTCTAGAAGAGAAAAACCTCTTCCTCATTTCATCTCAGAATGTTCTGACCCAAATCCAGACGGAAACCTCTTCTTCTCCATTGAGTGTCGAGCTCGTATTCGGGCGTTGGCGGATTCTCTGCCTTGAAATTGTTGCCACCGACAAAGGGATCTACAGTTTAACGTAGATTCCGAACCTCCAATATGTCTCAAAATAAATCTCAAGGCACTAGTCAAATATACTCCCACTGGTGTCCTATTGCCTTGCGAGAGAAGGAGAAAGCAATGAGACATTCAAAGATTCGAACGCGGGCCCACATCAACGGTCACACGTCCAAACTGTATCCAACGTATTGTGCTGCTTAACTTCGATGATCGAAGACGGTCAATGTTAGCCCGCAGCTACGCGCTTCCCTAGTTTCCACTAGACGTCATGATGTAAATGCCGATGATAAACTCGTCTTCAATGTCTGCAACTAAGGCTCGATATTGGTTAGCTATATTGCCAATCTGGATGTTTACTTCCACTTCTTCATGAACCACTCGCAGTTCAAATTTTCCAGCCTGGTGACTTTACAGCCGCAGACGACGGGACAGCATCAGCGTCAGTTTTCTTATAGTTATTGAAATTCCGATATTTAGTCATTTTGAGGATACCTATTGCTTAGTGCTCTCCTGTCATACGTAAAATAGAAACCAATCAAGATTGATATTTTTAATGATAGCTTCTGGAGGCATGGGATAAGAGATGGCGAAGCAAATGTGGCTAAAAATTTAAACTGCTCGGTATTATTTTTCCCCATTTTTAAATCATCATACAAATTCAAAAAATTGAATTGGGAAGTTTTAGAATAAGCACCCGTTATAGTTTATAAGCATGAACTATGACATTTTTAGAGATTAGATTGGATTAGTTGGAGTGGCTGTGCGTCCTAGCCCACCGCGACCAGTTGTTTAAAATTTAGAGGTTGATTTTATTTAGAGTGTGAAGTGGAACCATGTAAATAAAATGATAATTTTATAATTTTACTTGGATTGCACCAGTAGGTTTATTGTTGGTACCATGCTAATCTCGTCAATCTAAAACAAAAGAGAATATTATTATAGTCAGTGCCATTGTTTATTTCTATATGATCTTATCTTGTTTGATTGTCTTATCCATGTAGTACTCTAAAAGAAAAATTAAATATAGGTTAATTCAATTTGCAGAAATAACGATATTTGTTTCAAAGTTCTAATAAATAAATTTTACTATAAATATCATTTGTGTCGTCATTATGTAAGACGTGGTTTTGTTGTGTTTTGATTTTGAATTCTAGTAATTTTGACTTTTAGCATTAGAAATTATCTATCGGCGCAGATGCGAAATCAGAGCTGACAGTTGCTACGAAATGGAAATGACTAGGAATCAAATTGAAAGAGCAGAAATTTTCAAATATAATCTTATGCAGATGATTACATAAGTAAGGGTGGTAGTTTTCAACATTTTCTCACTCATACTGGAAACTCTTTATTTACCATGTTAAAAAAGACTGGAAAACGTTTAATTCCAATTAAGGGATAAAATCTTAGATATATTTTATTCTAGGTCTGCGTTATTTTGAGTTCTGTTCTGAAGTCGTAGGAACCATGGGGACTTAGTTTCTTTTACACCAGCTTGTCAAAATTTAAAATAAAGTACGGGTAATTAGGTATTATTATTTATACTACGAGCGCGTGGAAGCCTTCCTTATTTCCTTCTTTTCCGTAGTCATCTTCGGACAGTCTTTGAAACGAATTACTGGCTAGTTTGCATTATCTCCTAAAAGTTTCTGAAGTTCGTATGTTATCTGAATTTTGTGGATCCATCCGTGGATTATTTTGAACAGAGATTGGAACTTCAAAACTGAGTAACAAGATATTTTCAATAACTGTACAGCTAAGCTGGATTTACTGGGAGAAACAACCTAACGAAACCCACCATTTTGTTCGAGAAATCATTGAGTTAAGGGATTATTCCCTGAATACAGACATTGGTGCGTAGCCGATTTCCAGACGTTCGTGCAATTCTGAATGGTTCTAGTTTGGGCTAGGACACATTGATTAGATTAGAATGGCCCCTGCACAAGGATGACACTTTCATTCCACGACCAGCAAGTTTTGGGAAGTAGAATTCTCAAATCCCGTCTTCCTCTACATAAAAGATAAGCTAATTTTGATTAGAACATGAAAAAAATATAACTGTTATTTCTTCAAGGTATTTTAGTTTCAAGAGTATTATTACCTTCTTTTTTCCATATAAAATCCAAATGTATGTTTTTTTAACACAGGTATTGAGTGATCAATCTAACATAAATATATTGTTTTCAGAAACATAATTAATATTTTATTTAATCGTTGAATTTTGAATGTATATATAATAATACCATTTATTATACAGTATTCTGTACACAAGAAAGGAAGAGTCTCAGTAGCGAACTATACCCTGGGGAACTACGGACAGGGGTCTCACCCCAGAACGTAGAACAGTTTTGATCTATTGTGGTTCTCCATTACCTTATAGCTCAGTCTCTAGATTTATCCTTTACAGCAGGCTTAGCAGTCTAAATATTGAGTCCTTCACGTAGCTCTCTGTCTTCGGTTTCCCTATCCCGAATAATTGAAATCGCACTCTTACCAGGGCTTCAAATTCGCAGAGTATGTGAACTGCGGCTTCCTCCTGGCACCACCTACGTTGTTTGTCCTCATCCAGGCCCTTATTGTTCATGTGCTTCCAAAGCCTACAGTGTCCTGTCAGCATCCCTACCAATAAACTTGTCGTTTTAGTATTTCTCGGGACAATTTGGCTGAGGGGCTTTTTAGGAATAATTCGGCTTGTCTCTGTCCTGTGGTTTCCTGCCACAGTAGCAATACCTGGCTCTTGATCCATTGATGGATATGTCCTTGATGGAGGCATTTAGCAATTACGCAGCTGGGCTCTCCAATCATGGCATGTTCCTCTTCCTGCTTGGCTAGTTGGTCAGCCTTTGTGTTGCTATGAATTCCCTGGTGCCCTAGTACCCAAGCTAGGGTCAGCTATTGTGACTATCTAGGCTGTTCAGGGCCTTGAAGCATTCCCATATCAATCTTGATGTGGTTTGATATGAGTTCAGCGCTTTTGGTGCTGTCTGGCTGTATGAGTCAATGGCGATTCTTTGGCTATTCACCTTCCATCTTAACAGTGGCAACAAACTAAATGACAATCACAGTAAGTATGGTAGATTTATTAGACTAAGAAAATCTCTTTCTAAGCATACCGTACATGTTTGGGCCGGGGCAAAGCTAGCCAGTCTTCGGCCCTTTTTCAGCATGGCTCCACGATGAAGTTTTTGCCCTGTCGACAGCCCAGAATTGAGTTCCACCTCTGACAGTGTCCCAGGTGTGTGTCCTCTTTAATGAGGTTGGCCATGATGTGCGGTGTGATGGGTACTGCCAGTTCGGGTCCACTCATTGTTCCCGACGAAGCAGCACCCGCCAACTTATCCGTCTTGTGATTGCCCTCGTGTGCTGGCGCCCAAGCTAGTTATTCCACATTTTCGTTTGCTAGTTCAAACAGTTCACAGTGGCAGTTCAGCGTGGATCTCGCGTCGTATCTGCCCCTTTCAAGCGCCTTTAAGGCGTTTTTTGCTGTCTGTGAAGAAGCGTATTACTCGTCCTCGCACCTTGCTCATGCGGACCTCATTAGCCCCTCGAGCTAGTGCCATTAATTCCGTTTGTATAACAATTTGGACGAACAATTCGTCTTGTACGAAATATAACAGAAAAGAACAAATAAAATAATGAACATTACTTTACATACTATAAATTATAAATAAAAATTACAACTATAAAAACTAACACAATCACAAAAATTCATCTAATTTGTAGCAGCACTTTTCAATTACGAGTTCTTTCAGTCTATTTTTGAGTATTCTGACATTTGGTGTGGATTTTATATCGGGATTCAGTTTATTGTACAATTTGCATCCGATAAAATATTTTTTTTTTATAAAATGCATTGCTGTGAGAAATGGGCTGTAACAAATTGCGGTAACGAGTGTTGTGATTATGTTGTGGCAAAAAATATATACACGCCTCCAGAATATATACGCTATACAATGTCAGGGTTTTAAGTTTTTTTAAATGTTCTCTACAGCTAGTCCTCTTATCAATGTTCTCAAGAAGTATTTCTGCAAAATAAAGACTCTGTTTACATTAGCACTGTTTCCCCAGCCAAGAATTTCATATCTCATGTGGGAGTGAAAATTGGCATAATACAGTGTGATAGGAATGTGTGAGCTGCAGTGATTTTTCAAGTATTTGATGCTGTAGCAGGCACTCCGAAGTTTCTTACATAATTAGTTAATATGATCTGTCCATGTTGAATGTCTGTCACAAGTAACTCTTAGTAGTTCCACGTTTTCAGAACAGAGTAACTACTTTTCTGTGTCTTTAAATATTATAGGTGGATCTTGTTGTCTATGTCCTAAATATGTCAACACTGTTTTTTTGTTGTTCAAAAGAAAATTATTATTCTCTTATCATTGAATTATGTTATTGAATACTATTTTTGTATAGCAAATCCTTGATTGTACGCTGTTACATATATAATGATGTTAGTATCATCAGCGTAAAATATAATACGGTGGCATACTTTCTGAGCGGTTTTTGCAGGTCTTGGATGAAGATTCCCATGCCTGTACTGTCCCTCTTATTAGACCCATCATTGTATATGTCGGCACAGTGCTTGTTTCTTCCCAACAAACGTGAAATTTGCATTTGCTGAATAGTGGTTCAATGCGGTCTGGGCTGGCCTCGAGGAGTGGTATTCTGGCGAGGCCCTCCTCCAAGATGGCTGTATGACTCTTTGCCCTCTTGAGCACTCTTAATGTTCCACTATCTTTCAAACAAAGAGCGGTTAGTAGTGCTGCCCCCTCCAGATATAGATCTAGGGGTGGCAGGCACAACAACACCTCTAGCGCAGCAGATGGTGTGGTCATCATGGCACCAGTGACTGCGATGGAGACAGATCTCTGTAGTCTCGCAAGTCTGTCCTTCTCAATTTTTAATGTGGTGCGTCGCCACCAAACTATTGAACCGTAGCATATCATGGGCCTTATCACCGCTGTATACAACCATAGGGTGACCTTTGGCGATAGGCCACAGCTTTTACCATCGACATTGCCATAGTGCTGCACTGCTTTGTCCAACTTGCTGTGCAGATGTTTTCCCCAGATCAGTTTTCTGTCGATAACCACCCCTAGTTATTTCACCTCGTTGGATAGCTTGAGCTGGGTTTCATTTAGTGTAGGCATTTTTATGTCGCCCACCATTCGTTTTCCGATAAAGTGCGAAGCCTCTACTTTGTGATAATTCACAGAAAATGACGTTGCCCAGTACCACTTTTCTAGGATGCGCAGTGCCCTTTGCATCAGTTCGCATAGCACTCCAATGTGTTCCCTGTCAGCAATATGACTATATCATCCGCATATCCTATGGTGTACAGGCCCTCGTCATTCAGGGTCGTTAGAAGGTCGTTTACTTCTTTATTCCATAGCAAGTGGAAGAGAACCCCTCCCTGAGGACAGCTCTTCGTGACACTCCCCGAGACAGTTGCGCCTGCAACACTAATTTAAACTATTTTGCTATCGAGTACATTTGCTATCTACCAGCGCATTGGTTGGGGTGTAACGGTCTTTGGGTTAAGAAGCTACACCTGATCCAGCCGTCGTATAGCCTCTCCAACATTTTCAGTAAAACCGAGGTAAGGCAAATTGGACAGTATGATTTGGCAGATGAGCAGTCAGTCTTGCCTAGTTTCAGTAGGAAGACTACCCTAGTTATTCTACATCTCTCGGGTACATGTGCAAATGCAAGGCATGCCTTAATGGCCCGGATCGTTTCGGTATGATTTACGACTTCCTCCGCCAGTTGCCAGTCTTCCGAAGAGGGACGTCTCGAACTGTGAGGAAGTTTCGTAACGTTCTCTTGTAATATCGACCCTGGGAAATGAGTTGACAGAAGTGCTTTTGCTGTGTCTATAGCAGTGTCGGTATTGGTACCGTCCTCCTTTCTGACACAGCCCACTTGTTTAGGATATTTAGAGATCACCTGAAGCAGTCGGGATGCTGCAGGTGTACTTTCTGTCTCTTTACAGAAGAGTCCCCATGATTCCCATTGTTTTGAGCGAATTTCCTTCTTATACGACATTTGGTTAGTTTGTAGACCTCCCAGTCGGACGTATTTCGGGATGACTTGGCTCTGTTGAAGAGTTTCCACAAGTAGATCCAAGCTCCACCATGTGGCGGAGCCAGGTCTGAGCTGTCCTCTTTGGCAATGGAAGACTCCAGGTGCTGTAGGTACGCTTTCCTGTCCGTCTTCCTGGGATTCCGTTACGGCTCTTTTGATGTCTTGACCACTAAGAGTCTCATTATTATCCATTTGGATGGCTTCGGAGCTGATCCTCCACTCCACGATTGATTTGGAAATCTCTTGTGCCGCGACTGAGATGTCAATCATTGTCTGACACTACGAGATTACGAACTTAGGTTCGCTTCCTCGGTTGAGGATTTTTCGAATTTGTCCAGGTATTCTAGTAATGCCCTACCTCTGCTGTTGCAGTCTTCGCTGCCCCAAGTGTAATGGTGGGCATTTGCGTCCCACCCTACTATAAGGTGTTTTCTCCCCTACTCGCAGAAGTCGACCAGCTTCACCAGCTCCTGCTGGGAGGTGACTCTGTGGCGTCTATTGGCAGGTAGGAAGGCAATCACCTCTTTTTTACCCTTTCTGAAGTCCAAGTGCACTTGGGCAGACGGTAGGTCGTGTTCTGAGAGCCTTGTCAGTAGGATGGCTTCTATATGACCTGAAAGGGAAACACATGTTCTTGGTCTTTCATTAATTGCTGATTTTTCCTTGCTCCAGAGTTCTTGGATAAGAGCTATTTACCAGTTTGCCTGGACCATGGCCAAACCGGTGGTTTTGGCCATCAGACTTGTGCTGGTGGGTATACAATCTCTCCTGACTCCGGTGCATGGCCGCTCCCTGAGGCGAAGCAGTCTAATCTCCCTCTTTCAACTTGGTCACCTTGCAGGTGACCTGACCAAGCAGGTAAAATAATTTGCTTGCTTTTTCGGCTAAGGCGTCTCTCTCTTTTCTCAATAGCCCAAAAATAAAGAGTTTGTCCTGAGGTTCTTCCTTGACGGCCTCGTGGAAGAGGATCCATCTTGGTTTGCCTGCCCTTGGGTTTTAAGCAGCAAGGCGCCCCCTCAAAACCTCAGTCTCGACAGGAGGGCCGGGGATCCAAAGAGTCACCTTGGTTAGCTCAGGCAGCGCATCTTCTGGGAGTATGGTCAGCCTTGCTCCCTCCCACAGAGGTTTCATCACTTCATCTGCCTTTACCAGGAAGTCACGTGCAATTTCGTCGGTGCAGGTGATTCTCAGCGCTCCCGCTGCGAAGCCACAGCTCTTGATAGTGGGAGCTCCCAGCGCCGTGGCCAGCGCATTAGCTACAATTTGGCATAGCTTCTCCTTGATAAGGGTTGCCTTTTCCTCGGTGAGGGGGCAGCTATGGTCCGACAGGGCGACAGTGGCCTCCCTGAAGGACCGCGCCCCCGTGACAACCTTTCTGTGTCTGCCAGGCGCGCGGTTGCTCTACCTCTTTTAATGGAAAACCCATCTAGGTCAAGCTTCTACTACTTAGGAGTTATGCTGTAATATATGATTAGCTTGACTTCTTAGAATAAACTTCTGAGTTAAAACAGTTCAATGAATTTCCACCTGATAGAGAATTCCATATCATATCATTTTCTAACTCATATAGTGTAACGTTTAGCCCTGTGTGGGGGTTTCAATGTAGTAATTCAATCGAAAGTTCGCAATTTATTTACAACATTTGGTATACACTTTGTGTCTTAGTAATTTTATCACATCTTGTCACTTTGACAAGGGGTGTCTGAAATATAAGCTATTTACCTGTGTAATTTTACTGAGAAGAAAACACATTTTTTCAGAAGGTGGATAAATAAAAATGCGAATCTAATTAGGAGACATTTTCTCTAATTTCAGATTTTTTGTTGCTAAGATTAACTTTTTTTTATTTTCATTAAATTTGTTAATATAGGCTTCAATCAATACATTATAATATTTTTCTGAGAATAAATTTGAACAAATTTTACAAACGATTTTTAAATGTTCAATCAAAACTACACCAGATTGACAGATGTCATTCAAATTAAATCTATTACGTCACACTTATTTCGAGAAAAACTTCAAATTTTTGTCTGAAATAACCATTTAAAATCTCAATTTTTTTTCTCTTTTGAATTGGGCAAAAATAATTTTGAAGGTTTACAATATTTCTTTAGCTCTATCCGTGTATTTTCTAAATCGTAGTTATTTCTTTCAAGTTCGACATCATTTGATATAAGACAAGTACTCGAGTTGATCGATTCTTCTTCTTTAGACTTTAAATCTTGTGTTAAATTTTAGACATCATTTGATCTGTGAACAGTATTCGAGTAGGTCAAATCTTCTTTAATCCATTCAGAGGTCAATTCTTCAATTTTAATAATTTTTGCTCTGGAATAAACGTTAGATATTATATAACATGGTATATGGATCTGGAAAGGCTCTCTCTCACTCGACATGTGCATGTGTTATTTTAGAACGCATTTTTGTTTTTAATGTATTTGGTAACTCGTATAAATTTCGGGTTGGTACCAATATTGGGCGTAGACTAGAAAAAAAGTTAAGTTTATATATAGAGCAAAAAAGGTACTATTTCTAATCAATGTTTTTTGTAACTTTATAAATGAAATGTTGGGGTTTATTTCTAAAACATTCAACTTCAAAATGGTCGGAACAAACTACATAAGTTTTGTAGAAATACTCCGAACTTTCCGATTTCAAAATATTATCCAAAGCCGTTTAGAAGCAGAGAACTATAATTTCAAGCTGCATACAATAGGTAAGACAATAACAGTTAAGTAGCAAAGTGATGGCTGACAGTGATAACGCGATCGCGATAGCTGACAAAAAAATTGCGAAACACAGCAGTATACGATGGAAAAATTATGCAGGCACTGCAAGAAAAGTACAAAAAACTCCATAAAGTATGGCAAATGTGAGAATTTCTACCATTCCGCCTGTCTAATACAAGCAGCAACTCAAAAAGCTGCCAAATGCCGCCATGTTCCAGCCTATGCTGTTGAAGAAGCCTGGAGCTAGGAACGAGACTTATTCAAAATGGTGATCAGTCTTATGGAGGAGGAAAACAACTTTTTGGCTGAGAATAATCGCCTATTGAGTGAAGAAGTGAGAAAACTCAAGGAAATAGACAAAAATTACGAATGTGAGGTAAGAAAATCGCAACTAATCCCGCCAATACAAAAGGTATACAAAAAGATGTCAACATCAGATGTCAATTATCAGCCGTCAAAGTCTACATCGGATGACGTTTTTTTTGTCGGCAGTGTTGCCACAACGAAGAGCGAACAAGAAACGACAAAAATACAGCCCACGGAAATTGTCAGTCCGTCAATGTTGTCAATCAGTAGCTCAAATGAACATAAAGAAATGTCATCTTTCAACAACATCAACATTGTCGACGACCATGAACATCAAAATAAACCGGAAAATCTCCATAAAGACACAAATACCGATGGTAAACCCTTCGAAAATGAGATCTGGACAGAGGTTAAATCACGAAAAAGAAGGGGATTTGTAAAAGATCGAACACAACCTATAATTGGGTCAAACAAAGAGGCTGATATTTTACAGGCTGACAAAAAAATCAAGTTGGTTCTTCATATCTGGACTTTCTAAAGTAACTAAAGCTGTACATATTCTCCAATTTCCCAAGAGGAAAGGTCTGGATGCTGACTGCACTTCTGAAGAAATGCAGACAAAGTTCAAGTACGTAAAGTCTTTTAAATTGGGAGTGCCAGAGGAAATCAAGAACAAAATAATGGATGTGTTGCTATGGCCAGAGAACCTCACAGAACCTTGCTGTTAGACGTCTTGCGCTCTTAAGCTGGTTTATAAAGAAGCTTTTAAAAATAACTGTTGTTGTATTTCCGATGCTGTAGCTTAAAAAGCGCAAGCGTTTTCTACCAAAATCAGTCAAAAATGTTGCAGCGCTTTTTTAGCTTGATGTGTGTTGGACACAGGTATTGGCTGGATTCGGCATGGAGCAAACAATAAATGTGGCAATCAGGCAAAATGCCTTCTTGGATTTCTGTTTCATTGAACAATAACATTTCCCAAACAAAATAAAAGCTTAGACCAATTACCCAAAGGGTATTATCAATGTTTTATAATGGTCTTTCAAAAACATCACTGGATTTTGTTGAATGTGGGGATATGGATGCTAATAGTGTGTGAATGATTTGTGAATGTTCTAAATGAGTTATATGATGAATGTTTTCCAGAGAAACATTATATCTGAAACTAACATTGGTTGGTTTGGTCAGGAGCTGAGAGCTATGAGGTAACACTTAAGGTTTTTGGGCGAAGTAAGCAGCCAGTATAATACCTAAAAGAACAGATGGCACTATATGCATTATAAGCAGCAATATATAAAAGAGATCCGTAAAGCCAAAATTGCATCAAATGATAAACGCATAAATTCAAAATTATAAAATCAGTAAAAAATCTGATTCTGGTACCTCTCACAAAACTTATAAACTTGTGTATTGGAGAAGGATCCATCCCACAGTGCATGAAAATGTCAATTGTGGTTCTTCTGTTTAAAAAAGGTTGCTCAGACGAAGCAGAAAACTATAGACCTATATCGCTGCTACCCATATTGCCCAAAGTCTTTGAGAAGTGTATGTCCAAGCAAGTCGTAAGTTTTTCTTTAAAGTAAATAATCTTTTTAATGAAAGTCAATTTGGGTTTAGAAAAAGTAAAAACACCATTATGGGGATCTTAAATCTCATGTCTGATATTATGGATGCGTTTGATGCACAATGCTATACAGTTTTGTTTTGCGATCTCAGCAAAGCTTTCGATTGTGTTGACCATGAAATACTTCTACATAAACTTAAAGCATATGCTTCAGTAAAAGTATCCTTCCTTTTAAAATCCTATCTTAAAGGAAGGTGTCAGGCTGTGCAGTATGGTGGTGTGATGTCGGCAAAGCAGAATATAAAAATACGGTTGCCTCAAGGGGGTCCATTCTAGGTCAAATACTTTTACTTATATATATTAATGATTTGCCCCTAATAGATCAAAAGTATAATTATACTCTCTTTGCCGACGACACAACGGTCTCTGTAATGGTAGACTCTCTTGAAGCTTCGTTGTTTATTGTTGTTTCGTTTGTTTATGTCAACTTGGACGTTGGAAGCAATATAATGAGGTCCTTACGAACACTGATCAATGAATCAAATCCTTTTATCAAAGCCGGCTGCAATTTTATCTGAAGCGGAATTAAAAACAACCTTAGAAAATCGACCCAAACATTCGGTATCAATGCAGTTTTACAAACATGAATCTCTTGATTTACGTCAGTATAACACTCCACAAATAATGAACTAGTGGTCATCTTTGTTGGTGAAAACGGCGAATCTCCATTAAATATGGACTTTTCTGTACAAGAATATTCTTAACATTTAACTACACTGAAATCAACCAGTCCCAATATTGATCCTTTAGCCTTTCCAATACCTTTTCCTTATGGAGAACTCGGATAGCATGCAAATTTTCAACACAGAGAAGAGAGGTGAACTGCTCGAAACCGCCTTACAATGCTACAATTTTATCAGTCTAGACTTGCTGTTCGAAACAATTTTAGCCCTTTCTTTTACGCCGAAAAACTTTTTCAGGAATTTTGTGTCTCAGCCTATGTTAGGATTGAATTTCAAAGATTATTGTTTCTTCGATTGAATCAAACACAGCTTAGAGCCGAAAAGTATAACAATTTAATGTATAACCTGTACAATTATGATAGCGAATCGGGCCAAAATATTGTTAAAATGATAATATTGCCATCAATTTATGTGGGAAGTCCCCGGTATTGTGATGCAAAATTATCAGGATTCCATGGTAATTGTATGCAAGTATGGTGAACCAGGCTTATTCATAACATTTATATGCAATCCGAATTGGAAGGAAATCTCAGATAATTTATAAGACAATACAAAAAAAAGAACATAGAACCGATTTAATAGCCAGAATTTGTAAACTTAATTTGTAGGAACTTTTAGATGACATTACAAAGAAACATATTTTTGGAATACCAAGTGCGTGGTTTTACAATATAGACTTTCAGAGTCGTGGGCTTCCACATGCTCATATACATATTATTTTAAGAAATTAAGATAAACCAAGATCATCAAAAGATTATGATAAATTTGTATGTGCAGAAATACCTGATCCAGATAAATACCAGGAACTTTTTCAGACTGTGCCAAAAAACATGATCCATGCGCCATGTGGTCCTGGATATTTGAATTCACCCTGCATACAAAATGAAACTAGAACTAAATGTTCTTAAAACTACCCAGAATCATTTCGCGGAGAAACTAGAGATGGTACCCAAAATGGAGGTTATGCTATATAGGAAGAAGCTTTTGAGTGTGATAATAGATGGGTGGTTCCCTACAATCCCTATCTATGTAAAAAAATTAATGCTCAAAATTTTTTTCACTGTCAAAAGTGTAAAATATATAAATAAATATATTTATAAAGGTCATGACCAAGCAAAGGTACAAATCATGGTAGCGCCTCAAGAGTCCAGTGATCAATCGACATCAAACAATGAACACTGTGACGAAATTAAGGCTTATATCGATACTAGGTATGTTTCGACTCCTGTAGCAGTTTGGCGAATATTTGAATTTTCAATGCACAAAATGAGCCGCATAATTATACAGTTATGTGTTCATTTGGAAAACCAACAAACAGTCGTATTTACAGATGAAAATTGTTGAGTACCAACGATTGAACAAGTTTCTATGTTACGGAACGTAGCCAAATCTGTCTATGTCATCTGTCAGGTTTGACTTCTCTGATATATTGTCATTGTCATTAGATGTCTTTTTAAGATTGTTAGGTTTTCTAATGAAACTCCTTGTTTCATAATAAAGTAAGATGTATTTCTTTATAACAACTCTTAACATAAAAGGTGGTGCAACGCCATTTTCTAACTAACTATATTTGAAAGAGTACTACGACAGACCATAGCCAACATTATTCTGTCACTGTCACTTGTCACACACAAAACTTAGAAGACTAGGATTACACTATTATCATGTATCTCAGAGCATAAAGGTAGGTTTACATGATCATATCTCCAACACGCCTCCTTACGTTTATGCTCTTTACAACATAAATATTCAAATAACGTAACAATATATTACACTTTTATTACTTCAGGTTTAACAATTCTCTTAAGTACAAAAACTGTTGTTTTCCCAGAGCTTTTGTAAGAATATCTGCTAAGTTTTCATTAGTTTTGATTTTTACTACATCAATCAATTTAGCCAAATAATTTTCATTCACAAAATGATATTGTATAGCAATATGTTTTGCATTCTTAGTATAATTACCATATTTAGTTATAGCAATAGCACCAGAATTGTCTTCATATATGGGAACTGGATTATTTAGATCAATAATAAATGTTTCTAAAATTTCTTTTATGACAATTATTTCTGATGTAGCTTCAGATAGTGCAACATATTCTGATGCAGTTGAAGATTTTGTTACTGATGTTTGCTTTCGTGACTTCCAATATATTGGATTTTCAGTCTAATTACATAACCAGTAGTAGATTTTCTATCATTTGTATCTTCTGCCCAATCTGAATCTACAAAGCAATCAATGAGATCACATTTATCCTTTTTGGTGTAGGTTAAGTTTAAGTCTCTAGTCTGATACAAATAGATTAGTATTCTTAAAGCATATTTGAAATGTATTACTTCCATTGGAGTGGAATAGTTTGTGATGGTGATGGTGATGGAGATGGTGATGGTGATGGTGATGGTGATGGTGATGGTGATCGTGATGGTGATGTTGATGGTGATGGTGATCGTGATGGTGATGGTGATGGTGGTCGATGGTGATGTTGATGTTGATGTTAATGTTAATGGTAATGGTGATGGTGATGTTGATGCTGATGGTCTGATTCACAGTTTTATATTTTTCTACCAATGTTTCTATATACCCTTTTTGACTCAACGTCATATGAGACTTTTTTTGATATTTTGCTTCAATTCCAACATAATTGTTAAGTGAACCAAGATCTTTCATATTGAATCGCAAAGATAGCTTCTGTTTTAGATTTGTAATACTCGTTTCGTTATTACTACTAATTAAAAGGTCATCCACAAATAATTATACAAAAAAGATTTTCTTTTTAGTAAACTTATAATTTAAACAATAGTCACAGTTATTTTTTTCAAAACCAAGATCTCTCATATACTCATGGAAGCACTCGTACCATAAACGGGGACCTTCTTTTAACCCATACAGAGCTCTATCTAATTTATAGATTCTGTTTGTACCGTCATTATAACCTTCTGGTTGTTTTACATATACGTCATCTGTTAATTTACCATTTAGAAAAGAAGTTTCTACATCCATCTGATCGATGAAGAAATCGTTTTGACAAGAATAGGATAGTAAAATTTTAAGTGTTTGAGGTTTAAATACTGGCGAATAGTTGTTTTCAATGCCATTCTTTTGCTGAAAACCTTTAGCAACCAAAAGAGCTTTAAACGTTCCGTTATTCTTCTTCTTGTATACCCATTTAATATCTATTATTGATTTATCTTCTGAATTCTCAACTAAATTCCAGGTTTAGTTCTTGTTTAAATTTTTTATTTTCAAATCCATAACATTTCTCCATTCTTTGGCATCTGGCGATAATAAAGCTTCTTCATAGCTTGTAGGTGTCATGGCGTTGCAGTAATTCACAAATATTGTCTCATAAACATATCTTTCATCTTTAATCGGTTTTATTTGTCTAACTGATATTCTCAGTTGTGTACTTTTTTGTTCCAGTTACACTTTCATCATCTTCGGATTCTTCGAAACCTATTATTTTGCTGGTTTGAATCTTTGCTGCATCCTGGAATTGGCATTCTTGAAGTATTTTCTTGAGACTCATTAAAACCTATACATGTAGTGCCATCTTCTATTATATCAACATGTCGAGCTACAATCACTCTTTCATTTAACAAGACTCTATATCCAGCATCTGAATATCCAACAAGTATTCCACAATCAGATTTTTTATTCCACTTAGAATGTCTTTTTATTTCTGGAACTCTAACAAATACTTTACTACCATAAATACGCAAGTAATTTGCATCTGGTTTCTTCTTCATGAAGATTTTATATGGTATCCTTTTCTCCAAGGTATTAGCTAATGTACGATTTTTCAAGAAAGCTGCAGTTTTAACTGCTTCAGGCCAATAACAAAGGTTGATTTTTGCTTCAGACATCAAACACCTAGCCATATCCATAATAGTTCTAATTAGCCTTTCAGCTGTACCATTGAGCTCATGTACGTATGGCGGACAGGGTTCGATATGAATACCTTTCTCTTGAGCAAAGTGGAAAAACTTTGAATTAATATATTCCTTTCCATTATCACATCTAATTTTTTAACCCTTTTATTTGTAATATTTTCGACTTCATTTATATATTCAGATAAACATTCAAAAACTTGACTTTTGTTTTTTACATAGAAAACTTTAACTAACTTACTATAGTCATCAATTATTGTGACGAAATATTTTTCACCATTACTTCCAGAAGTATTATGAGGACCATTAAGATCAGTGTGGATCAGTTCGAGTATATCTCTTGCTTTAGTTCGATTATTTTGAAAAGGTAAATTGTGCATTTTATTTTCTATACAAATGGCGCATTTCATAAAATTATTTTCAAGTTTTTCAGGCAAATTTTCTACATGTTTACTTTCACAAAGTTTATTTAAAGAGATAAAATTTATGTGTCCTAATGTTCGGTGCCATTTTTCTTTGATAGACATTTTTGTATCTTTTTGATCGTTATCTTTTGACATAATATTCGCTTTGATTCCTGAATTACAGAGCACTTAATATAATACAAATTGTTAACTTTATTTGCTATTGCAACTAGATCATTCTCTTTATTATAAATTTTACAAATATTTGCTTCGGAAACTATTTTGTTATTCTCAGTGATTCTACTGTAGCTTAAAAGGTTATAGTCCATTTTTTAACAAAGTAAACATTTTGAATGGTAACTGTTGACATTTTATCACACATATAAAAGTTACATACAATGGTACCCTTTTTGGTTGCTTGTAGTAGGCGACCATCACCTAGTATAACATCAGTTGCCCTTTCTAAGATTACAGATTCACAAAAATATTTCTCATCATTAACAATATGGTCAGTACATCCACTATCAAGCACCCAAGTAACCGGATCATTTAACTTTTCATTACTTACAGTTTCATTGTTTACATTAACGATAAAGACACTGCTGGTTCCTGAGTTATTGTTATTGTTTGGGGTGTATTGGCCACGTCCTCTTCCACGATAATCACCACGCTTGTTTTGGAAACGACGTCCTTGAAAGTTTCCACGGAAACTGGTTCTGTTGGCATATCCAGGATCTTGATTACCTCGTGATCCCTGTGGAAGGTTTTGGCTTCTTGGATATGTCCAAGCTCTGCAAAATTTTTGTATGTGTTCAAAGGATCCACATTTGTAACATTGACGATGATTAGTATTTGACTTTGATGTCATAAACACATTTGACCTTGATGTTCCTTTATTGAAACTTATTGTTTTGCCTTCTTCCAAAGTCTTCAGTTTCACCTTTTGTTTTAAATATTCACATTTCCTTTCTGATTCCACAAGAATGTCTATAAGATCACCCAAATGACTGTAGGAGCTTGGTAGAGCTTTCAAAATGTAATTCAGTTTTTTAGATTATGTTACTGTAGCTCCAGCAGATTTTAGATCATTTATTGATTTTTCAAACGCATCGAAGAAAGAATTCACATCTGGATAATTTTCAAGCTTAATATTTTCAATTGCAGTACGATAGACTATCTGCAGCGCCGTTGATTTTTTATTATACATTTCGTCCAGTTTAATCATTACCTCTCGTGCAGTATTTAAATCTGATACATACTCTAACTCTGGAAATAGCGCTGTAAATATAATTGATCGCATTAATTTCCATCATATTCCAGTCATCTTCCTTGTCTGTATTGGCCTTTTCCCGGGTAATTACGACTTTACACTTTTTGAACTCCAAAAACTTGGATATGCGTGTTTTCCAATGTCCATAGTCTGCACCATCGAATATCGGTATGGCAACATCATCGCATTTCATAAACGCCATTTTCACTGGTTCGTCAAATGTCTGTGTGCACGTGTTCTCTTATCAATTATTACTCATTTTAACAAAACTCCATTAACAAACGGTACACTTCTTCTTTGTGCGAAACCACAATCTGCTACCATGTTAGGGTTTCTAATGGAACTCCTTGTTCCATAATAAAGTAAGATGTATTTCTTTATAACAACTATTAATATAAAAGGTGGTGCAACGCCATTTTCTAACTAACTATATTCGAGAGAGTACTACGACAGACCATAGCCAACATTATTCTGTCACTGTCACTTGTCACACACGAAACTTAGAAGACTAGGATTACACTATAATCATGTATCTCAGAGCATAAAGGTAAGTTTACATGATCATATCACAGACATATAAACAAGGGAGACAGAACTTTCCATTCATAAATTTCGATTGTTTACAATCAGACATCTTTTCCAAACTTAAACGAGTTAGAAAGAGATCGCTTTAAAAAACGACAACACTGTAACCCTAGCGTCTACTGTTGAAATCATCTTTGCCAATGGCGTGCAGTTTTTAGGGGTTAATAAAAAATAGAAAAAACATTTAGCATTTTATTCATAAATCTACGTACATTTGTAGAGAAACTAATTCAACATGTTATGTATATTTCTATAAAACAAGGAATCAATAAATATGCATATCTTTAGCCTGTTCTTAAGCAACTTCAAACTATAGATTATCATATTATTAAACAGTTTAGTTGAAACAATGAATCACAATCTACATAAATGTATGGATGTTAGACATATACATGATAGTAGATTTAGGTACCCAAACACATTTTATACAGGCTTCATTCTTAGAACTTGCTGAGGATAGATAGATAGATAATATTTTATTGTTCCAGATATAATCTCCTGAATAAGGTAGAACATGCCAAAAAAATATACGTACAACATTTGTTTGCATTAAACTAGGATAATTGTAATATCTAGAAAGAAAAACATGTTACTGCCTAACTCTAGGAACTCTTGCGTTCAGTAATATGCTTTGTTTAGAAGAAATTTCTTTAATTTTGCTTTTAATTGTTCCAATGGCAGTTTTGATTGCAAGAAAGTTTATTTCAAAATTTTCTTGATGGAAAAATCAGCATTTTTTATGTAGCTAAATTATATAGTATATTAAATCTTGTTTTTAACCATGTATACCTGTGCTATTTTCAAACAAATCGGGGTTTTTCTTAACAAAATTAATAGATTCTAGGATATTGAGACCATAAATTATTGTTGGTACTTTATGTTTTGTGAACAGTCACATTAGTCAGAAAATGCTTACAGTTCAATGCTGGCATAATTGTAAATTCTTTGACATTTGATGGACCACCTACAGATTTGAACTTGGTAAAGACATTGGCAGCAGATTTTACCAATCTAGTGGAATTAAGAACAAATTTTAAGTATTCGATCACGAACGATGGTGTATATATCATATATACCTATATAATATATAACTCGTTTGATCAAGTGGAACTTAACAAAGTAAGTGAAAACAAAATATAGAAGTAGGTACTACACGCTGCAAATAAAATTCGGATAGGCAATTTCAGTAGAAGCTATAAAAATTCAAGGTTTGTTTAGTAACCTAAATACTTACCAAAAATGTTAGCGATACTATAAGCTTCCTTTGGGAAAAATTCGATAATACCTGATTTTAAGGACACGGCAATATCGGTTTGACGCAAAATTCTGTAGATGTTTTGATCAACTGTATTGCTTGTAAGAATAAAATATCTTTATACTTACAAATTTGAGGGTCCAGCAGTATTCTGTTCAACGGGGATTTTAGGCGGATCAGAAAATTTCGGATCGACATCTAAAGACCTGTCAGATATGAAAACGTCTATAAGAACAAAACATACAAGTATAAAATCTAATCAAATTTAATTGCACCTGGTTGTAGTAATGAGCCGTTTCTAAAATTGGACCAGTATGTTAATACTTTATATAGTTTTCCTACAAATGTATTCAATATCTTGCAAAAATAATTGTTTATTTTAAATTATTGAGTTTACCATATACAACAATGTAAAATTAACTTACCCAAGAGATTTTATATATGATAACTCACTGACGGTTGAGTCGGAACTAAAAAAATAAATACTTTCATTAAAATATACAACAGGTAAGGAGTGTTTTTTACCTGAAAGACAAGGGCTGAGTAAAAACGGTGGTATTAAATTGGGGCTCAGCAGTTGGTCTTATTTGTCTTCGCCCGGTTCTCTCAGTAGTAATTATATCACTTTGATCAAAGTGATCTGAGCAAATTTGGGCAGACTTTATTACATGCTGGTTACCCAACTCTAAGATCGAAATCCACCTCGCTCTGCGTTCTGCATTTACAGGAATGCTACAATAATTAACAAAAAGTATTATATTATTTTAACTCACCCCTAATTACACAAGGTCGTTTAATAATAATTTGAAGGCCCCCTAAACGTGCAGTAATACAATATTAGTATTACACAACTATATTGAGCTTTTAGGACTGACGTTGATGAAATTACGCAATCATTATATTATTGCAGTAAGTTTCTGCAGGTTTGAATTTATTTGATGCAATGATTGCGAATCTGGGTATTTATAAGTTTTTAAGTACATATTCAGATTCAGCAAGATAATAAAGCTACTATGACTTGCTTGACTAACAATATAAATATTGTGCAAAATTTATTAAACGTCTTGGAGGCCCTTTAACTTCTTTGTAACTACACCACTGTTTATATGTATATGATCTGACTTACGCGGTTGGAATATCCATTTTTCTTGCACACCCCGCACTGGAGAACCATAGTGTAGAGCAAATATAGATAAATAAAAGTTTTATTTCTATAAATATACTCAAAATCGAAGAGAATCACAAGATGGCACAAAGACCGCAAGTCAACACTGTAAATCTAACGATGAATGAATTTAAAACAATGACGTCTGTCATAGTAAATTATGAGTAAATACAACCGTCCAGCGTGGCCACAAATATTTACCCAGTATCTTACAATTTAATTTGATTATGAAAATATTCATAATTTTGGGGATACAAGAAACGTATTTTAATAAAGAAACGTAAACATTTATTTAATATAATAGTTTTACTTGAGTATCACTTAAACGCGCTTATTTTAAAACAATAATTTTGCTTTCGTTCCGAACTCAATCGGCAAATCTAGGGTAGACAGCGTAAGTCCGCCAACACTGCTTTTTGTTGAAAAAGATGTGTGATCGCAGCAAAATGTAAACAGTTCTGTCTCCCTTGTTTATATGTCTGTGGATCATATCATCCAACAAATATATAAGTGTATAAGTAGTAGTAAGTAAATAAATCTAACTTATGAACATCTATCATTTGGAAATCTAAATCCACAATTATTAATCACAACACAAGCAACGGCTCGTAGACCTTCTCTAATAACAGGTTATGGGCCCAGTAGCCCGATGTTTTCTTGTATTGGAAATTTGTGAGGTTAGAAGTGAAAAATGACCACGATGGAAAAACTAGGAATAACGCAATTTAGCGGAAAAGACATCGACTATTGGAAATTCCGTATGGAAGTTATATTGGATCAGCACGAGGTGAAAGTCTGCATAGAGAGAGAACGTGAAAGTTCAGATGATGCGTTTAAAAAACTCGACAAGATTTGTAAGTCACTACTTATTCAATGCATTGCTAATTTGCATCTCCAATATGTCAAGGAGAAACAGAAAGCAATACCAAATGTGGAAAGCGCTGGAAGCGGTCTTTCAACGAAAGGGAATGGCCAGTCAACTGTTTCTAAGGAAGAAATTACTCACTATGAAAGTACAAATGGGTGAGTCACTTGAAAAACATTTCTTTTTGTTTGAGGAAACTGTCCGGGAACTGAGGGCTGTTGGTGCTAAACTGGAAGAGACAGATGTAGTGTGTCATCTGCTACTGACGCTGCCTAAGTCTATCTAACAATAGAGTTTTTAAAGAGTAAACTCTTCGATCATGAGTTGAAGAAGAGGAATCAAGGTGAATCAATGGAAGTGGCGAGTTTATCATCTGCTATTACAAGTAACTCAAGAGGTATGGGAAAATTCAATGGAAATGGAAATAAGAATTTTCGTCGAGCTCAGAAGGGAAGTTTTCCTTTTACCAGCCACAACTGCGGTAAAACGGGACACAAGTGAATTGATTGCAAAATGAAGAAGCAGGCGAATCAAACCAAACAGGAAGAGCACAAAAGTACATCTTCGGAATCAGATAAAGGTGCCAGTGGAAAACGAAGAATCAAATTCTTTGTTGATTCGGGAGCTACCGACCATATGGTAAATACATCTCATTACTTCAGGAATCTTCGTATACTGGATCCCAGCTTAAATATTTCAGTTGCGAAAAATAATCAAGTACTTTCTACTTGTGAAGTGGGTGAAATTCATATTGTTTTGCAAAATGGTGTAGTAGCTAGCATTAATGATGTTCTCTATGTTAAAGATTTGAAATATAAATTGCTTTCAGTGCAAAAAATTGTAAAATGCGGTTTTAAGGTGATTTTTTCTGGAAATTCTGTAACAATTGAGAAAAATTCAAATGCAATTGCAATAGGAAGGAAATGTAATAACTTGTACGAAATCGAGATGGAAATGTATAATGTTACTGTTGAATGTAATGTACGTCAAGTATCGGGAAATTTGAAAATTTGGCATAGGAGGATGGCTCTTCTGAGCAACAAAAATGTTTACTTTTAGTTAATAAAAATTTGGTAGGTGGTTTCAATTTGGAAAATGGTAATGAATCTAAAACTACTGAATGTGAAATTTGTTTGAAAAGTAAGATAACGAAATTGCATTTTTGTAAAACAGCTGGTAAAAAATCGTCAAGGCCCTTAGAACTTGTACACACTGATGTGTGTTGGCCAATTTCACCACAAACTCATGATGGGAAACGATATTTTGTAAAATTTTTGGATGATTTTACTCATTTTGCCATCGTTTTTTTGATTAGTAATAAAAATGATGTTTTTGACTGTTTCAGAGAGTATGAAGCTACTGTAAGTACGTATTTTAAGTTTAAAATTGAGTTTCTCTGTTGTAATAACGGCACATTGGTAAAAAGTACGCCAGCTGAGTTGTACTATGGGAGAAAACCAAATCTCAAGAATCTAAAAGTATTTGAATCAATTGCATACAAGCATATCCCAAAGGATAAACAAGAAGGGAAGTTCATCTCCAGATGTGAGGTATGTATTATGATCGGATAAACTCATAATGGTTATCGATTATGGAATGTCGAAAAACAAAAGGTTATTGTTGGAAGAGATGTTGTATTTGATGAGAACAAAACTATCGGTAATATTGTCAAAGACAGTAAAGAAACGGATCATGTGGTGGAAGTTGATATTGGCAATAATCAAGAGGAAGATATTTTATCTACGGTAGACGGATACTTCATGTGAAGATGAAGGAAATAGTGATTATCTGCCGGATGAAGAACACAACGTAACTGACACAGAGGAAGATCAATCGGTAAGCGAGAATGATATAATAGAACACTTGAAAAGTTTGAGGAAGAAAAGACAACCTGCCTCGTGTTATGACTATGTGGGTCATACATATCAAGCTTTAAACGTGGAAGCGTCTGTAAATGAAGTACCAGCCAACTTTGGAGACATTAATGGAAGAAAATACTCGAAAAACTGGAAACAAGCCGCAAAATAACTTCAGTCGTTGGAAAAGAACAATACCTGGAACTTGGTTCAAAAACCGGAAAATGCACGGATTCTAAAGAACAAATGGGTATTTCAATTGAAGAAGAATGGGATGAGATGTTAAGCTGTAGCTCGTTTGGTAGCTAAGGGATTCATGCAGAGAGAAGGTTTTGACTATGAGGAAACGTATGCTCCTGTGGCTCGACTAACTACAGTTCGAACGTTGATTTCGGTAATAAATCATAAAAATCTATATACTTGCCAAATGGATGTTAAGTCAGCCTTTCTACATGGGGAAGTCAAAGAAGAAATTTTAATGGAAATAGCGGATGGAATTGACAATCCAGGAAATCTTGTGTTCAAGTTGAATAAAGCACTGTATGGGTTGAAGCAGGCTCCATTCCGCTGGAACAAGAAGTTCAACCAATTTTCAGGAAAGCAGAATCTCAAACAATCAGATAGCGATTCTTGTCTCTATTCTAAGAAGAACGGTATTGTGGTGTTGTATCTTTTATTTTATGTGGATGACATGATAAATGCGAGCAACGAATTAGAAGAGATCGAAAAGGTGAATTGATTAAAACTTTCGAAATGAAGGATCTTGGGAAGCTCAGCTGTTTTCTTGGCATCAGCATTCGGTTAACTGAGAATGGAACGTTTTTGAGCCAGAAAGCTTATTAGGAGAAGACTGCTGAATCGATTCCAGATGGAAGACTGCAAGCCAAAGAAAACTCCAATGGTAAAGCGTCTGAATTTGCAGAAAACAGTGTTTGAAACTGAGGATGTAAGCCATAAACCAATACGAGAACTGATTGGCTACTCGACCGGACTTGAGTGCTTCTGTGAATTTTTGTAGCCAATTTCAAACTAATCCGTCTGAAGCTCTCTGAAAAGCGCTAAAACGAATTCTTCGATACATCAAAGGTTCACTGTATCTGGAATTATATTATGATAAGCAGAACAACGTTCAAATGCATGGATATGCCGATTTGGATTGGGCTGGTGATGAAGGAGATCGAAAATCGACATCAGGTTTTCTTTTTAAAGTCTTGTAGCCTTTAAATCTCATGTCATTCTTCGGTTTGAGTGAATCATCATTTGTAATTTTTGAAGATAACCAATCTTGCATAAAGTTGACAAAGAGGTTGGATCACAAAAAGTTGTAACATCTAAATTCAATTTTGTTAAAGATCTTGTAGAGAGGAAATGTTTAAGAATTGAGTATATACCGACATGTGATCAAACTGCTGATATTCTTACTAAGAGTTTGAAAAATGTGAAATTTTCTAGGTTGTGTAGTAGTTTAGGCTTAGAAAATTGTCCACGAAATTGTGTAAAAAAAATATGCAATATGTTAAATCTAATATTTGAGAAATACTTCAATTGAGAAGTGTTGATTACCAACAATTGAACAAGTTTCTATGTTACGGAACGTATCTAAATCTATCTATGTCATGTGTCATTTTTGATTTCTTAAGATCTAAGTGTATAAGTAGTACAGTAAGTAAATAAATCTAATCTATGAACGTCTGTCATTTGGAAATCTAAATCCACAATTATTAATCACAACACAAGCAACGGCTCCTAATAACAAAAATGTTCATGAAGCAGCAGCTAGATCAGCAGAAAAATCAACATTATTAGCATTTTTTGCAGAGCACATCTTTACAACAAAATTCCGACACATTTCCAATTATTCCATGGACAGTGGCAACGACAAATATCTCAATCAGCGACAGATAAAGTAAATTAAATAAAGAATGTATAATTATTCCTTTTCTGATAGAGAACGATATTATCTCCGGCTATTACTTCTTCACGTCAAAGGGCCGACTTGCTTCAGAGATGTTAGAACTTATGAAAATATTATTTACAACTCATTGCTGCTCAAACAAGGGGGCTCCTTCTTGACGATCAAAAATGGGAAAGATGTTTGGATGAAGCAATTGGTTTTAAACTTCCTCGGCAATTACGATAGCTGTTTGGTTTCATTTGAGTATTTTGTGAACCAACTGATCCTAATGCTCTTTGGGAAAAGTTTGCATCACGTCTAATCGAAGACTGTACAAGATCACGCCCTGACATATTATACAAACAGTTGGTTTTACAAGAAATTGATGAAAAATTAAAACTCCACGAAAAGAGACTAACAGATTTCGGCCTTCCAGAGCCCGGTATTAGTGAGAATGATGTTTTCTTATCACATTCCGTTTATGACTGTGAACATGAAAAAGCACATAGCTATGAAAAATACCAAAAATTGAATGCTCATTTAATAATTTGGGATGAGGCACAGATGACTAAATGTCATGATATTGTTGTAGTTGATCAACTACATGATAAAATGAAAAATAAATTTATTTTTGCATGCAAAATTTTATTATTTGCAGGAGATTTTCGTCAGATCTTACCAGTTGTCGTTAATGGGTCACGAAATGATATAGAAGTTTCAATTAAGCACTTTTCATAGTGGTCAAACTTTACTCAACTCCAATTGTCTCATAGTATGAGAGCTCTTGATGATTTAGAGTTTGATAAATGGGTATTAAAGGTAATCGATGGATCAGCTAATGAGTATAGTGACGACCTTATTGAACTGCCTCTGCTATGAATGGTAGATAATTCAATTGTCGGCCATATTTTTGGGGTGTCCCTTGACACAAATGATAAAAGTTATTCAATGACAACTTTATTTGCCCCTAGAAACGATGATTGTGTAACATGGATAGGTAGTCATGTACTTACGGTTGTTATTCGTTTATTAGCTATTTATTCTACTACCTTGTTTACAATAGTTGCTTGTATATTCCATTATGTAGCTCTAGAATTATAGTATATTTATTCTCGATCCTTCCAGAAACTCTATGTGAGGTACAATTTGTCATACTATTGTCAGTTTAACAAGACTCTAGAACATTATTACGTGCATCTAGATATTCATAGAACATTCTCGATGAATGTCATGTCATGATTCAGATATATAAAGCAGTGTCGATCACGGGTCACAGAGTCAGTCTTATGAAGTCAGTCTTATAAAGTCAGTTGAAAAAGTCAGTCTGTGGAATCAGATGTTAATGGTCGTGTCCACAGCAGTGTCTGATTACCAATCGATTAGTAATCAGTAATCAAAAAGTTGACGTCTTTAATACGACAGCTATAAGAAAAGCATAGTGTAACATAACCTACATTTTGTTTCAGATATTTCCTAATTCTATTATGGACATCTACCTTTCCGTTTACCACATAATCTTTTTCATTATAAACATATTGAATGGATAATACTTTTTCTTCTTCCATATTCAATTCATCTAATATGTGTAATTGTAGAATTGAATTGTTTCAAATCTTTTGACAACTGTCAGTTTGACAAATGAACTAATCAGTAATCAGTCGTGTCCACAAGATACATATTTTTGATTACTGATTACTAATCGATTGGTAATCAGACTCTGCTGTGGACACGACCAATAGTAGTTCTGTCGGTAAAGACATTGACAGTATAGATTGACAAGGTGACAAGTGGTGACAGTTGTACTGTAGTAACAGAAGCTCGTGTACTGAGTGTTTGAAAATAAAACATTGGAAGCAATCTGCGAACTTTACACACAACGTTTAGCACAGGGTTAAACGTTACAATTGTTTTCAATTGAACCACAAAGTTGTTGAGAACATCCCGGGCATGTTTAAAATTCACGAGATTTCTGACGCTGTGGTTGAGGACGAGCATAATGATGTTTTAAAATATCCTGTAGAATTCCTAAATTCTATAACGCCTGCAGGACTACCACCACATATTTTAAAATTAAAAGTTGTTTGTATTGTTATGCTTTAAAAAAATTTAAACCCGACTGTTGGGTTATGCAACGGAACCCGTCCGATTATTAGAGCGTTAGCTTCACGTATCATTGATGCTGAAATTATTTGTGGTAGCCATGTGGGAACTAGAGTTTTTATTCCTCGAATTTGTCTCCAGCCATCTAACAGTCAACTGCCTTTTAAATTTAGTCGGCTTCAGTTTCCCATACACAGCACTCGCTATGGCAATAAATAAAAGTCAGGGACAAACTTTCGAAAATCGGTCTATTTTTGCCTAATCCTGTGTCCACCCATGGCCGGCTCTATATTGCCTTCTCTCGAGTTCGAGGATTCGATGATTTAAAAATCCAAATTTTCAATACCACTGAACATGGCTTAAAAGGAGATAGATATTCAACGAAAAATGTTGTATATAGAGATTTTTTAGAAAGTAGTAAGTACCTACCTACCTACCAAAGTAAAAGACTGATGCTCGAGCTCTAGAAAATTTTTAACAGCTCAATCAATGTCAAAGGCTATAAATTGGAGACTTTGACGTAAATCGCGCCTGTACCGTCAATCCTCCAATGGTTGGAGACCGGGTCCGGATGTTGTCAATCAGCATCTGGGAGGAGCGAAGTGCCAACCCGGCGCGTCTCCAGGTGGCGGATAGGAGGGGGCCTCTGACGATGACTTTTATATGAGAAGGGGGCCTGCGGGAAATAAGGCTCATTGAGACTAAAAACTCAATTGGCAGCCACGAATACCCTGCCGCGGACCAACTTCACCTGTCCCAGCTGTAGTGTCGTGGCTAAGGGAATTGCACTCAGGTTCAACGATGCCAGGTGTGCGTTCGAGCTAACCTCGAAACCACCCTGTCAAACCAACGCATCCTGGTCGTCTGTGGTCATGTCTCGCGGGCTAGTGATGCGGGGGGGGTCTTGGCTTAACCGCCCGGACCAAGAGGAAATAACCTCATCAAAAATTCCTTGAAGCCAACCCAGATACTGGAGTTCATTAGAACTCTGGAACTGGAAGGCGAGTTGTAGACCGCGTATAGGCGAGTGCAACTCAGGTGGGGGGCACAATAGACCTTATGGTCGCAGTGCAATGTAACCCCCTCTTAAATCTAAATCTAAATCTCTAATGGTTGGAGATAATTAACGAAAAATGTATATAGAGATTCTTTTTTCAAATAATATGTAAAATAGAGAATATTAATGATCATTTCTTAATAAGTACCTTTGCCAACTTCTCGGATGAGTACTCATTCTATCAAACTAAGAAACTTTTAGGATTTTTGAAAATTGCAACTGCTACCTACCAAAGCAAAGAAAAAGACTAATTGCTTAAAAAAGAGAGGTTTACAGGGAATAAACCTTGAGAGCTCTTTATTTTGTTAATTTATGTTAGTTTGTTTTGAAAGTTGATTTTAAATAAAAAATATTCATGTAAAAACTTTTGCAGTTTTAATGTATTATAATTATTCAACACTATGCCTTGCCTAATATTCCTTAAAAACCGGTAACTACAAAAATATCTACCTACATAATGTAAAAGATTGTGTATTATGAGTCACATTTCACCTGAGTGATGCCGTGAATTAAAGTTTATACTCGAGAGACTGCCTTTTTTTAAAAAAAAGGAGCTGATACAGCGCGGTTTCTGTTGAACGCCCCGCCCTGTATGCATGCTGACATTTATGAAGTGGTTTGTCCTTCAGAATCTCTGTTCTTATGTAGTTATCCACTACTTTCTCCATCGTTTTCAGTAAAAACGATGTTAAACAGATAGGTCGGAAAGATCGGGGATCAGTCCCATTTTTCTTCCCTATTTTCGGTATGAAGATTACTTTGGCTCTTTGCCATATGCTAGGTATAAAGCCCCGTGCTAGGCAGCTTCTTGTAATCTTCAGGAGATGGGGAAGGATCTCCTCCATTCCTTTCTGTAGGAGTATTGGGAATATGCCATCTACTCTTCCCTTACTTAAGAATTTTTGGGAATGTCAAGTATGTGTTTATAATGTAAATTGCAATCTGTCTCTCACAACAAATTTAGTTCTTGGAATAATTACCTTAAACTGACCCTGGGTTAAGATATAGGTGATATATAAGGAATTCTTCAGGAAAAACAATAGGGATACGTAAGATATAGTTGATCCTGTTATTGATAATAAATTAGATTTGTTAGATTATTGCATTTTATATCTAGTTTGTTGACTTCGTTGATAACAGGATTAAGGTCAATGTAATAGAATAAAGAATGAGGATGGTGTATAATTTTTGCTGATCCAAGTTTAAGGGGAATTAACCCAGGATTACGTTCGATGTGGCTAACTGTGATGGTTTACCGCATTCCGAGTATTCCAGGTAATCTGAAAAGAGGATCGAGTCTTATTTATCAAATGAATATGATATTGGAGTGGTCGTTTAATGTTAGACATATGTATTTTACCATGTTCACTTGACTTTGTAGTTTTTTGGGATAATTAACACTTGTGAAATGAGTGACCTTTTGGAATTTGCTTGCGTTTTTCTGACGGATATTCTTTTTCACATAAACTTTTTGCTGTGTTTGAAATAGTTTGGGTGTGTCGCATTTTTGATTTACCTTCTGTGCAATTTTATCTTTCTTATTTATAATTTCACTATTAATTTTAGCATAGAGCGTTTTAGAAAGTTTTTTATGTTGATTTACATAATCATTAAGGAAAATCTTTTCAAGATCCAAATTAAAAGGTTCGTTGTCAGAAATATGATCACTTATGGTTTTAATTTTGTCACTGAATATATTGAGTTATTGTATGTAAGTATGCCGTAAATCATTTTCATTTTCGCAGGGGTTTTTGGAAGCATCTGGTATTCAGTAAACGTAAATGCTCGATGATAGTGCTGTGAAATCTTTCAATAATTCCATTTGACTGTGGGTGATTTGGTGAACAGAAGTGGGATTTAATCTTACGAAGAGCAAAGAATTCACTAATTACAAGATTCTTAAATTCAGTGTCGTTATCCCTAATGACTAATTCATATATGCCATGATGTGAAAATTATTTTGAAAGATTATTTGCGATTTCCGTGGTGTTTAGACTATTGATAATGTAACGGGGATTTATATTAAAACTGGGTTCGATTTATTTTCACTAATTTATTCACACCAATAACTACCCGACTATATCAGATTTATATTCACACTTATTTCTCGGACTATATACTTCTTACTACTGTCTGATCTAGGACCGATTGTGATATGTGACTAAATGACGACTTCCGTTGGCCGTGTGTTTATATTCACTTAACCTCCTATATCGAAGCTTCTCGTCTTGAATAGACCAAATCAGTAGATTCTCCATGTTTCTGGATTCCCTGGATGTTATTACCAACATTCTCATTCGGTAGATCAATCGAGATGCTTCCAGGGCTCCAGATATTTGTGTGATTGTGTGTGTGTGTGTGTGTCTTTTATTATTTGGGTGAGTTCTCACGTTACACTGCCCCTCCTTAACATCAGATCCTCCCGATCAGAATCATCCTTGGTAGTACCCTGCTGCATTTCTATGGCGGAATCTGCACTTGGTTCCTGCCAGGCAAACACCCTTGTTGAAAAAGTAACAGTGTATCGTCTTTCCCAAGTACACTCCTTTTGGATTGATGCAACACACGGTAATTTGCACGCCAGCGTCCTGGAAGATGTATTCCTTACAATCTTCCAATCTAGCCCGTCCAACCCGCAGCATATTGACGGAAGACCCAACTTCTTGATGTCATAATTCCTGACTTCATTCCTTAGGCTCTTCAGTGTATGCCAGATGTCCTTGTAAGTGGGTTTTCCTCTAACTAAACTAACTAACTAACTAACTAAATAAAAGAGGTTCCGATTACCATCTGCTTGTCGCAGAACTTTTCCTACTCTTGGTCGTTGGGGTGACAATTCATCCAGTCTTCAAAACTTCCTTATAAATACCAGAGGAATTCCTCAGCCCATACGTAGATCCTCCCCTACACAATAGGCAATAGAAACGTCGGCTGGTAGTTTGAAAAGGTCTGGTTGAATCTCATCTGTCACACCGAGTCTGACCTTCTTCCTAACCACGTAGTTGGACATTAAATCGTTGAAACTGACATTTCGCTCCTCAACGTTCTTTTCTTGAAGAACCACTCGTGCTTCCTCCTGGTTGTTCGATCCAGCTTATGGTGCGAGTCGGCTTATGTGCACCACTCTAGGTTTTCCCCTCGGTAACTTTCGGATACGATAGTTGACGTCATTTATCCTCTTCATAATTTCATATGGCCCTTCCCATTGCCTTTGGAGTTTGGGACAAAAACCTCGACGTCGTTGGGGATTATACAGCCAAACAAGGTCCCCCATCATGGACATTATCCATTCTGGCTCTCAATTGGTCGACATATCCTTCTCCTGCGACACTGTCCACTGTAGGTCTACGGCCAAATTCCAGGTCACAGGGTAGGCGTAACTCAGGCCCCAACATTAAACTAGCAGAAGTCTGACCAGTTGTTTCATTCACAGCCGCCCGATAGGCCATCAGGAACGAAGGGATGTACTGGTCCCAATCTGGCTGATGTTCTGAGACAACCTTAGAGAAGTGCTTGCCCATGGTTCGGTTCATCCTCTCCACCATTCCGTCCGATTGAGGATGTAAGGGGGTCGTTCTGGTCTTGTTCGCACCTGTTAGTCTGCATACATCTTGGAACAGGGCTGACTTGAAGTTTCCTCCTTGGTCTGAATGGATTTCAAGAGGAACGCCAAAACGTGAAAAGAATTCCTTCACCAACACCTCGGCGACGGTCGATGCTACTTGGTTAGGGATTGCGTACGCCTCTGTCCACTTTGTGAAATAATCCATGGCTACTAGGATATACTTATTCCCATTGTCCGTTTCAGGAAATGGCCCCGTAACATCCACAGCAACTCGCTCCATGAGACTCCCAACATTATACTGCCTCATAGGTGCCCGCTTTCTGCCAAGTGGTCCATTGCTGGCTGCACACACTTCACACTTACGGCACCACTGTCTCACATCTTCTTTGCAATTCGCCCAATAGAATCGCTCTCGAACCTTCTGCAGAGTCTTGGTGATTCCAAAATGCCCACCTGAGGCTCCATCATCTAGCTGACGTAGTACCTCTGGCACCTTGCTTCTTGGCACAACTAGTTGTAATCTGGATTCAGTGCCAACTTCAGACTCAAAGGTTCTATACAGCAGATCATCTCTTAGCACAAGACAGTCCCACTGGCTCCAATATGCTTTCACTTCCGGGCTTCGTAAGCTTATACCCTGCCAAGACGGCCTCTTCTTACGGCGCATCCACTCCAAGACTACTCTCAAACATCGGTCGTCCTCTTGGGGCAGTTTCATTTGTTCTGCTCTTGAAATTTCTTCAAATTTCTTGTCACTATATCTACCAGCTTCCTCGATAGTTCTGGTCACCTCCTCAAACCTCGCGTCACTTTTTCTGGAAGCATCTTTAATTTCATCTTGAAGAGTTCTAGAAACTTCTTCAAACTTTTTCGAGACTTTATCGAATTTTTCGTTAATATTTCTAAAAATTTCTTCGAATTTTTCATTATTATTTCTAGAAATTTCTCCTTCACCTCTTTCAGTAACAGTTCTTCCGGAAAGTGGAACTCGAACACATCAGGATCTTCTCCATTTTCAATCAAAGTGTCCCTTAACCGTTTCTGGAGGGTCGCTTTATTACCGGAATCATCACAAACTAGCTCCACCAACTGTTCTTTGAGTTGTTTCACTCTTAACTGCACTAATTTCATTTTGAATTGTCTTTATTAACAAAGTCAATTAGTCAATACAGTTTTCAAAGTCTTTAACACAAAAACGAACAAAATTCTTCACACACGACAACGAACAAAAGTCTTCACATTCAGACGAATACGAACGAAAAGTCTTCACACGAAAACTAACTAAAGAGTATTCACACTAATACAAAAACGAACAAAAAGTCTTTACACCAACACGGAAACGAACGAAAGAGTCTTAAACTTAAACTTAAATCTAACAAAAGTCTCAAAAAAACAAATCTGCACGAAACCACAGTCTCTTAAAGTCTGTCCAATTTTACAGTCACTCACTGACTGATTCCACACTGACACCAATGTAACGGGAATTTATATTAAAACTGGGTTCGATTTATTCTCACTAATTTATTTACACCAATAACTACCCGATTATATCACATTTATATTCAAACTTATTTTTCGGACTATATACTTATTACTACTGTCTGATCTATGACCGATTGTGATCTGTGACTGAATGACTACTTCCGTGGTCCGTGTGTTTATATTCTTCACTCAACCTCCTTTCTCAAAGCTTCTCGTCTAGAATAGACCAAATCAGTAGATTCTCCATGTTTCTGGATTCCCAGGATGTTATTACCAACATTCTCAGTCGGTAGAGCAATCGAGATGCTTCCAGGGCTCCAGATATTTGTGTAATTGTGTGTCTTTTATTATTTGGGTGAGTTCTCACGTTACAATAAGATATGCTTGGGCGTACTTAGAAAAACTATCAATTATTGTTAGGAATTTAGTTTGTTCAAAAGTAAAGGTATCTAAGTGTATAGTTTCAAATGGTCTCGTTGCTGTTGGTGTGACGTTCGTTCATCAGCAATTTTATTGGATTCCGCTCGTAATACTTATACTTTAATCTTTGCAACGTTTCATCTATTCCACGATAGTTTGATTTCTCTTAATGATAATTTCGGATAGTTTCTTCTATGTCGGTTTTTTCTGTCACATCCATCAATTTCTTCTCACATCTCTTGAATTTAATTGAAGGCCATTTGAAATTTACTTAAACGATTGTTGCAAACGGTTCGTACATACGACGGTCTTCAAAGTAATGATGATATTGCATGCCAGGAACGGCATCATAAAATTAACTACATCGTATTCCATATTATTCTCTGATATTTGTATGTTTATTCTTTATTTTTTGTCAAATAATTTTGTCATTTTAGGTAGTGCCGGAGAATTAACTGCATAATCATAATCATAAGTCCAAGGAAAGCTTTAATTTGTTTTAGAGATTTAGGTATTAGAACATTTTTTATCGCTCTTATTTTGTCGGTGTCATGTTTAACTCCTTCCGTTGTTAGGACTTCTTTCCAGTTGCACCTTGAAGTTAAATTCTCTGAGCCTGTCGAACACGCATTTTAATCTCTCAATATGCTCCTGTAGTGAAGAAGAAACCACAATGATGTCATCTAAATAGAACAAGCACTTTTCGTTCTGGATTCCACGTAGTAGTATGTTATCCATTACGCGTTGGAATGTGGCTGATGCATTTTTCAAGCCAAATGACATACGGAGGAATTCGTTGTGGCCATTTTCCGTGCTGAACGGTGTCTTCTCTATTTCCTCGCTGTCCATATCGATCTGATGGAAACCACTGGCCAAATCTAAAGTTTTGAAATACTGACAACGTCCAAGTTTGTCAAGTAGATCATGGATGTTGGGCAGAGGGTATTTATCACCGACGGTCTTCTCGTTGAAATTTCTATAGTCGATGACAACTCGCCATTTCTGCTGTCCTGTGACATCAACCTTTTTTGGAGCTACCCAAATGGGCGATGAGTATGGAGAGTTACTGGGACGTATAATGTTTGAGTCGAGCATCTTATTCATTCGTTTTTCTACTTCTTTATTGTAAATAAATGGATATCGGTTTACTTTACTATATACAGGGGTTTTATCGAATGTTCTTATATGATGTTTAACTCTACTGGGGAATGTGAGTGGCATGTCCTCATTATTGAATATATCTGAATATTCTCGACATAAAGATATAATTTTCTGTTTTTCTTCGCTATTTAAATGATCTGTTCTACTTTTTGAAATATCTAAATTCTCATTTGATTCTACGTTATAGTTATTTATTGAAATATTTGTATCAACGTTTTCTTGGAATTCTTCTACATAAATTTGTTCTGAAAGGTCAAGCACCACTGCTTCATCTGATGTAAGGTATTCCGGTATCTTCAAATGAGGTACAATAATATCTCCATGTCGGACAGAAGCTCTTATCTGAACAATTTGTTCTACACGTGGGGTAAAGGTTACATTGTATGAGCTTGGATTACCAACAACATGATAATTTAATTTTATTTTAGCATATGGTGTAATTAATAAATGATTTCTGAAATCTAGATTCGCTTTTAATAATTTGAAGTTATCGAGGCCAATCAAACCGTCAAATGTATTGTGAATTTAGAACAGGAAAAATTTTCAAGTACCTTTCAATTATGAGCAGATTTTTGAAAGACCGTGGACAGGTACTACAAATGGTTCGTTACGAATACAATTTGGATAAAATTTAAAAGCTAAATTGAGATCAATGAATGATTTAGTAGATCCAGAATCAGTTAAAAATTTCAGATTATATTCTGGAAGTACTATATTGGTAGTTCATTTGATTCCGTTAAATTTATTGATATAACTTGAGATGCTAAGGTTGAATTATGGGATGACGGTCTAACTGAAAATTTTCATCTGGGTCTTCGTGTGGAAATGAGGCAATATCATATCCTACGTAATCGTGACTTTCTTGATTGTCAAAATTGTCAGAATATTCGTCATAATTAGGTTCGTAGGGTTCAGTCTCATTGTATGGTTGAGTTTGCTCTACTTCTGTATTATGTAGTTCTTCAAAAGTAAAAATCTTAGGACGCCTATCTGATGTGAAGAAGTTTTGTGGTTGTGTGGTATTTCGAGTAGAAATACTCATTGGTGTGGGCTTATTTGGATTAAAATTATGAGATTGTCTGAGAGTGTTTCTTGTCGACACACTCATCTGAGTGGCTTTATCAGGTTTAAAATTAGGATTAGGCTTAAATACGTTTCAAGTCTATTCGGGCCAAATACTTGAGCATTTGAAAAATATTTTGGTGGAGGTGAATTGGGCCTAGGGCGAATCTGTAAAGGCTGTTGAGGTAAATTCATTTGATTTCTGAAGAATTTGTTAGGGTATGTGTGTTAAACGGAGCTAGTTGAAGTGGTGGACTAAAATTACTTGGAGGTTGTTTATGTGGAATGTTTGTTCTAAATGTCGGATTGTCTTTCGAAATATTTTTATTAGTGTATGACTGGAAATGTTCTTCTTGTTAAACAAATTGAAGGGCCTGATTTAAGGAAATCGGCTTCATACATCTAATATACCTACCTAACGGTTATCGAAGTCCTGTAACGTTTCCACTGCTTTCGCTTCTTCTGTTCATTCGTGAAGGTTTACGTTACTACAAAGTAAGTTCAACACGTGTAAGATACGGTCATGGTATTTCTGAGGATGTTCGTTATTCGATTGTCTTACCATTATTCGATCTCTAGAAGACTAAAGTTTCTTGTCAGAATATCTTTTAAATCTTTCCAATTAGTTGGACATAGTATATTAACAATTAACATAGCATTTCCCTTTAATTTTGATATTATACTATTAAGCAGATAAACATTATGAAAGCTATTAGCATTTGCCTGATCGTGAAATGTTGCTATGATAAACTCGCTTACAGAAAGAAACCAATTCAAGTCATTTGGATCTCCAGAGAAATCTGGGATGCAATTTGAATATTCCGGTTCGAATTGAGTCATATTATTTGAGTAATCCTAGTTATAGGATTAAGAATGGAATTTCTATGTATTTGTTTTCCGTTATTAAAGGAATGAGCTTGGGAGTCAGTTGATAGATTTTCAACAGACATAAAGAAATTAAAGATTGCAACTCTGAGCATTGCTAACCAATTATAAGGAGTCTCAGCTGATCCAGCGGTATGGGTCCAAATCAGGTTGATAGTCCTTGCAAATCTGGGCCATGCGGTCCTAAATTTCGGTGATCGGGTTGTGGTAGAACGATCCTGTTCTTCAATAGATTGGGATACCAGCGATTGATGATCCACTCAGAAACAACTCTATCACTTCAAAATTACCAATTTTTATTTACAATTGTTCGAAAGTTCGATTAATCGTTGAAACGAACTCTGATCAATCGATCTGATCAATTCCGGACAATCCCACTGACTGCGTCGATAAAACAGTAAGAACAATTTATTACACATATATTACATAGATATGATATAGCAACGGATCATAATTACTGACTGACTACAAATTTGCGTGAAGCACGTATATATAATAAAATAAGAATATGCTGGGTCAGCAGATCTTGATGGATGGATGGTACTGTAATTCGTGTTTTCATCTAGTTACGTAAAAATTAACAATAAACAATTATAGTAAACAAATAATGTGTGGAATATTAGAGTTAACAAACGATACTGATCCGTATAACACTATGATAACATGAAGATTCCATAACTCTGTTACTCTATAAGAGATCGAACCAAATCTCGATTCAAGTTAAGAACTTAGTTTCTGATTATTTTTTTCAACATTTGACGAGAATTTATATTCATTATATTAATTTTTTGTTCAGTGGGCAGAGAGTTGAGAATTTTTGGAATGAGATAAGATATATATCTTATCGTTGTCCGGTTTTTGTACTACTTAGATATGTTTTAACGTGATATTCTTTTTTTTCCTAGTGAAATGTTCATGGTCGATGTTTTCTAGTAGGTATTTATTTTTGTGAATATGTATTATTAGTATGTTCGAAAGAAATTTTTGTCGTACATCGGGTATTCTTGTTTGTGAAAATAGTAACTGCTAGAGAAAGTTGGTTCTTTTCAGAAATCGCTTCTGTACTGTTCCCAACTTTTTTAAATGAGTAGTAGCAACCCCAACCCAGCTCAATATGGCATATTGGGTACGAGATTCCACTAGAGCGAAGTATTATGTTCAAGTAGTCAGGGTCTAGTGATTTACTCAAAAATTTGAAGTTGAACAGCATAGTTCTTAGGTTAGGTAAGGTGAGGTTAGGTTATTTCTACTTTTACTTTCTAAGGATTTAAATTAAGAAACTATTAACCTTCTTTTTGTAACATTCTCAGTGTGAACGTCCCATCTCATATGACTATCCAATGTTACACCTACATATTTAAAGGTATCTGTTCTGAAAATATCAATAACCGAATGTCTATTGAGTATATAGAGGGTTTTGAAATCTAATAAATGATTTCTGTAAGCTGTAAAAGTCACAAATTTAGTTTTCTCATAGTTTATTGTTGATGGTTAAACCAGTCAATTATCTGTGTCATATTAGACTCTACCTTTTCTTTCAGATCATGCCGATCTTTATCCTCATACATTATCACAGTATCATCTGCGAAGCTAATTATAGCTCCAGTAGTATTCAGGGTGAGTTAATTTTGAGGTATATTGAGAATAATAGTGGTCTAAAGACAGTGCCTTCTGGCACACCAAACTAAAATAACTCTTCTGAACTAATTTTATGTTCAATTGGTACAAATTGTATCCTCTGGTAAAGATAGCTTTTTACAAGACTATACGTTGTTCTTCGAATTCCAATATCTTCTAAGGTTTGGAGTAGCTGTGTATGGCTCACAGTATCGAAAGCCTAGGAGAGTTCTAGGAATATACACAGAGTAGGGTTCCCGTTATCAATCGCCTTATAAATTTTGTAACGATCCGTGAGGATCTTTCCATGCTTTAGTTTTTCCCTGCTGCTTGGGTGTAGTATGTGCTGCATATCCTCCGAGCTTGGTGCCCAAATATCGAGTTGGGAACTGGTAGAAAATGCGTGAATATTTTTGGCCTACCTGAAGGAATACACAAGAACACCCTCGCATTCGTCGGAGGGGAAAGAGGGGTGAGAGTAAAGCAAATAGATGCCTTGAGGTAGAAGAGAGGAGCTCTTTTTTCCTGGTTATAGTGAGTGGTGGTAGTACCAGTAGGTGTTCGAAGGGCTAATTCCCTCCAATGTTATAGTGTTTCTGCCGGAAAATTTTATTAATATGTGAGAAAGATTCAGATTGATTTGAATCAAAGATTTTCAATGATTATAGTGGAGTGAACTAGCTACAAAGCCACCTTTGTTGTTCACCGCTTGTTAATGGATTGTAACTAACAATTAATTTATAGTGATTGTGTGGTTAATCAATCAATTTGAGAACCTCGAATTTATAATGATTTGTCTTTGATCGGAACCAAGATAGGCTGTTTTTTTCTTGAAAAAAATATCGAACGGAACTAGTTTCGAGACGCGACAGCTGTGGCCAGGAGAAGAATCCATATGTTGCATTCCTTTTTATAGATCTATGTGTGTATACTAGCCTCCAAAATATAGTGGCAGACTCTAATCTCTCTGACATCATTACAATTAAGATTTCAAGTGGTTTATGACTGTTTACGACCATTTATATAACTAGGTACTTATGATCCGTATTCACGAAAATTTCAGGTATTTCGGTAGGTACAGAACTTTTCTACGCCTATATGACTTGTTCTGTATTTTAATTTCATTTTCTCAAAAATGTATTTGTGAATAATAATTAAGTTTCAATTACTTATACAATTTAATAATCTACAAAGTTATTCTTTACCACCATATCACTGCGTTTTTAACTCCATCGAATTAATATAGGCCCAATTAAAAAAGAATATCCGACGGGAAAACATTATACCAAAATCACACCATAATGTACTGGAAAAAATTAAAGAATCATTTGAACGAATTACTGCAGATTCGTGGGGAAAAGCTGTTCAGCACATTATTAAAATTGAAGAACAATATTCAGAATGTATTGTAGTTCCACCATTAATTATTAATTTGCAAGACGACAATGATAGTGAGAGTGACTCTAAATTGCTCATGTCTATATAATATGTATATATATTTTTCAGCTTTTTAAATAGTTTTTATTACTTTCGGCTCTTGTATCAATGGACTCCGCAGCGATTTCTCAGGCCCCATACGGTCTAGAGACTTGAAATTTCGAATTCGTACTTAGATCGCAGACATCTCGCCGCCTGTTAAGCTCCAAGTGTGATCCAATATTGGTAATTATAATTATCTCATTCAATCTCATTCAACCAAGATCATTATAATGTCGACATGGAACGACAATGGGATCCGTCACTGGAATTACGCACGAGCATGGAGCGTATATATACGTCTCGTTCTCTGGTATATAGGTACTTTTTGGAAGATCGTCTATGGTTATGTCGCAATTGTCAGACGTCAGACGTTATTGTTAATTTAAAGTTTAATTTTGTGTTGTGGTAGACAAACAGTAATTTGTTATGGAATTGCTGTTGCTGGCAAACACATATACATAATACATAAGTATAGTTAAAATCGAGAAAAGGATAGCAATATTAGGTACTCATCGGTACGGTTTAAATCTTAAATGCCCAATAAAAACTATTTTTAATTTTTTTCAAAAATTTCACTTGTTACTTCATCTATTCTATATTTACATTTCTTAACATATAAAGTACATTTTATGTACATATATATTTTTTTCAGGTTCTTATTGCATATATTCAAAATATTTTTTTTATGTAAAATATTATATCCTTACAAAATATTAAAACTAGTTTATTCTTCATTGGAGGCACTGAAATATTTGTATGTACAGATCAATTATTTTTATCATGAATATTTTAAAGACGGTCCTGGACTTTACCGAATTATTTCAGAATTTCTACCTGTCAATAAGAATTTACAACGTGATAAATCTTCTTATCTTCATTGCCCTTCTTCACTTCTGAGCAATATAATGCAAATTAGCCACTATAATTTGGAGGCTACTATACATGAGTCTATATTCATATATTATGATTATATATTTCTTCTTTCTGCATTTCATTTCATTGAATAAATAATCTCAAAAATGTATTAACTCAACGGATCCATGTGTTGAATTCCTTTCTATATATATGTTAAATCACATAACTTGGAATTAACTTTTTAAAAACAAATATTTATTAACACAATAAAATTAAAGTACAAATAAAATATAACTTAACTTTACATGACTGTATGAATCTAGACTCACAAGTGTCGACTCACAAGTGATGCCGTTAGCTAGAGATCTAGTATTTATACAATCAAAAATGTTTAATCATCAAAAATATAAAAAAAACGTAAATTAATACAATGGATCTTTTCTCCTAAGGTTAAATCGAAACTTCTAGAAATATTATAAATAAAATACATAGTAATGTCTTTTTGGACGCCAAACTGGATAACAACTAACAATGGTCTTTATGGTAACTTGCTGACTACTGGTCGGCATCTCTGGCACGTAAATATCCTTATCACTTTTGTTATCTTCTTAAAACTGCGTCTTGCAGATGTAATACGATATGATGAAATACTGCGTCTTGCAGATGTAATATAATAGTATGAAATAATATTTAAATAATACTTTGTTGTTATTATATGACTTTAAAAATAATTCAATTATAACTTTATATAACATATATATGTATGTATTTCCATATATATATATATATATATATATATATATTATGAGAATATATTTCTGTCTGTGGATACACTAGACTTTTACGTTTCAAGTTAAATATTAATTGCTATTTTTGAGATGATCTATATTGACTATTTCAGCAAGTAAATGCATTATATATTGTTACCGAATTTCTTTTCATTGCCGAACATTGTATTAAATTCATTGTAAAATATTATCTAGGTACTCACTCTTTATATTAAAATGTATCTTTTGGTCATTGGAGTTACTTCCTGATGTATTCATGGACTTCATGGATATCGGGGAGATCATGCTTCCTGTCTCCTATTACATGGTTTGAAGAACCAAATTCAGAGCTCCAGTGAGGTCAGCAGTCCACGTACAGATCAGAAAAGGGGTTCCGACGAGTCATTGGTTCCTACCGCCAGATCATATCGATACAACCATTACTGGCGGCGTTTGACTACTTTTCTTGCAATCATTGGGTGCCTCCGGAACCCCACCCCCCCCCCACAGTCCACTTCTGGTTGATTCAGCTTTGTGGGTCCTCTGGCCACATTAGATCACATGACCGTCGCTAGAACATATCGAGCCCACCATCCTTGGCCAGCGCAGCGATTGCTCTCATTGTTGCCCTTCCTGAATTGCTTCCGGCACCACCCAAACTGTAAGTCCATTCTGGTTATTTTATCCAGCATCTCCAGGGAATAGCGAACTGATAGCTTCAGCCCTTCAGGCCATTCTATGTAAACTTTTAATTTAGTTGATGAAGACTGAAATATAGTCAATATTACCAACGGAAATTACTAGAAGAAGAAAATAATGCTTTTAAAAATTTAGTCAAAAAAACAAGATAAGGAAATTGAAATTCTAGAAAAGGAGATAAAAAAGAAAAACCTTATTCATAATCATCATAATTCATGGACTAACAGATGATGAGACCGAAAATATTGAAGAAACTGAAAAGAAAGTTATTGAAATTCTAGAAAAGATAGGGGTAAGCTTATCCAAAGAAAACGAAATTGATGAAGTAAGAAGAATGGGAAGATACAGAGAAAATAGCGTTAGACCAATACATCTGAAGCTCACAAGAGGAGGTATAAAATCCGATATTATAAATAAAACAAAGAACCTCAAAGGTTCCAACATATGGATAAATGAAGATTAGTCAAAAGAAATTCTTAAACAACGGAAGGCTCTTATCCCAAATTTGAAAGAAGCTAGGAAAAACGGAAACAATGCAATTCTTAGATACAACAAACTGATAATTGATGGAAAAGCATATAACTCAGAAGACGCAGAATAAATCATTATAGATAATATCAAGGAAAAAGAAAATGAAAATAAGAGGAAGAATAGCCAAAGATCCCCAGAAACAGAAGACTTGCAGGAGAAGCTAAAGTCAATAAATACATAAAAAAACTGACATATCAAGTTAACGAGCAAATAAATGATGAAGACAACTGCAATGGACATGGCAAAAAGGGAGAAAAATCAAATATAGATGAAAATCAAGAAGAAAACAAAGAAAGAAAACCAAACAATGATGTAGACCAAATATCAAGATAGGAACCTGGAACTTTCGCAGTATTGCAGGAAAAGAGATAGAACTCATACAAGAAATGAAAAAGATAAACCTGGGAATTGCGGCTATAATAGAAACAAAAAAGAAGGGAAAAGGAGAAATGATAATAGAAGAATATGGATTTTTATATTGTGTTAGAGAACACCAACGTGCAGCAGCAGGGGTTGCCTGTATATTAAGTCCTGGGCTAATGCCAAAACTTATTGATTTCCAAGCAATAAATGATAGAATTATAAAAATCAAAATACAAATAACAGAGAAGTCCAGCCAGAAATGTCTCCGAAAGAATACTGGAAAAGAGATTAAGAGAGATATCTGAAAGACCACTCCATGAATCTCAAAGCGGATTTAGACCAGGATATAGCACACAAGATCATGTTTTTACCATCAGAAAAATGAGTGTTTTTTTTTAAATATAACAAAGACATGTACTTATGTTTTATTGACCTGGAGAAAGCGTTCGACACTGTACCAAGAAATCACATATGGATAGCCTTAAGAAATATTACAGATAACAGTCATCTAATACAAAGCATAGAATCATTATACCAAAACAGTACCCCCATAGTAAGAACACTCAACCAAGAAACTGAAAAATTTAAAACAACCCAGGGAATTATACAAGGCGGCCTACTCAGCCCTCTACTCTTTATAATATTGTAACGTTTAACCCTGTGCTAAACGTTGTGGGGTGAGTTCACTTGCGTAGGACTCAAAAGTTCGCAGATTGCTTCCAATGGTTTATTTTCAAACACTCTGTACACGAGCTTCTGTTATGGTACAACTGTCACCACTTGTCACCTTGACAAACTATATTGTCACTGTCTTCACCGACAGAACTACTATTAACATCTGATTCCACAGACTGACTGTTATCAACTGTCTTTATTAGACTGACTGACTGACTGACCCTGTCCCGTGATCGACACGGCTTTATATACTTGATTATCTAGACGCACATAATAATGTTCTAGATGCTTGTCAAACTGACAATAATATGACAAACTATACATCACATATAGTTTCTGGATAGTTCTAGAGCCTTGTCAATAGTATGACAAATTGTACCTCACATATAGTTTCTGGAAGGATCGAGAATAAATCTACCATATTTCTAGAACTACATAATGAAATATACAAGCAACAGCTATTGTTAACAAGGTAGTAGAATAAATAGCTAATAAACGAATAATAACCGTAAGTACATGACTACCTATCCACGTTGCAATATTTGTGAATGAAATAATAACTAAAGCCTGCCAAAAATCAGAAAAAATTGACGTGGGATATTGCAGATTGCAGAATTATTACAATAAGCGAATGCATATTCGCCGACGACCTAGTATTATTAGCAAGCAGTCAATCAAAACTTCAGTACAATATAAATGTCTGGTGCGAAAGCCTCAAAGAAAAAGGTATGAGAATAAATGCAAACAAAACGATAATAATAGTCATATCAAACCATGAAATAAGGGCAAACATAATAACATACCAATGGAATAACATAACAATGGAAGGAACAGAAATAGAACAAGTTGAAAGCATCAAATTCTTAGGAGCCATAATTGACAAGGCAGGACGATATGAAGCAGAGATAAACAACAGAATATCATCAGCATCAAAACTGTACGATTCTTTAAAGGATTTATTAATAATAAGGAAGTTAGCCCTAGAATCAAAATAAATCATAGTATATAAAACCATAAACCTACCAACACACTCGGAAGTGAAACGTGGGTGCTTACAGAAAAACTAGAGAAGAAGCTGCAAGGAATGGAGAATATCCGAAATCATGTGGAAAGGTCACAACTGAGATGGTGGGGACATTTAAGCAGGCTGAATTAGAATAGAATAGACAGGTCAGAAAAGTGTGGAACTCATCTAAAATAGGCAAAAGAAGGAGAGGCAAACCTAAGATGACATGGGACAATCAAGTGGCAAAACTACTAAAAGGAAAACAAATGAAAAGGAAGGAAGCTGAAGAAATAGCAAAAGGCAGAAAACGATGGAGAAAATTGATTAATGAGAAACAGTGAATTGTTTACCCTCTACACTTAACGGTAGAAGAGGGATAGATTATATATATATATATATATATATATATATATATATATATATATGTGTTAGTATAGGCATATAGTTAAAAAAATGATGATAATATTAAATAGTAACTACAGATATAATAATGATAATATAATAATAATAATAAAATAACTTTATTCAAGTAGAAAATAAAATAAAGAAAATATAAATACAGATAGATACAAATAAGTGAACACATGGAGTGAATAAAGTGATTTTAGGATAAGTGCAAAGCACTTGTTTTCCATTAAAAGTGTCGAATATATGGAACCTAAATATAGAGTGAAATATTTATGAATATGATGATGTAAAAAGAAATGTGAAATATAAAAGACTGCAAAATAATATAATATAAAATTTATAGAAGGCAAAAATTGTAAAATAATTAAAATTCGAGACTGCATTAATGTATAGTTTTGAAATATTATAGTAAATGAGCTGCACGGGTTCGGGGCCAAAATCGATCAATTTTACATGTAATTTCCCCTAAGGAATTCTAAGGTCAAAAATAGCGAAACTGGCGCTATTTGACCTTGAACTTTGGCAGACCCCCACTTCCCTCGCTGCTCTCTTGGTCAGCCAAGCCACGCCCCCTTGGCGGGAAATTCAAATTTGACAGCTGCGCCATCTTGGAAGCGGGGAAAATACTAAGTCGGCAGCTGACTGCGTCATCTTGGAAACGGGGAAAATTCGAATTGACAAATGACAGCTGGCATGGGATGAGGATGACGTCATGCTGGCAGGAATGAAATGTTCTCACCAATCTCACTGAATAATCAACAAACCAAATATTACAACGACATGCTTCGGTGATATCAGTCAGCTGTTGTGAAAAGAGGTTGAATGCTAGACCGCATCCAGCGCCAATTGTTGTCAAATATTACAACGACATGCTTCGGTGATAACAGTCAACTGTTGTGATAAGAGGTTGAATGCATGCTAGACCGCATCCAGCACGAATTGTTGTCAAAGTTACTCAGCTGATTCAACGAAAATACCATCTTTCATGATTGTAGCCAATGGTATAAGAAGCTGTTCTGTCTTTTAAAATCATAAAATTTATACAGCACAATAATTATTTCTACAAAATCAACATCTTACTTTATTTATATGGTACATAAGGTTCATATATTTCTTATAATTTGTTTATCACACATGTAATAATGAATTAATTTTATAATATCAGTATACAAGATGTGTCGGCATTGATTTAAATTAATATGTATATTGCTCATAACTATGAAAAAAGGTACAAATATCAAGAAAAATGAAGCAAGTATCTCTACAAATGAGTGAAAATGAGAGAAAATGGTACAAATATCAAGAAAAATGAGCCATTATAGAAAAAATGTCGAGGTTGCACCTAAGAATTAACAATTGTGTGACGAAGATCAAGCCTTTTGAACCTTCCTTGTTAATATTGGGCCGATTGAAACGCGAAAAAGATCAATATGCCTGAAATTTAAGGCAGATGTTGGAGAAAAATCATGCGCAGTAGCTAAAGCTGAAGGGGTACTAGCACCATCCTCGAGTTAGATTGAGCATGACATCATGCTGGTAAGAATGAAATGTTCTCACCAATCGCACTAAATCATCAACCCAAATATAACGACATGCTTCGGTGATATCACAGCTGAGATAAGAGGTTGATAGACCGCACCCAGCGCGAATTGTTGTCAATACTCAGCTGATTCAACGTAAAGACCATCTTTTATGATTGTAGATTGTTTATCACACATGTAATAATGAATTAATTTATAATATCAGTATACAAGATGTGTCGGCATTGATTTAAATTATTATTATTATTATTATTATTATTATTATTATTATTAAGTATATTTCTCATAACTGTGAAAAAGGTACAAATATCAAGAAAAATGAAGCAAGTATCTCAACAAATGAGTGAAAATGAGAGCAAATGGTACAAATATCAAGAAAAATGAGCCATTATAGAAAAAATGTCGAGGTTACACATAAGAATCAACAATTGTGTGATGAAGATCAAGCCTTTTGGACCTTCATCGTTAATATTGGTCCGATTGAAACGTGAAAAAGACTAATATGCCGGAAATTTAAGGCTGATGTTGGAGAAAAATCATGCGCAGTAGCTAAAGCCGAAGGGGCACTAGCACTATCCTCGATCCTATTGGTACGATTTGAATGTAAAAATACGGGTATATGGGGAACGTTCTACAAATGGTATTTCTAAAGAAAAATTATATTTCAGAAGCAAAACCAATAGGGCACTACGGCTAACTTTGCTTCTATTGGTTCAATTTGAACGCGAAAAAATACGACGAAATGTGACGTAGATGACAAACGTAAAGAAAAATCATGCACATTAGCTAAAACCACAAAGGTACTAGGGCTTAAAGAATCCCAAGGACCTTCTTGTTTAACAGTGGAATACCCCAAATATTATTTTTCGGGAAGTCTGAGGTGTCAAAACGTTGATGACAATTTCGCCGCATCACCACGTAACTTGTCTAGGGAGGATGCCATAAATCGAAAACTGTATCAAAAATGCTTAAATGTTGCCATTGACGTCGAGACGAATCCAGAGGATGGAACATGAGGCCTACAGGAAACATCAAGTTTGATGCAGTGGTTTCGTCAAAAACTAAGCACTTCCGGTATAAAAAACAATAGCTAGAAAAATAAAAATGTTATATTTGGGTTGTACGTGACACGTAGATGCCAAATCTGCAATAAAATGACCACTTCCGGTCGGTCACTTCCGGTCGTCCGATTTTGATGAAACAAATATTAATGGATTCGTCTCGACGTCAACGACAACATTTGAGCATTTTTGATTGGCATAATAGCATAGGAAGCTAACTTCATCAATATGAAAGACAGAACTTCAAGAAAAGTTTCAAAACAGACTGTGTAAAGGGAACTCAACAAAAATTATGAAAACCAAAAAGAAAATATTTCACAAGCTAACCATTCACTTGAAAAAACGATATAACATATTGTATAAAATTTCACTCTGCCAAAGTCAGTCAAAAATCTGTTCCAAAGAAAAGAGCGAGAGTTAAACAAGGTCGCAATTGTCTGCTGTGTGAAGGAGTCGTGCTTGCAGCAAGAGTCTTAAAAACTTTATATTTTTCAATGTACCAGCAAATGAGCCTTTATAGACAGGAACGACAAAATGTGCGCGTAAAAAAGAACAAGGAAACAGATGCATCAAATTCATAACTAAAATTATGATCGAAATACTCTTCCCTTTTTCAATATCGACAATCATTAATGTTTGCAAATTTATTGAAAAATTAAAGATATCTCAAGCTGACCGTACAGTTGATAAAACCATGTAACATATTGGAAAAAATGTTGCTCTGATTAAATGATGGTGTAGAGAAAATCAAACTTTTTTAGCCATAGTTGGAAATAATGAAGAGTATATCTGAAAAATTAGAACTTAAAAATTACACAACTGAATTCAAAACGTGAAAAGAAAATATTTTATTCAGTGGCCGAGCGTCGTAGACAGGAACAGAAGATATGAGGAAAGTGAGAACGCACTACAAACGGGGAGATCCGTTTCAAAGATACGAGCGAGAATTAAACATGGCTGCAAATGCGTGATGAATGGAAGAGCAGGAAGAGTCTCAAAATATTTTCAATGATTCCCTCAGACTTTACATGAAAATGAAGGTGGAATTGCAGGTTTCTCAAGAAACAAAGTATGTCACATTACCACCAAGTTACCATAATTACAAATGCGTTGGGAATAAACAAATGAAAAGATATTGATTGGTTTCAGTGAAAAACCGGTGAAAGAAGAGCGAAATACTTTCAAACTTGATAGAAAAACTCTGAAATTTTTGGTATATAGACAAGACAACAATGAAATTTTATATTTCAAAAACAAATAAATGTAGAATATAATGTACACTACATATCAGTTGAGGTGCAAAATCTTTCAACCACAAGTCTGGGAGGGACATGCAATGGAATTTATTAAGAAGTAAGTCATTTAATGACAATATAGTAGTATAATAATTAACAAAAAAGCAGTCTGGAAGTAGGAAAGTGAAAAACAATAGGAAAACATGTAAATTGCGTCGCTCATTATACACATTGTTTAACTTTCAACATTTTTCATCTATGCGAGGACAATTGAAAATTTTGTCAGAACAAAGAAAAAATCAAAAATTGATGACAAGAAACGTTGTAAAAGAATAACCTTGTAAAATAATGCTGGCACATGCATCGTAGTTGTGATTTGTCTTCTTATCAACGTTTTTGATCCATCTGTTGAGTCGTATTTCTAATGTCTTTTTAAAATTCCAATTGATTTTCGTAATATAAGATTGAATGTTATTTGTTGTTTCGAAAAATATTTCTGATGGATACATCTTTGAATCCATGCAAAAAAATAACTCGTGTATCATTCAATTTTCTTTAATGTTTAAATCAAATAACAAATGGTATAAAGCATTAGAATCAGTTTTAATCCCCTATTCACCATCTTAAATAATTTGATATTTTCCAAACTTGGTGGTGAAATGATGCATCTCCTTTTCACACCAAAAATTCAAACAAATGACATCGTTTTGTTCAATGAAATTTTGAGTTTTGTAAAGAAATATCAGAAATTCTTCAAATCCGTCTGGAGAAAAGATGATTTTCTTGTAAAACAACATCATAGACGCCAGAAGCATTTGCATTATTCAAACAAAAATATTATTGTCACCTCAGCTGTTGTGTTTGCTATACAATGTCAGTCGTTTGACATACATTTTTCTTCTTGTTTTCTCAGCACTTTTTGAACCAGACAGATCTAATGTAATTTAGATAGAATTCTTAGAAAGCTCTTCCAATTGATGAACCCAACATATATTGAGGAGACATACATGAAAATTCAATGAAAGTTTGTAAATAATTTTCTTCCATACATTAACGACTTGAAAAGCTTTTGTTCAATTGTTGGAGAAAAAAAACAAAGATCGTAATGATGGAATTATCTTATTGTCCAAAGGCGAACACAATGAAAAACCATTTGGGTCATCTCTTTGTATCTCATATAAAATTACGTATAAGTATCGAAAGAAATGAAGAAAATATAGATCAAAATATAATTTCATAGTCAATCCAATGCAAATTGTTATGGTGGATGTTGTAGCAGTTGCACAGAGACCATCAGGCGACAATTTCCTCAAATCAAAGGCACTATACGCACTCTGCTTAACAGGTGACAGCTCGGTTTGTAAGCGAGGCTAACAGACACCCTAAGCAAGGACTTCTCCCACAGTGTGGTAACTGACGAGCCTTCGTGCAGGAAAAAGTCGACCGCCCCTTTATACCCACAGGAGCCTCGATGAGTTTAATTTTCTATAAAATTCGTGAACAACTCTTTGTCAAATATTGTTATAAAAAAGTGTTTTAATTTATAATTTCAGCCGGAGGCCGTTTAGGTGGTTCTTTAATAGCCATCAGGCAACAATTTCCTCAGATCAAAGGCGCAATACGCACTCTGCTCAATAGGTGACAGCTCGGTTTGCAAGCGAGGTTAACAGACACCCTAAGCAAGTACTTCTCCCACAGTGTGGTAACTGACGAGCCTCCGTGCAGGAAAAAGTCGACCGCCCCTTTATACTCGCAGGAGCCTTGACTAGCCTAATAAAAAACATACGCCAAACTCATCTAAATCAACTAGATACATTTTTATAAACTCACCTATGACTAAACCTCGAAACGATTGTACGGTGAAAAGTGTGCTAGCTTCAGGCACCATATTCTGGATGAATCATCTCCAAACCAGTCAAAGGTTGACGACGTTACTATAAAACACATTTTCCTCTGCCTTCATACTGATGATCTGTGAAATAGAGGAAAACATGAAAATATGTGAAAACCAAAAAAATATGTGACGTAATGTCATAGAGATCAACATACAATTAATTACAAATTAAACGGTAATGATACAAAATAGTAATTTAAATAATAATAGGCATCTCGAGTTTATTTTAGATGAAATTAAATAGAAAGTAGTATTCCTCAAGATCAGAACGCAATATACAAAATGATTCCTTAACCTACACCACATTACTCCTGTGGTGACCATATTTAAATTTCGCGGGTTGTTTATTTTTCTTTATATATGAATCATAAAAGTCAACATAAGATCTCTTATTATTTTTATATATCTATGTTATTACTGATAATACAATAAATTCAAATTTGATAGACAGCTGAGCCGGATCGGTTTTGAACGGCATTCTATGTTTAGGAATATTTCTGTCAGGTGTAGAGTTTTTGTTTTATTTGTACGATTTTTTTTTGCTTCTTGAGAACAAAAGTTTTGAGAGTTGCGGTAAAAAGGGGAGTGTGATTGTAGACTTTGAGAAGGTAAGGTGATTTGATTGTTGGATAGTTGAATGTTACTGATAAGTTTTTGTTTTGTTGTTGTTGTAAATTTATAAGAAGGTTTGACCTACCTTAAAATGAAATGCACTTGTTTCGGGATCATTTATTTGATGAATTAACTTGGAATAATTACTTCATCACATAAAGAAATTTCATAGACGATACGAGAGTATCGTGGGCCAGACCAAGAGACCATTGTATGATAGAGATTTGTTGAATATTATTTATTTTGGTATATGTTACTCTTTTCATGATGATGTCAATAACTATTGTTTATTTAAAAAATGAACACCTTTGTAACAGTATCTCATGCTAAATTGTATTGACCGTTGACATCAACATGCAAAAAGAATTTGTCCCAGGGACTTGAATCCCAAATTGAGCAGCCTGACAGCGAGCGGCGGGTCTGTCCCTCCGTGTTAGAAAAGTGTAACCTTCGGTTTCGAATGTTGTTGCCGTGTTTCGAAGTATATCTGAGATATGGTTGTCTTGTGTGGCGAGTGATTCTTTCATAACTCGTTTGTTTTATACCATTATTTATTATTGTTAGTAACAGTACAAGTAAATTCATTAAGAGTTTTCAAGAGTTATTATGTAGTAGTGTCGGATCTTTGTGAATTTTCACAACAAAGAGAATGTGCATTGTTATTTAAAATTGATTGTAAAATATTTGATAGTACATGGGTTTTTTTCGCTCTTTTTCCCATGTTATGAAGATATTAAGAGCGAACTTCCTGGTCTAAATTATAAATGTTAATTTCTTTGAAATTGCCTGTATTATTTTAAATTATTAAATGTTTTCCTATTTAATTCAAGTGAAAAAAGATGTGTTGTTTAAATAAAATGACTGGTAAGGGATTTTGTTGTTTCAATTACTGTCTACCCACTTTCTCTGCTAGAAGGTTAACTCCGATGCATCCTAAAAGACAACAACAACGTGTTTTCTTATACTATTAGAGTGCATGACACTTCAGGTGGGTCCTAAAATCCACTAGACTAGACGACCACATGTCAAGAGACGAGTCGTAAAGTTAGATAGTGAATTAGAGTTAAACTGTAGCGCGAACCTGGGGTCTTTGGATACACTACACTACCCATATTTAACTACCCGTATTAGGTTATAAGGGAGATGCGAGGTTAATAGCGTTTAAATCAATTAAGCATAGTTAAAAAAACATTTACAAAAAGATAGTCGGAAAGTTGAAAAAAATAAATAGGAAAATACTTGAGGTAAATAAAATTGAGAACCCGTTTCATCAAAATCGAACGACCGGAAGTGGTCATTTTATAGCAGATTTAGCATCTTCACAAAACGTACAACCAAAATATAACATTACTGCTTTGCCGAAAGTTTTTATTCTTGTGTATATTTGAGTGAAACGGGAACATATGAGGTTATGGGTTTGCATGATTTTTATTCAACATAACGTTTACATCACTTTAAGAATATAACAATTTCATCCCGTAACGATCGGATCAGTAATAGCAAAAATAGTATTTAGTGCCCTTATGACTTGAAGTACTATTTTTCATTACAGTCATCGCATATGCCAATTCTGAATGATAGTTTTTGTCCTGCGTCGATCGAACCAGTAATAGCGAAGATAGCCTTTAGTGCCCTTTTGACCTAATCTACTATGCATAATTTTTCATTGAATATAACGTTTACGACAGTTTTGCTATGTCAGTCTTTATTCCGTCTCGATCAAACCAGTATCAGCAAAGATATTATTTAGTGCCCTTATGGCTTGAACTACTATTTTTAATTATAATCATCGTCTACGCCAATTCAGAAATATGATAGTTTTTCTCCCGTCTCGATCGAGCCAGTAATAGCGAAGATAGTCTTTAGAGCCCTTTTGGTCTAATCTACTATACATAATTTTTCATTGAATATAACGTTTACACCATTTTGCTATATGTCACTTTTTATTCCGTGTTGATCGAACCACTAATAGAAACGATAGTCTTTAATGCCCTTATGGCTTGAACTACTATTTTTAATTATAATCATCGTCTACGTCAAATCTGAAATATGATAGTTTTTATCCCGTCTCGATCGAACCAATAATAGCGAAGATAGCTTTTAGTGCCTTTTTGGCCAGATCTACTATCCATGATTTTTCATTAAATATAACGTACACTGCTATATGTCATGTTTTATTCCATGTCGATCGAACCAGTAATAGCAAAGATAGTCGTTAATGTTCTTATGGCTTGAACTATTTTTTGAATTATAATTATCATCTACGCAAATTCTGAAATATGATAGTTTTTATTCCGTCTCGATCGAACCAATAATAGCGAAGATAGCCTTTAGTGCCCTTTGGACAGATCTACTATCCATGATTTTTCATTTAATATAACGTCTACGGCAGTTTTGCTATGTCAGTTTTTATTAAGTCTCCATCGAATCATTAATAGCGGATATATTCTTAGTGCCCATATGACCTGATCTACTATTCATAATTTTATTAAATATAACGTACACTGCTATATATCCGTTTATTATGTCTCGATCGAATAAGTAAGATACTCTTTAGTGCCCATACGGCTTAAACTAGTTTTCAATATCATCAATATAACCAAATGATAATTTCCAAAATAGAAAAAATAATTTTAATATTTACTTAAAGAAGAATAATTTTACAATTTACAAATAACGAATATAAAAGCTCACCTGATATTTAAAAAATACTGCTTTCAGGTATCTACCATTCATCTACATCTACAACACAAAACAAGAACCTATGCACATAACAAGGTGATAATACAACATACGAATGAAGATAAAATGCGTTTCATAATCTATTTATACACAAATAACCGAATGTCTTATCGATAGATGTTTCTAAAAGGCCTCCCTATACAACTAATTTGTGCGTATTTTCCATAAGAATCGTCTATTTCAACAACAGCTACAGGTGTTTTCGATAATACATGTATTTAAATGGGAAAATGGATCATTTTAGCTGAATGTGATAAAATTCCATTGTTTCTTATGTAAGTATGCGTAAGTGAGCATTTGGTGCGATTCCAAAACACTCCAGCGCCTGTCCCCGTCGTGGTCTTAGAACCATCAGTGTACCATTTAATGGTATTCTTTTTGAGAGCTTGGGTTGTGAGCCCCCTGTCCCAATCTTCTCTGCTACTTAGCACCGTGGTGAAAGTTCTCTCGATGCTAATTTTCTTTGTCATTACGTCACTGGGAAGGTTTGCTGATGGGATGTGTTTGGACAGAGAGGACCAAGCTCTCTGATTCCGAATTCCCACAATGTCTGAACGTTCCCTAGATAGTCTTAGAATGGCCTCATGGGCCAATCTATCACTAGATGGAGAGGTGTGCGATCTGTGATGATCTCTAGTGCCCTGGTCGGGCAAGTTCTCATGGCTCCAGTGGTACAGACGCAGGCTAGTCTTTGTATTCTATCGAGGGTTTTCCTCGTATTGCTCTGACTTGCCTTGCCATGCCAGGCTATTGACCCATATGATATTATCGGTCTTACATGGCGTACATCCATCGCAGTATTTTTGGGTTACATCCCCAAGTCTTACCAGTCAGATTTGTGCACGCCATTAAGGCCTTTATTGCTTTGCTAGCAGTAGCCTCAATATGCTTGTTTCACAAAAGCTTGCTATCTAGTGTTAATCCCAGATATTTGACTTCAGCCTTCCAGCTTATTATGTCTCCACTCAAAGTGAGAGGTTTCATAGCTGGAAGTTTCCTTTTCCTAGTAAATGGAGTAATTGTGGTCATGGATGGGTTTATGCTAAGCCCCACTGACAAGCACCATTGCTCAATAGTTCTGAGGCCCTGCAATAATTCGCATAGGGTGTTCGCGAATTTTCCTCGGACTATTAGGACTATTTCGTCGGCATAGCCTATACATGTGAAGCCAAGCTCCGTGAGTTTGTGGAGTAACTCGTCTACTACTAAGCTCCATAGGAGGGGAGATATTACTCCTCCTTGAGGTGTTCTACGAGTAGCTTTAACAGAGGTGGTATGATCACCTACTTGGGCCTCAGCTATTCTCGTTTACAACATCTCATACGTCCATTTGATAATGGTCTTGTTCAGTCCTCGTCGTGTGAGTGCCTCCCTGATTGACACATGTGTGGTGTTGTCAAAAGCCCCAAATATGTCCAGGAAGGCACACATTGCGATTTCTTTATTGTTCAGAGAACTCTGAATGACCTCAGTTAGCTGATACAGCGCGGTTTCTGTTGAACGCCCCGCCCTGTATGCATGCTGACATTTATGAAGTGGTTTGTCCTTCAGAATCTCTGTTCTTATGTAGTTATCCACTACTTTCTCCATCGTTTTCAGTAGAATTGATGTTAAAAAGATAGGTCGGAAAGATCGGGGATCAGTCCCATTTTTCTTCCCTATTTTCGGTATGAAGATTACTTTGGCTCTTTGCCATATGCTAGGTATAAAGCCCCGTGCTAGGCAGCTTCTTATAATCTTCAGGAGATGGGGACGGATTTCCCCGTTTCCTTTCTGTAGGAGTATTGGGAATATGCCATCTACTCCCGGCGATTTATAAGGTTGAAATGTGTTGACTGCCCATTCCAACCTTTGTCTTGTGAATATCTTCTTAGCAATACTCCAATCTTCCTTACGAGGATTCTTGGTTTGGATTGCTACGTCAATACTACTGAGGGGTTCACTTCCTGGGAAGTCTGTTTTGAGAAGTAGAGCAGATCGCTCCTCTTCTCCCTCAGTGTATGACCCGTCTGGCTTCTTGAGCGACATTCAGGGGCTGATTGCCCCTTTTGCCATGACTATTTGCAATCTGGCTGCAATAGGAGTCGAAGTGATCTTTTCACAAAAAGCTTGAAAGTGAAGCCTCTTGGCCTTCCTGATCTCCTTATTGTATTGTGTGAGCTTCTCGGTGTAGCCCTGCAAATTATCGTCTCTTTTGGCCCTGTTGAAGAGCCGACGGACCTCTAATCTGAGGTTTGACAGGTTTTTGTTCCACCAAGGTGCTTCCTTGCTTGGTCGAGCTTTTGAGAGTGGGCAACTTGATTGGATTGCCTTCGTTATCGCCACACTGACCAGTTCGACCTCTTGATCCAGATCGCAGTGTGGGTGTTCGACCCCATGACTTTCGATCTGTTCCAAGTTTTGATTCAGAAGGATCTTATATTTAGACCAATCTGTATTTCTAGGGTTACGAGTTGGAGACCGTGAGGTTACTTCCCCCGCAATCCTAAACTCTATAATCCTATGATCGGAGAGAGAAGGTTCCTCCATCACTCTCCAATCAAATACGTTATTCCTGGCAGTAAGGCTGGCAATTGTTACGTCCAGGACCTCTTCTCTTGCTCTCGTGACAAAAGTGCGGATTGTTCCCACATTAAGGGTTTCTAGATTATTAGCTAAGAGATATTCAAGTAAGCCCTCACCTCTAGGGTTGTTGTTCGTGCTTCCCCAAATAACATTGTGCGCATTGGCATCACAGCCTATGATGACTGGCAGTTGTCTGCTATTGCAGTATTGCACTAGCTCTTGAGCTTCGACTGGAGGTATTGCAGGATTGTCTCCAGCGAAATAAGCAGATGCAATAACTATGTCTCGGTTGATGCCCCCAGTGTTGAGGTGTACTAGAATTGGAACTAGGTCCTGAGTCATGAATTCTGAAACACATGTGTAATTAATGTTGTTTCTTATGATCACACAGGCACGAGGGGACTCCTGCCTCTGGTCATAGATCAATTCTGAGTCTTTAGATGCCAAATTTGGCCTGCTTTGCCTGTCCAGGGTTCCTGCTGAAGCTCCCTTCGCGTGATGCAAGTTCACTTGCGCCACCTTGGAGAAAGGGATGAAGATCAAGATCCATCGGGAGGGTAGTCTCCTTGGAGCTCGAGTGGGTATCTGGGTCTCGGGTTATGGCCTCGACCCCCGCATGGGTTCGCCCTTCCCCCAGGACTGCAGAGAATTTCTCTGCCGCTGCTTTGGCAGAGCCAGCAGAGGCCTCGACCAGACCTGAGCTAGCAGTTTTATCCTGCACACCGGAGTCCGTAGATGTGGAGGGCATCTCCGCATCTTTTGGACCTCCCGCAGGATAATTTTTCTGTCCTAGCCTCGAGACAGACACACGTCCAAACCTAAAGTTTAAGACGCATCCTTCTGCCTTCAGGGCCTCTCCTGATTGGTGATCGATCCCAATCGTGAGGACAGTACCGGTTCCCTCCTTTTTGGAGTTGAGAACTTTCCAGGCTCCGGTACTGAGCCAGGTGTTCTGTACTTCGACGAGTCGGAAGAGCTTCTCCGTCTCCATTTCGAAGCTTCTTGGGAAGTACACCGTACAGTGACGGGTTTGGGGATGTTTTTCTCCTCCACCGCCACTAACTCGGGTCCTTCCCAAAACCTCAAGGCCGGCACTACTCCTATGAGCCAGTCCGCCGAATCCTGAGAACCGCAGTCCACCAGCATCATTCCACAGCGGAAATGTATACCGGTGAAGTGCATTCCCTTCACCTCTCCACTGCACATCTCTTCCACTAGAGTATCCTCCAGTGTTGAGAGCCGCTGTGGTTCAAGGATTACTCTAGGGTAATCCTTGGGTATGATACCCACACGAATAGCCTTTACGGCCTTGGCAGCTGCAGCGTATCCAGTGGCATGCCCGGTTTTTGCTGCAGTTGTTTTCGGATTTTTAGGCTGAGGCCTTTCCGGAGGAGTGATATGCTCCGCGCCTCTCTTTCCTGTTCCTTTTCCCGTCGATGTTACTTTCGGGGTCGGGTCAGTAGGTGGTATGGAGTGTTGAAGAGCCTGTTTTCTGGCCTCCTCAGGTGCAAGTCCCTGATGGAGGAGTCGCAGGTACTTCCGCCTTCCTGCTCCACTGAGATCGTCTCTGCCGCCCGGCTTTCCGAGTTTCGGCAGGTCGAACGGCAGACGATTCCTTTTCCGTTTGGCATTTCCCCTTTTTACAGGGAGCCCGGATGAAGAGGTGGAGGCTTTCTCCATCTCTCCTCCGGTGAGGTTGGAATTATATGGTTTTTCCATAAAGTTCCCACGAGTAGCTGGGGACAAATCAGTCCTCTCCTGCAGAGCCCCGCATGCAGGAATAAGAGGTTAATACAATGTAGTTCCCCCTTGTGCTCCAAGGTCGAAACCAGTAGAGACCAGTCCTCTATCTGGCCATGCATCCCTCGGCCTGGTTTCCCGCCTTGGATTTAGAATTTTTGATGAGGTTATTTCCTCTTGGTCCGGGCGGTTAAGCCAAGACCCCCCCGCATCACTGGCCCGCGAGACATGACCACAGACGACCAGGATGCTTTGGTTTGACAGGGTGGTTTCGAGGTTAGCTCGAAAGCACACCTGGCATCGTTGTACCTGAGTACAATTCCCTTAGCCACGACACTACAGCTGGGACAGGTGAAGTTGGCCCGCGGCAGGTTATTCGTGGCTGCCAATTGAGTTTCTAGTCTCAAAGAGCCTTATTTCCCCGCATGCCCCCTTCTCATATAAAAATCATCGTTAGAGGCCCCCCTCCTATCCGCCACCTGGACACGCACCGGGTTGGCACTTCACTCCTCCCAGATGCTGATTGACAACATCCGGACCGGCATATGGGCACTAAGAATATATGCGCTATTAATGATTCGATGGAGACGTAATAAAAACTGACATAGCAAAACTGCCGTAGACGTTATATTAAATGAAAAATCATGGATAGTAGATCTGTTCAAAGGGCACTAAGTTCAAGCCATAAGGGCATTAACGACTATCTTTGCTATTACTGGTTCGATCGACACGGAATAAAAAGTGACATATAGCAGTGTACGTTATATTTAATGAAAAATCATGGATAGTAGATCTGGCCAAAAAGGCACTAAGAGCTATCTTCGCTTTTATTGGTTCGATCGAGACGGGATAAAAACTATCATATTTCAGATTTGACGTAGACGATGATTATAATTAAAAATAGAAGTTCAAGCCATAAGGGCAATAAAGACTATCTTTGCTATTAGTGGTTCGATCAACATGGAATAAAAAGTGACATATAGCAAAATGGTGTAAACGTTATATTCAATGAAAAATTATGCATAGTAGATTAGGCCAAAAGGGCTCTAAAGGCTATCTTCGCTATTACTGGCTCGATCGAGACGGGATAAAAACTATCACATTTGAGAATTGGCGTAGACGATGACTATAATTAAAAATAGTAGTTCAAGCCATAAGGGCACTAAAGAATATATTTGCTATTACTGAATTGATCGAAGCGGAATAAAGACTGACATAGCAAAACTGCCGTAAATGTTAAATTCAATTAAAAATTATGCATAGTAGATTAGGTCAAAAGGGCACTAAAGGCTATCTTCGCTATTACTGTTTCGATCGACGCAGGACAAAAACTATCATTCAGAATTGGCATATAAGATGACTGTAATTGAAAATAGTACTTCAAGCCATAAGGGCACTAAAAACAATTTTCGCTATTACTGATCCGATCTTTACGGGATGAAATTGTTATATTCTTAAAGTGATGTAAACGTTATGTTGAATAAAAATCAAGCAAAACCATAACCTCAAATGTTCCCGTTTCACTCAAATATACGCAAAAATAAAAACTTTCGGCAAAACAGTAATGTTATATTTGGGTTGTACGTTATATGAAGATGCTAAATCTGCAATAAAATGACCACTTCCGGTCGGTTACTTCCGGTCGTTCGATTTTGATGAAACGGTTATCAATGGGTTCGTCTCGACGTCAACGACAACATTTAAGCATTTTTGATTGGCAGAATAGCATACAAAGCCAACTTCGTCAATACGAGAGACAGAACTTCCAGAAATCTTTCAAAAAAGTCTATGTAAAGAGTACTCCAAAAAAAAACGTCATGTAACGTCCGTCAGTCGTACAACTTTCACTTAGCTGAATAGATCTCAATATCAACTCAGTCTTATCTAGCAATTCATAGTAGGTCCTCAATCTTATTCACCTCAAGTATTTTCCTATTTAATTTTTTCAATTTTCCGACTATCTCTTTGTAAATGTTTTTTTTAACTATGCTTAATTGATTTAAAGGCTATTAACCTCGCATCTCCCTTATAACCTAATACGGGTACTTAAATATGGGGAGTAATGTGGTGTAGGTTAAGGAATCATTTTGTATATTGCGTTCTGATCTTGAGGAATACTACTTTCTATTTAATTTCATCTAACATAAACTCGAGATGCCTATTATTTTAAACTTTATTTAAATTACTATCTTGTATCATTACCGTTTAATTTGTATTTAATTGTATGTTGATCTCTATGAGATTACGTCACATATTTTTTTTGGTTTTCACATATATTCATGTTTTCCTCTATTTCACAGATCATCAGTATGAAGGCAGAGGAAAATGTGTTTTATAGTAACGTCGTCAACCTTTGACTGGTTTGGAGATGATTCATCCAGAATATGGTGCCTGAAGCTGGCACACTTTTCACCGTACAATCGTTTCGAGGTTTAGTCATAGGTGAGTTTATAAAAAATTATCTAGGTGATTTAGATGAGTTTGGCGTATGTTTTATTTAGACTAGTCGAGGCTCCTGCGGGTATAAAGGGGCGGTCGACTTTTTCCTGCACGAAGGCTCGTCAGTTACCACACTGTGGGAGAAGTACTTGCCTAGGGTGTCTGTTAGCCTCGCTTGCAAACCGAGCTGTCACCTATTGAGCAGAGTGCGTATAACGCCTTTGATCTGAGGAAATTGTTGCCTGATGGCTATTAAAGAACCACCTAAACGGCCTCCGGCTGAAATTATAAATTAAAACACTTTTTTATAACAATATTTGATAAAGAGTTGTTCTTGAATTTTATGGAAAATTAAACTCATCGAGGCTCCTGTGGGTATAAAGGGGCGGTCGACTTTTTCCTGCACGAAGGCTCGTCAGTTACCACACTGTGGGAGAAGTACTTGCTTAGGGTGTCTGTTAGCCTCGCTTACAAACCGAGCTGTCACCTGTTAAGCAGAGTGCGAATAGTGCCTTTGATTTGAGGAAATTGTCTCCTGATGGCTATTAAAGAATCGCCTTATAGGCCTCCAAGATAGTAGGCTTATCGCCCTTTCTTACGTCGAAGCGGTGTCGCCATTGATGTTAACACATCGACAACATTTCAATTTATGAGCTTCCGTCTTTTTTTTCAATCCAAATATTGCAAGCAGTGGTTAGTGATCGCTCTGAAACGTCACAGGGCGTTCATATATCATAAGATGAAACATCTTTACTGTGAATATGAGTGCAAGAGCTTCTTGACATACTATTATTACAACAGTTGAGGAGAACAGCTGATGATGATTATCTATTTATAATGATAGAATCTAAGACAAATTTCTTTTGAACTATATTTTCTTCATTTGTTTCGATACTTATACGTAATTTTATATGTGATACAGAGAGATAACCCAAATGGTTTTTCATTGTGTGCGCCTTTGGACAATAAGATAATTCCATCATTATGATCTTGTTTTTTCTCCAACGATTGAACAAAAGCTTTTCAAGTCGTTAATTACGACTGCTTATGTATAGGTATAATTGGTCTTCTTCGTAGAATTACAAAAAAAATGGGTTTTTTCTGTCGGTATATGCTAGTACAATATTATTACACGTAAAGAAGCGCAGATGACAATAGCTGAATTATTGTCTATAAAAAACGGGCTATCAAGGCAAACAAGCCGAAGACAGTAGAGATAAAAGAGGAAATTACAGACAACCTAGTGAAGTATTTTAACAAGTTCACGCTGTTGGTTAAGGCCGATTGGGATAACAAATCAGGTAACGAGAGGCTCAAGGTAAAAGATATTTTCTTATATATAAGAGACAAAGTTATTCGATCGTTCCAATCACTAAGAGTGGCATACGTGGTACCAACTATGTGCATTCGTCAAATAGATACATCAACAATAGACGAAGATCTAGCATATGACAGATATGGCTATAACCAAGTTAGAAGTTTTGAATTTAGCCGGTAAATTGGTTCCAACCGAATTTGACGGATCGAGTGCAAAACTTAAATTCTTCCTCGACTCAATCACGCTATTAGATCTCAACAAAGGTGAACATGAAGAGTGTGCAGTTTTGTTTGTTAGAACAAGGCTTAGTGGCGAGGCTAGAGATTTGGTAGAAAACGCAACAACACTATTGCAAATAAGGGATACTTTAAAGACTGGAATAAGAGGAGAAAATTTTAAATCGATAATAGCCAAGATAAGCAACAAAAAGCAGAGAGGAACAGATAATATAGCATTTGCAAAAGAATTGGTACAACTTGCAAATGATCTTAAGAGATCATATATTTCAGAAGGAATGCCTGGAGCAATGGCAGAAGATTTTACGACAGACACAGTGGTAAATAGCCTTTGCCGAAACGCCCAAGCAGAAAAAGCGAAATGGATAATGCAGGCAGGTACTTTCAATACGGTAAAAGAAGCATTAACGAAATTTATCAGTATAGAGGCAGACATCCCGGCAAGCCAAATATGTTACGTAAACAAGAAACAGAATACTCAAAGGACAAAATGCGATCGGATGGCATAAGAGAGGTAATACAACCCATCATAACAAATACCGACAAAACAACGAACCCAAGGGAGATAGAGGTACCAATGCTGGAAGATCCTACCAGTACCCTAGAAGGTACAATAATAGTTATAATAATCGGCAACCATTCAATCATTACATAAGGTACATAGAAAATGATGGCGCTCAGGGAAACGAGCAAAGCCCCTGCGATGTACCAGCGATAGAGCAGGGGCCACGAACAATAAATTAGTTAAAATGTATTCAATAAACCTCAGTCTATCAAATTTTGTACAAATTATAACGGATAAGAATACTCTATCATACCTTGTGGATACAGGAGCAGACATTTCCATCGTGAAGAAAGGCAGCTTACCACCAGGAACACTCATCGACATGGAGTTCAAATGCCGCATAAAAAGCATATCGACAGAAACTCGCGAAACCCTAGGCACCGCAATACTACCATTAAAAGTACAAGATTACATTATTGAACACAAGTTCCACATAACCAAAGACGACTGTCAAGTGCCTACGGCTGCAATATTAGGCAGAGATTTCTTTGAAAAATTTAATTGCGTCATCGATTATGAAAACGATCTACTTACTTTTAAAATAGATCACACTAGGTTGATTTTGACTATAACATATATCATACACCGCCGCGTTGCGAAGTTTACAGGTCTTTACCGCAGTCACCGGGAGTATCCGAAAGCATTGTAGTTTGCAAATCAGAACTAGAAACAGGTGTTTATGTAGCGAGTTGTGTAACAACTACTAATTGCCCAATAGTAAAAATATTGAATAAAAATTCTGAAATGGTAGAATTACGCAATCATAAGTTTCAAATTACACCTTTATCAGATTATGGGGTCTTCAACAATAACGGAAATTCGAAACCTATGACACCAAAATATGATATTGGAAATGTTGCAGCGTCAATTAAACAACAGGTTATTAACTTATGCGACGAGTTCAGCGATATTTTTGCCGACACAGGCCGGGCCTTAACAACAAATAATTTCTATAAACAAAAATTGAAATCAATTGACAACGACTCGGTCTATGTAAAAAAATATAGGATACCTCAAGCGCATAAGAAAGAAATTGAGGAGCAAGTAAAGAAAATGCTTAGTAATGGAATTATAGAGCCCTCAAATTCTTGTTATAATAGCCAAGTCTTATTAGTCCCCCTGGCGGACAAAAAGTCTTGGCGGTTAGTAGTAGATTTTAGACATCTAAACAAGAAAATAGTGGCTGATAAATTTCCATTACCTAGGATAGATGATATTTTTGACCAATTGGGAAGAGCAAAATGGTTTTCGGTGATTGATTTGTTTTCTGGATTTCACCAAATACCTTTGGAGGAAGGCTCAAGAAATTATACATCATTAATTACAGATCAAGGTTCATTTCGATTTTGCAGGCTTCCAATGGGTATTAAGGTCGGTCTACAGTCATTCAGCAGAATGATGAACTTAGCATTTTCAGGATTATCGCCTTAGAAAGCTTTTCTGTATATGGACGACTTAATAGTTATTGGATGTTCTGAGAATCATCATCTAAAAAATTTGGTTGCAGTCTTCCAAACGTGTAGAAAGTTCAATCTAAAAGTGAATCCAGAAAAATATCAATTTTTCCGAAGAGAAGTAACTTTCTTGGTACATAAGATTACCGATAAAGGCATACTTCCAGATGATTCAAAATATAAAGTAGTTGAAAAATTTCCGATTCCTTCAAAACCTGACGAGGTCAAAAGGTTCGTAGCATTTTGCAATTACTACAGGAGATTCATACCAAATTTTGCTGGAATCGCGGCTCCACAAAACGCTTTAGCTCGAAAAAATGTTAGATTCAAATGGTCTGAGGAGTGTCAGAAAGCTTTTGAAGAATTGAAAGCATGTTTAGTAAATCCGTCAATTCTTCAAAATCCGGATTTTGAAAAACAGTTCATCATTTACACAGACGCATCCGATGTAGCTTGCGGAGCGGTACTTTGCCAAGAATTCGGAGGAAAAGAACTTCCGATTCTTATGGGTCAAAACTATTCATGGGCGAAAGCCATAAAGCAACTATTTTAAAGGAATTGACTGCGATCCACTGGGCACTAACACATTTTAGATGTTACTTATATGGAAATAAATTTGTGGTCAAAACAGATCATAGACCTTTAGTATATCTCTTTTCCATGAAAGACCCAACATCCAAACTTACTCGCATGAGAATGGATCTTGAAGAGTTCGATTTCGAGATACAATATGTTAAAGGAAAGGATAACGTTATAGCCGACGCATTGTCGCGAATAAGTATAGATGAGTTAAAACATATGAATCAGAACGCAGAAAATATTTTTGCTATTACAAGAGCGAGGCAAAAGCTTATAGATAGAAATGAGATAACTGTTAAAGTGAATCAAACTCCTATAGAAGAACCACGAGTATATGAAACATTAGAGAATTTCAAAGAATTAACTATACCGACCTTAAATTTTTATTTGAGAAATAATTTTATTGATTTAGTGATATCACGTAGCAATCACAGAGTATCCGTACCATTAGCCAATGGCAGGATTCCACTAGAGGAATGCTTGTCTCAGCTTGACAAAATAGCTGGTGAAAATACGATACCAAAGGTGAAATTATATTTGAATAGTTTGATATTCACAGCATGTACTATTAATGTACTGAAACAAATAGGTCAAGGGATTCTGAAAAACGTAACTATTATATTATGCAAAAATCCTCAAGTGGTAGCAAATAAACAAAGAAGATTAGAACTAATAAAGTATTTCCACGAAAACCCCACAATAGGAGGGCACTATGGACAAAAGAGGTTATTGAAAAAATTGAAATCTACTTATCGATGGAAAGGAATGTCTCGACAGGTGGCGGAATACACCAAGAAATGTAAGAAATGCCAATTAAACAAAATAAGGGTTAGACATATGGAACAGTTAGTCATAACAAATACACCACAAGAAGCATTCTCAATATTATCTATTGATACAATAGGACCGTTCAATAAGTCGATACTAGGAAACTCTTATGCTGTTACGATGATTTGTGAACTCACAAAATTCGTTGTGGTAGCACCTATTCCTAATAAAGAAGCTATTACTGTAGCAAGAGCTATCGTAGAGCAATTCATTCTTAAATATGGACCTATGGCAGAGATTAGAACAGACCAAGGTACCGAATATATGAATGAAGTGCTAAGAAATATGTTGGAATTGCTAAAAATAAATCACAAGGTATCTACACCTTACCACAGCCAATCCATGGGAACTTGCGAGAGAAACCATAAAGTTTTTAATGAGTACATCCATATGTACATAAATGAAACACGTGATGACTGGGATGTATGGGCGCAATATTACGCATTTTGTTATAATACAACACCCAGCGCATACCATGAGTTTACTCCATACGAATTAATATTTGGGAAAAAAGCTACATTACCTACGGAAATTAAAAAACGGAATGTAGACCCAATTTATAATATAGAAGCTTATAGTCAGGAATTACGTTTTAGAATTCAAATAGCTCTAAATTGGGTAAATCAACATCTAAAGTTGGAAAAGGAAAAAAGGAAATTATCATTAGACGGTAAATCAAGACCCGTAAATATTAATGTAGGTGACAAAATACTAGTACAAAATGAAAATAGAAATAAATTTGACCCTTGGTACAATGGACCTTATATAGTATCAGACGTTTCAGAACCAAACTGTACTTTTAAGGATGACAAAGAAAAATTTAGAGTTGTACATAAAAACAGAATAGTGAAATACATACCTGAAGAATAATTGATTAAGCTGAATATTATGTAGCACCAATGTTCTTAATATGTATAGTAACACAAGGTATGGATAATGATCTATCATTTAAGAAATTAATCATAGTATATATTATATTATATTCAAACAATTAATTTTATATTTACATTCTATATTTATAATATATCGATTACTTGTTTATTTTGTTTTTACTAATATGTAAATATATTATTATATTATGTTATTATGTTATGTATTTATAGTTATGTTTTGATTATTGTACAATGTTGTGTTATATCGTTTAAGAAGAAATTTATTATGATCTAAAGGAAATAAATTTCTTCTCTAAAGGGTAGAGGTGTACAGGGCCAAAAGTATTGGCCCTGGCCTTAAGAGGATTAGGACAATATAACACATACATTTAGCATGTGTGGATAGAATATCACGTTTGGATTATAATTATATATTATTGTTATAAAACAACCAGACATGCTGGACTCGAGGCCACACACGCATAAGTTGTTTAAATAGGATAATACCTTGTATTGCAGAGGATTATCAATATATCATTACCAGAAGAAATGTCTATGACTGATTATCTTTACAATTTGATTTAAACAATAAAGAAAATTGAATGAAACACGAGTTATTTTTTTTGTATGGATTCAAAGATGTATCCATCAGAAATATTTTTCGAAACAACAAATAACATTCAATCTTATATTACGAAAATCAATTGGAATATTAAAAAGACATTAAAAATACGACTCAACAGATGGATCAAAAACGTTGATAAGAAGGAACAAATCACAACCACGATGCATGTGCCAGCATTATTTTACAAAGTTATTAATAAATTATATTGGGTGGTGGTCTTCTTTTTCAACGTTTCTTGTCATCAATTTTTGATTTTTTCTTAGTTCTGACAAAATTTTCAATTGTACTCGCATAGATGAAAAACGTTGAAAGTTAAACTATGTGTTTAATGAGCAACGCAATTTACATGTTTTCATATTGCTTTTCATTTTCATACTTCCAGATTGCTTTTTTGTTAATACTATATTGTCATTAAATGACTTACTTTTTAATAAATTCTATTGGATGTCCCTCCCAGACTTGTGGTTGAAAGATTGTGCACTTCAACTGATATGTAATGTACATTATATTCTACATTTATTTGTTTTTGAAATATAAAATTTCATTGTTCAGTCTTGTCTATATACCAAAAATTTCAGAGTTTTTCTATGAAGTTTGAAAGTATTTCGCTCTTCTTTCACCGGTTTTCCTTGATTTGTGTAACGTTTTTTTTTTTTTCGTTGAAACCAATCAATATCTTTTCATTTGTTTCTTCCCAACGCATTTGTAATTATGGTAACTTGGATTTTTGATATATGTGCTTCTTTACGAGCTCCCTCATTTTTTTAAAGTGACATACTTTGTTTCTTGAGAAACCTGCAATTCCACCTTCATTTTCATGTAAAGTCTGAGGGAATCATTGAAAATATTTTGAAACTCTTCCTGCTCTTCCATTCATCACGCATTTGCAGCCACGTTTAATTCTCGCTATTATCTTTGAAACGGATCTCCTCGTTTGTAGTGCGTTCTCACTTTCCTCGTATCTTCTGTTCCTGTCTACGACGCTCGGCCACTGAATAAAATATTTTGTTTTCACGTTTTGAATTCAGTTGTGTGATTTTTTTTCTAAGTTCTATTTTTTCAGATATACTCTTCATTATTTCCAACTATATGACTAAAAAAGTTTGATTTTCTCTACGCCGTCATTTAATCAGAGCAACATTTTTTCCAATATGTTACATCGTTTTATCAACTAAAAGGTCAGCTTGAGATATTTTTAATTTTTCAATAAATTTGCAAACATTAATGATTGTCGATATTGAAAAAGGGAAGAGTATTTCGATCATAATTTTAGTTATGAATTTGATGCATCTGTTTTTTATGGCAAATTTACACATCAATCTGTTTCCTTGTTCTGTATTACGCGCATATTTTGTCGTTCCTGTCTATAAAGGCTCATTTGCTGGTACATTGAAAAATATAAAGTTTTTAAGACTCTTGCTGCAAGCACGACTCCTTCACACAGCAGACAATTCCGACCTTGTTTAACGCTCGCTCTTTTCTTTGGAACAGATTTTTGACTGACCTTGGCAGAATGACATTTTATACAATATGTTATATCGTTTTTTCAAGTGAATGGTTAGCTTGTGAAATATTTTCTTTCTGGTTTTCATCATTTTTGTTGAGTACTCTTTACACAGTCTTTTTTTTAAAACTTTTCTCGAAGTTCTGTCTTTCATATTGATGAAGTTAGCTTCCTATGCTATTATGCCAGTCAAAAATGCTTAAATGTTGTTGTTGACGTCGAGACGAATCCATTGATATCCGTTCCATCAAAATCGGAAGACCGGAAGTGCTTAGTTTTTGACGAAACCCTCATCCACTACATCAAACTTGATGTTTCCTGTAGGCCTCATGTTCCATCCTCTGGATTCGTCTCGACGTCAACGACAACGTTTAAGCATTTTTGATACAGTTTTTGATTTATGGCATCCTCCCTAGACAAGTTACGTGGTGATGCGGCGAAATTGTCATCAACGTTTTGACACCTCAGACTTCCCGAAAAATAATATTTGGGGTATTCCACTGTTAAACAAGAAGGTCCTTGGGATTCTTTAAGCCCTAGTACCTTTGTGGTTTTAGCTAATGTGCATGATTTTTCTTTACGTTTGTCATCTACGTCACATTTCGTCGTATTTTTTCGCGTTCAAATTGAACCAATAGAAGCAAAGTTAGCCGTAGTGCCCTATTGGTTTTGCTTCTGAAATATATTTTTTCTTTAGAAATACCATTTGTAGAACGTTCCCCATATACCCGTCTTTTTATATTCAAATCAGACCAATAGGATCGAGGATAGTGCTAGTGCCCCTTCGGCTTTAGCTACTGCGCATGATTTTTCTCCAACATCAGCCTTAAATTTCCGGCATATTGGTCTTTTTCACGTTTCAATCGGACCAATATTAGTGAGGAAGGTCCAAAAGGCTTGATCTTCATCACACAATTGTTGATTCTTATGTGTAACCTCGACATTTTTTCTATAATGGCTCATTTTCCTTGATATTTTCTCTCATTTTCACTCATTTGTTGAGATACTTGCTTAATTTTTCTTAATATTTGTAGCTTTTTCACAGTTATGAGAAATATACATAATAATCATTGCCGACGCATCTTGTATACTGATATTATAAATTAATTCATTATTACATGTGTGATAAACTAATGATAAGAAATATATGAACCTTATGTACCATATAAATAAAGTATAATGTTGATCTTGTAGCAATAATTATTGTGCTGTAGAAATTGTATGATTTTAAAAGACAGAAAAGCTTCTTATACCATTGGCTACAATCATGAAAGATGGTCTTTACGTTGAATCAGCTGAGTAACTTTGACAACAATTCGTGCTGGATGCGGTCTAGCATGCATTCAGCCTCTCATCACAACAGTTGACTGTTATCACCGAAGCATGTCGTTGTAATATTTGACAACAATTCGCGCTGGATGCGGTCTAGCATTCAACCTCTTTTCACAACAGCTGACTGATATCACCGAAGCATGTCGTTGTAATATTTGGTTTGTTGATTATTCAGTGAGATTGGTGAGAACATTTCATTCCTGCCAGCATGACGTCGTCCTCATTCAATGCCAGCTGTCATTTGTCAATTTGAATTTTCCCCGCTTCCAAGATGACGCAGTCAGCTGCTGACTTAGTATTTTCCCCGCTTCCAAGATGGCACAGCTGTCAAATTTGAATTTCCCGCCAAGGGGGCGGGGCTTGGCTGACCAAGAGAGCAGCGAGGGAAGTGGGGGCCTGCCTGACCTTAGAATTCCTTATGTGAATTTACATGTAAAATTGATCGATTTTGGCCCCGAACCCGTGCAGCTCATTTACTTATTATATATAAAATCAGTCAAATATCATAAAAAGATTACAGAATTCAATAAATACATTAAATAGATAAGAATTAAAAAAATATAATAATAGATAAAACAAAATGCTATACATAAGTATATTCCATTAGGGTTCAAAGAGTTGAGAGAACAATTTTCTTTCATTTTAATTTATATTCCTCCTTAATTTTCTTTTGAAATTTTATTTGTTTTTACAATTTTCTATTTCTTCAGGCAGCGTATTGTAAATTTTTATTGAAATATAAGAGTAGGCTCTTTGAGATTTGGATTTTGGGACATGCGGGAGGATGTGTTTGTTACGGTTTCGTGTTTTGTATTCATGGTTAGGAATATCAGCTTTATGTTTTGGAAGTAGTACCTCATGTTCACACAAAGGTAGAAAAATTGCCTAGTATCCATAATTTTTAGTTCTCTATAGAGGCTATTGGAATTGTATCTGGAGTTTTTTTGAAGGATTAATTTCAGAAACCGTCTCTGTATTACCTCCAATCGATTTAGATGTGTCTTGAGCGCATTACCCCAAGCTACAGTACCATAGCGGATATGACTGCATACATATATACAGATAGGAAACAATAATAGTGGTTTATAATTTAGAAAATTTAGAGAAAACTAATATAATATTTATCCAATATGTAGGTAATGAAAACGAATCAATAACGCATTAAAAAATTTAAAGCGTCCGCCAAATTTGACAATGATTTTATTCCTAAGATTGCTAAGACGGCAACGTAAGCTATGGTTGCTGTGGTATTGGGAAGAAGAACTGTTTGCTCAGTTGGTATTTTGGAGATGGTTGCTAGTGTTCCATTCATGGTTAGTGTATCAAGTTCGCTATTGGATGTCACTATTTTCATTTAATTTTTTTTGTTTCTTCACGAGATTTAACTGTTATTTTTTCTTTCACAAATAATTTTTCTTCTGTTTTTTCTGAGGTTATTAAAACGAGAATGGAAGCTATGGTTGCTGTGGTATTGGGAAGAAGAACTGTTTTTTCTGTTCGTATTTTGGAGATGGTTGGTACTGTTCGATTTTGAATTGAGGTGCCAGGTTCGCTATTGGATTTCGCCGTTTTCATTTCATTAGTTTCCGTTTCAACGAAGTTTTTTTCAGAATATATCTTTCCATCTACAAACAGTTTGTTTCTTTTATATTTTATATTAACCTTCCCTAAACTTAGATGTTTTCTCAATATTTTGTGCTTCTCTTGCTGGATGAGTGTTAAGTCATGAGCTATACTTATTTGAGTACCTTTGAGATTTTTTTGCGTTTTGAGTACTGCTGACTTTTTCAAGTATGAGACGAATTCCACTTTGACAGGGGATCGTGCTTTCTTACCAAAAGAGTGAATATTATATAAGTCGCACTCATTTATTGTGACGTTTACTTATCTTCCTAATTCGATACAATATATTCCGGCGTTATTTCCTCGGGTTTTGTAACAAGTCCAAAATCACTATATTATTTTCTTTTTTTTTCCTCTCAATGCTTTCAATTTTATTCAAAAGATGCAAGTTTTCTGCTTCGACCTTATTTAATTTCCTGTATAAATCTTTTTTTAGGACGTTCTTCTTTACTTTTTCTGATCTCTTCTAATATTAACTCTCCAGTAATCGAGATTGTCAGCTGTGCCATAAGAATAAGACGGATGTTTGTTTAAAATTATAACACTAATAAGAATTATTCGATCTGGGCGAGAACAGGCAATATAAATTCTAAATGGCTGCTTCAGTTTAGAGAATAATAGTCTTTTTAATTTGATTGTCTGTTCTCTAAGTAAACTTTGATCCAATATTATTGCACATGGATTCTTCAGATTCATTCAGCCAACTACACACAACAGTTTTATACTTGTTTTATAATTTAATATAACGAATAACCATATTTGGTGTCAGTTTAAACTAGAGACTGTAGCAGATAATACATACAGTACCTGTACTATAGTGGATAAGAAAGTATAAGCAGCAAAAATAGTTATATTAGTCTATTAGTTATATGAAGAGGTGGAATTTCTTGGTGTTCTCTTTCTCAAACTGAGCCGCATTCATCACTAGACAAGCTACGCCTCATTAATTGTTCTGCACCTCAGTAAATAAACCACTGCTCCGCTGGTTCTCTGGTTTTTGTGGAGTGACCCAATGGATGTGTCCATTCAATAATTACAACTCACATAGTAAAAATGATATATTAATAATAACTGCTAAGTCATGAACAATTCAGTTTTATCCCTAACACTAACTATGTGGGGATATTGACTTATGTGTTGTGCTGTGAAATATTGGACAATTGGAAAGTTTGACTGCCTAACGTTCGGAGTAATTCGTCCCGATTCCTGGCCCCTCTTACAGCTGTCTATTAAAAAAAACAAGTAACAAAAATTCTTGGTTCACCAGACAATTGAACGACCTCGTGCTCGCGTTCTCATAGATATAAAAGATTCACGAAAAATCAATCTTCTGTTTTCCTATTATTCGCGATCATCTCTTCATCTCACCAAGCAAATTGAGCAATTTAAAGTGAAGTGCCTACAGCCATCGGTGAAGTGACCGCCACGACGCCAGTGCAGATGAGGTCCTCATCCCTCTTTCCATCCCTCGAAGCCCCCGTCTGCTGCTGAATTAGTGGTTGCTTCTTAACTTCTACCTCTGGGGTAAGTGCCTTCATTTAATTGCTCAATTGTCAGCCTTATTAATCACCTGAGATCGGTTCCAGCTAAATCCCGCTGGAGCCCTTCAACATGATAATTAATCAACTTTATTTCATATAACTTTTAAAGTAAATCTTTTCAGAAGAAGAACTAAAGATTAATCAAATTTCTTCAATAATCAATAGCTCTCAAGGGCTGATATCTCAAATTAGTTTTGATAAATATTGACATTCAGATCTAAATTGAGATCCTAAGAGTGAACGTATGATAACCATATATGTTTAAAGTATTTATCATAATAATCTGTTCATCGCATTTGCTATACAGGCTGTTTCAAATTCGACGGTCACCATCGGGATCTTGGAAACTATAGGGAATACAAAGATGGTTAAATTGTGGCAAAGTTGCGCATTTATGTGCTCAATAATACGCCTTTTAGAAACATTGAGAATTAAGAGTAGCTCCGGAGATATCCGCAAAAAACAAATTTTCTTTTTTAATGAATTTCTAAATACTCACTCTTTCCAATATTGTTAATAGTTTTGTAACATGACGTTTCGTCTATGTGTAAATATTATGAACTTTTTTCTTATGGGATCCATAATGGCATTCCACAAACTTGAATAGCCCTTTTTATCACCCAAAAATCCGAGAAATTAAATAAATTACTTTTATAAAGTAGTTGGCCTTGATTTTTCCAATCGATGACACGTAAATTACATTCTATATTATTGTCAATTGCTGAGTCGTTGAAAATGGAGGACCATTAATAATGATTTCTTTAGTTTTTTCATCCATCTTTTCCCCAGATTTTGATCAGGGTTTTTTAAAGGAACCATGCTCAGCTAAATTTCTATCCAATAAGTTGAATAAAATTCGGAGGGGTTGTCTTCTCTCGGGATACATGTTAAGATACACTTCTATCATTCTTGTAATAAAGTTTTATCATATCTCGTTTTTCATCATTGGAGAACTCCATTTTCAACGACTCAGGAATTGACACTAATACAGAATGTCATTTACGTTTCACCGAATTCAAAAATCAAAGCCAACTACTGTATAAAAGTAATTTATTTGATTTATTTAATTTCTCAGACAGCAAGGGCAACTTATGATACATCGTCAAAAAGGTGATAAAAAGAGAAGTGGAAGTGGAAAAAGTGGCAATGAAAATGTGCTATTTATTTAAAACTTCATTGAGAAATAAAGCCAGGAAAAAAATAAAAGGATTTTCCGAAAATTCTGTCTTTTTCGGATATCTCCAGAACTACTCGACATTTTCAAACTTTCTAAACGGCGTATTGTTAAGAACATAAATGCGCAACTTTGCCCCAATACCGTACAAAAAACGCAGCGAAACGAGGAAGACTGACCAGCGTGGGATCTTTGGAAGATTATCTTGTGAAGAGATTAGATTAGATTAGATCTTTATTGTTTCCCAAGATATTACAATCTTCATAACAAGGAGTTCTTACCTAATAAATAAAGAGAGTACAAGAGATAAATTAAAATTAATAGCATTCCCATAAAATAGAAATTAAAGTAGAAGTGAAAATACAAACTTAAGAGTAAAAAGGATTCCCGTAAATTAGAAATTAAAAATAAACTCGTTATTCCTGTTTAATAAAGAGATTTAAACAAGCAAGGAGATACTAGGTTTATACATATCTTTTTAACTTGCCCCTAGGCTAAGATGAGAGGTTATTTATTCATTTCTTAAGAATGCACGAAGTTGAAAAATTTGCATGCATATGTGCGCAATGAGTATGGCTTGCTTGGGGTTTAAATTATCCCAAACTGATGCGAATCTTTCAAAGCTTGAGAATAGCTCGTTTAGTAAATATGAGTATAAAGGGCAAGTAAATAGAATGTGCTCCAAGGTTTCCAATTCAAGTTTGTTACACACCGAACAGATCTCTTCGGGAAAGTACTTATAAAAAGTTTTATTAAAGCAAATATTGCCAAAGTTCTTGTTACTTAATCTAATTTGTGCTAAAAGTTTACATATAATTAGAGGACAGTTGAAACTTAAATAAGTGGAGGGTTTCTCCTGACAGAAACGTAAACAATTATTAAAAACTAAGTATTTGGAATTCTCGGCGATAGCCATATCTTGTGAACAGGAAAAGAGACGACAAAGACGACGACCATCAGAAGAATCAGTCATTGAGAAAAGTAGAACTGCTGTGTCATCAGTACCTGGAACATCTGCCACATTTAAGGAAAGCGTCTTAGAAATGGGCGAAATCAAAAATCTAATTTCTAATTTCTGATGAATTGAAAGCAACAACTACCGAGATAAAACAACTACGAGAAAAAATGGTCAGGAAAGAGATAGAATGGATTGAAGAAAAAGCAAAATGGATACAACAGAAGACCGCGCTGAGCACAAGAACCAAGATAAAAATAAAAGGATTGGTAATTAAGAACGACAGAATTTTAAAAGAGTCCGTCATTACATTTATACAGAAAGAAATGGCAGTGAACACGACAATCTCAGAAGCGTACACCATTTCCATCAAAATGCTGATTACACACTTCCCAATCTAGACCACAAACTTCAAACTCTTAAAAATAGAACTAAGCTCAAAAGAGGAAATGTGTTCATAATCAGCGACTTAACTAAAAAAGAAAGAATAATCCAGTTCAAAATTAGAAAGATGGAAAAGAAGAGAAGCGAAAAGGAAAAATAACGTAAAAATCACTCACCAAAACTTTTCATGAATGACGAGCTGTACAGGGTGGGCCAAACCAGTTGTTTTCTTACGGGAACACATCTTATTTGAAGAGACAGAAAAATTTTCAAAAGAAAATTGGTTATCTGTTACAGTGTGGCCGGTAGAGGGCGTTTGTGAAAACTCTGCAATTTAAACAATGCTTTTTTAACTTTTTTATTTATAGAGTTAAGTTAAATTAGAAAAAACATTTCTGGAGCAACATTTTATGCAGAATACGGAAATGTCAGATGTTTTTATACAGGGTGTTCCGTTTACGAGTTACTAATATAATTTTTTTTTACAAATCACCCTATATATTATTCCATATTTAAAAATAGCTTGAAAATACCTTCTCAACGATATAGCACACATTATATTTTGCCTTAATACTAATGGAAATATTTAGATTTTCATATATATACAACATGAAAACTATTAAATATAAACTATGAACCTAAAGTAAGTGTTCGATCTGCCTACCGTTCTAGACCAAACACAACCGACACCTTTTTTTAACATTGTTGGCGGCATTAAGAAGTTCTAGAGGTGTTAAAGTTTCAAAAGCTCTTTGTACTGCAGCTTCTAGTAACTCTCGAGTGGTTATGTCTTCCTTATATGTAAGATTTTTGATTTTCCCCAAAGGAAAAAATCTAAGGGAGTCAAGTCGGGAGATCTTGCTGGCTATCTTATAGGCCCCTGATTTGCAATACATTTATGCTCAAATGCATTATTTAAAAAAAAATTAACAATTCTTGCATTGTGGGGTGGTGCGCCATCTTGTTGGAAATATGTTTGACAAATTCCATTCAAAGGCAAATTTTCCAGCAAATCGCCGACTTGTTCTCTTAAAATACTTAAGTAAAGTTCTGAAGTCGAAACATCATCATAATCTGCCCCGGAATATCCCAACCCAAACAATAAAGCTGAAACGTCCCTGCAGCCTCTGCTCAACAGTTGTGTGAGGATTTTCATCTGCCCAAGTATATGAATTATACCTGTTGAAAATGCCAGAACTACTTATAGACGCCTCATCGGTCCAAATGCAATTTGTGCCAAAGTTTTAATCTTCTCTACATTTTTGCAAATACCTGTTCTATTCTTCTGTTATGGTCGTCTGGTAGCAAATAATGTATTTTCCTAGTTCTATAGGCCTTGTAGAGATTTCTCTTTAAAATTCGCCTCGCTGTAGATCTGGTCGCTCCGCTACTTAAGTCGGTCCGGGTAGAAATTCGTTTTTTAAAAATTATAAAAACTTTATTCTAACCTTAAACGACTGACTAATACACACAATACTTGAGGTGCTAACTACTTGATTATATGTAAAAGTGAGAGGCGAGGTTCCTCTCCTGTATTTATAACATTGAGATAAGTTGTGTCAGCATATTAGGCTGAACCCAGACGCTTACGAGTTACATTTTCTGATTAGTCCAGTAAAATTAGCTACATAACTCCTCCACCCTGAGAGGAAACTTTGGGGTTACCAAAGTTGAACGATATTTAGAATTAACTATTTACTAGGATCAGGAAATGCTTCCCTTACATTTACGTCCTTATTAATTTTAAATGTAGTTAATAATTTTCCCTTGAAAAAATATAATAAAATGAAAATGACAATAATAATTAAAAATATAAAAACAGGTAAATTTGAATGAGTCCAAGTATTTGTCATTATAGATATGGGTTTGACATCGTCTTCAAATAAGGTGATTTTGTGAAGTTGATCTAGGTTGAAAGATTTTAAATTCAACTCGATTGGTTTCACTTTCACTTCACTTTCACTGTTTGGCATCTTGGGCAGGTAAACGGGTTCTTCATATGGACTGCTTTCCAGGTTGGCGTATTCGAAACTTCTTGTGACGAATTGGCAGGAATAGGGGACACTTATCAGGAAGGTGCCCTTTAGACGGTGAACTTCTTCGCCTTCACATTTCTCGTGAACGAGTCTCGGTGGGTGCGATTAACAGGTATTTCTCGCTATTTATGGTCTCGACCAGTGTCTCCGTGAGTTTTATCGGAACATGGACACATCGGGGGTCTTCTTTGATTTGGAGGAGGTTTTTCACGCAGGTATCTCTTTGGTAATTTCTTTCAATGGTAGAGATTTTGCAAAAGTATTGCTGTTGGACCTTCTGACATCTATCTTTGAGGTAGTAGGTCTCATCTTCCATCATTGCCACATACGAGGTGGGAGAGATAATAATGGTAGACTCATTGGTAGGAATGGAATAGAGATGATAAAGGGTGTATGTTTTTGAGTTGATTAAGGGAATATGTAATAAAAATACTACATGCTCTTCTGTTATGTAATATTCAACAGAAACCGTTCTTAAAAATAATATATTATCATTTGAGTAGTAATAATCTAGACCGTGATATTTGGATATTTCACCTTTCATTGATTGCATTGAGTTTTCATCTATAATTGACAGATGCAAAGTGTTTAATGCTGCAAAACTTATAGCAGTAATAATATTTTCTACTATGTGAGAAAACTCCAAAATAATTATCTTGAACATGGTGATCGTGTTTGTGAAATGTTGATCTTTAACTTTTACCTGGTGGATGTATTCCTCAATTCTCTGGAAGTTGCTTGAGATTTTTTCTATTGTTTGTTGGTAATTTTCAATAAGTCGGTGATTTAGTGAAATCTGTTTATTAAAATGCTTTATTATGTTTTCCTGATTGATCTTTAGGTTGTTTAAAGCCTTATCGTATCTTTCTCCATCAGTACTGTCAAGAGTGCCCGAGACAAATTTAAAAACAGAACCTAGTGCATTTATCAATCCTCTCTTTATTCTTTTATTAATTATACTATTATTTTTCAGAACATCGGGATGAATTGTAATCAGCTGTTCTTTTGCTTGTCGTACCTTATTTCTTATATACTCTATTTCGACCATTTCTGAAATGCCTAGCTTAATTGAAATTTGCTTATGAAAATTAATGATATGATCTTCTAGTTCAATAATTTTGGATCCAAGGGGTTTAATTGGATAGTTATGTATGAAGGTGTGATATGAGTATTGTATTCTGGTAGGGCCTAGTTTTAAAGGTAGGATACCAGGGTTATCGTTAAGGGATTTTATTTCTATTTTAAGGTTGTTCGCCAACGTGTGACTTATCAGCGTTAGGGACAATAGTAGTTGTCGTAGATCCATCTGAAATAAATGGAAATTTGTTTCTCTGATATTGTCTTAAAGGTTTCATTTCTTGTCTATGATACGTGATACCTTTTGTTGTTTTAATCTTATTACCTAAATCTTTCTTTACTTTTATCTTAACATCTATGTCCAATATATCTTTGTTGTCTAGATGGCCAAATAATAGCTCGGTAGGTCTATAATTTGTTGCACTATGGATGGTACGGTTATATATAATACTTGCGTTTTCTATGAGGTTTTGTGACAATGCTCTTTGATGTTGTAGTGTGAGTCGGTTACTATAATTTTAGGTAATTTGTATCTGGAGAATATTTTAATGAATTTTTGAGCTACTTCTACCATGTTCGTGGAAGATAGTTCTTCATACATGAAAAATTTAGAAAAGTTATCTATGCAAGTCAAATATTTATATTTATTGCAAGAAAATATGTCCATAAATACAATATCAAACGGTACTTTTGGTGTATAGCTTGTTTGTAACTTATATTTAGGTGGATGTCTTTCATACTTGCTCTATTGGCAAATAATACAATTATTTACATGACTCTGGCAATCCTTCATAATGTTAGGCCAGTAATATAACCTCTCTATTTCCTTTTGTAGTTCTATAATACCTCTATGATTAATATTATGAAATTTGTTTAGAATCTCTAGTTGTTGCTGTTTATCAATGATGTCGCGAAGTATCTTTCGAGTAAAAACGAACTTAAGGTTGTTATTAAGGTTTATGTTAATCAAAGTTGCTAATTTCTCATATAATCCACTTTCTGGTGAGTAAATAGCGTTGGTGGTATTTGGATTAATGTAGTCTCTTAGTACGTTGATAATTTCGGTCTCATAATTATTTCTCGTAATTTGGACTTCCACTCTTTCCTTGTTAAAAATATTGATATTCTTTATTCGCGGTTCTTTTCCAAATTTGAAAATTATTTGTTTCTTGAACATATTAAGTGGTTTTTCCGTTATGTTCAGTTCTGCGGAAATATCATTGTCTTGCGTATGGATAGTATCGTTGTCAACTGCTTGTTTGTCCTGATCTTGGTTGTTTATATCTGGTGGTTTAATTTGTATATCCGAAATGATGGTTATTTTATCCTTCGTCTTTTCTTGGTTCTTCTCTTCAAGTATTTCGTTTAGATCGTTTAGCCCTGGTAACTCGCGTTCAGCTATATCTCCAGGTTGTGCAAAAAGAGATAATAAATCATCGGGTGATTCTTCGAGTTGTAGGGGGTATGCTTCGATCCTAGATAGAAAATCTGCATTCGTGTTGAGTTTGCCTTTTTTGTAGACAATTTTGTAATCATATTCCATCAGTTTTAGTCGCCATCTTACCAATTTGGAATTAGGCTCCTTGATGTTGAAAAGCCACTGTAGTGGTTTATGGTCGGTAACAATTGTAAATTTATTTCCATACAAATATGGTCGAAACTGTTTCGTTGCATAAATAATAGATAAACATTCTTTCTCAATGGTAGAATAGTTAACTTCGTGATTGTTGAGTGTTCTACATATATATGCAATCGGTCGGTCAGAACCAATAGTTCCTTGTGACAAAATGGCACCTATTCCAGTATTTGAAGCATCACAAGTCAATATAAATTCTTTATTAAAATCCGGGTAGGCTAGAACTGGTTCGTTACACAATATTTGCTTTAAAGTTTCAAAAGCTTCTAAAAATGTTTGTGTATGTTCAACCTTCGCGTTCTTTTTGAGACAGGATGTTAAAGGTTTCGCTAAGGTGGCATAGTTTTTCACAAATTTGCGGTAATATCCGGACAGTCCCAAGAAACTTTTAATTTGTTTCTAGTTTGTAGGAGCTCTAATATTTTTAATCTTTTCTACTAGCTTGGGGTTTGGTTTTATGCCCTCAGTTGTGACTATATGTCCCAGATATTCTATTTCTTTAAGGAAAAATTCCGATTTGTCGACTTGGATTTTGAGTCTGTATTTCCTAAGTCTATCTAAAACGAGTTCAATATTTTTGAGGTGTTCTTCTTTTGTTTTTCCTAATATCAAAACATCATCGAGATAGACCAAGCATATTTTACCTATAAGGCCTCTGAGAACTTCATTCATTACACGAGCGAAAGCCGCGGGTGCGTTTCGAAGTCCGACAGGTAGTCGTAAGAATTCGTAATGACCATTTTCTGTTGAAAAGGCGGTCTTATAACGATCTTTTTCATCAATTAAAATTTGGTGATAACCTGATTTTAAATCTATTTTAGAAAAGTATTTTGAATTGCCTAAAGTATCCATGATATTACTAATATTTCCGATTGGAAATTTATCTTCTTTTGTGACTGAATTTAGTTTTCTAAAATCAACTAGCATTCTCCATTGTTTTTTGTTATCCTTGCCTTCCTTCTTAGGAACTAGAAATACAGGGGCAGAGTATGGAGAAGTACTTTCTGTTATGATATTATTTTCTAATAATTCCGTCACTTGCCGATCTATTTCGATCTTCTGACAGTGTGGGATACGGTATGGTTTGCAAAATATCGGTTCTTCTGATGTTACAGGGATCTTATGTTTCGTAATAGATGAAACTGTTAGTTTATGATCGTTAGCATAAAATGTATCGCGGTATTTAATTAATACATTGTAGATTATTATACGATCGTGAGAAGGAAGCACGTGTGCGAGTTTTTCGCCTAAAATCACGTCCAGTGTTGATGGTGTCATGTTTATTGCTGAACACACGTTCGTTTGTGAGAGATCTATATGATGTGATTTAATAGGTTTCTCAAGTCCGATTAATCTTGGCCTACTTTCAGTATGCATTATGGGAACTTCTACTCGATAATTTTGAGCGGTGTTTATATTTTCAAGAATTTTATAATGTCCCATATCCTGTTCAGGAATAAAGACGGTACCCTTTTTGATTGTCGTCGGCATAGTTATAGTATTTTGTTCTGGTAAAATTTGCGTCTGATAAAAGTTTACTACTGGTGGTCTATAACGACAAAGTTGATATTCAACGCCATTTAGTATAATTATTCCTAGATCATAAAATAATCTCATATTCATAATTTCAAGCTCTTCAGATCCTAAAAGAATATCGAAATTCTGATGGAAATTTATTATGTACAGCTTTAGAAATTGTCCTGGTTGAATGAGGTTGGTTATTAAAACTTCGTTATGATTTGATTGATTAAGAATACTCTTTATAGTGTATTTCTCATGTCTTATATTATCGGGGAAGAATTTATATGCGATGTTGGGATTTATTAAAGAGTTGGTAGCACCTGAATCAATTAAGATTCTAAAACCATTAAATACTATATAAGGTAAACTAGCTCGAATCATGTTATGGTTTGTTTCTATATTTATTCAGAGGCTGTTACGCGAAAATTTTCGTAATTTCCCGTACTTTCAGGTGACTCTTCTTCATAAATAAAATCGTTCGCTGGAAGATCGGTGTGCACTGTTGTTTCCTCGTAATCATAATAATCACTATCATTTGTTTCTTGAAAATTAGCAGAATAATTTTCTGGTTCTAATTCCGCCATATGTGCTTGTGGATTTCACCATTGTTTAAACTGATTCTGCTGAAATCTACTATCATTTTTCGGTGCGGAAGAATTAGCATTAGATAGCCTGTTAATTTTACTGAAACTATTATGTGGTATTCTTGGTGAAAATGGTTGATTAGAATTAGAGTGGTAATTTTGATATGGTGGGCGTTGGTAGTTAGATCGATTTGCGCTTATATCCTGTGAGCGATTCTGATAAGACATTTGTAGAATAGGGAGTGGACGGTGATCATTAATATTAGATGTAGAATTATTCGCGCGAAAATTATTCCTATTTCCCGAAACAGTATTAGAATTTCCTTGATGAGGTTGTAAATTAACCGAAGTGGTTGTAAACGATGGGTGTCCTCTGTCTTTTGTTTGCTTACAAACAAATTTGGTGACAGTCGGTACTGCTTCTCCTAAAGTCGCAAAATCTTTTACTTCAAGGATGGTTTGCAACATTGAAGGTGAATTATTATATAAAACCTCTAGCGCTGTATGTTTGTTAATTTGTTGATGTACAAGTTTCTGAAGTGCGGTGATCTTATCATCGGCATTCATTTTGAGATTTAATTTGGTCTGCAAATCTTTAATTTTCTCAATAAAATCTATTAAACTCTCTCTTTGACCTATTTTCAAGAATTTAAATTTATGCGCTATAGTTTGTCTATCTATATGATCGCTAAATTTGTTTCTTAAACAAGTCTTTAGATCGTCCCATGATTTTATGTCCGATCTGGTGCTAGTAAATTGTTCTGCTTTATCCTTAAGCTTACTTAAAACTAGATAAAATGCATAATCGTTTAACGTTGCGTCCGCTGTGTTTCCGTATTTTTCAATAAACTTATCAACTCGACTTATAAAAACTTCCAATGAATCGGGATGTCCATCATATTTTGGTATGACATCTCCATAAATTTTGGCGGCTGATATTAATTGTTCGGTATTCATGTTCAAAATAATTGAATTTTCTATGTTCAGAAGTGATTCTTCAGTATGCAAGTCACTTAAGTTCAATGAATTCAATGAAAAGTTATACTTAAGTTCAAAATCTTCAATTTTAGTTACGTTATTGTTCATAAATATAAAGATTTATTTTCTTGAAACGTGTTCCGTTCGTTACTTTTTGTAAAACTTATTCGTTTTCGCATGTAATATTCCTATCACAGGGAAAGAAATGAAAGTGGATGGAAAGGAATGTGACACTAACCTTACCTTAACTAACCTTACGATAATTTGTATGCAACATATTAGCGTATCTAGGACAACCAAAATTAATTTATACCGATTTGATGCGCAGCGTCAATTCAGAACCATAAAAACATAAATATTTCCATAATTCTTAAGGCAAAATATAATGTGTTCTATATCGTTGAGAAGATATTGTCAAGCTCTTTTCAAATATGGAAAAATATACAGGGGGCCTCATAAGAAAATTTAAATTTTATATTAGACTCGTAAGCGGAACACCCTGTATAAAATCGTCTGACATTTCCGTATTCTGCATAAAAAGTTGCTTCAGAAATGTTCTTTTAAATTTAACTTCACTTTAAAAATAAAAAAGTTATGTGACATTGTTTAAATTGCAGAATTTTCACAAACGCCCTCTACCGGCCAAACGGTTGCAGTTATCCAATTTTCGTTCAAACCAGTGAGTTTCTCCTAAAATTCAAGCCGCAGAAGCGGGGGTCGTTAATTTTCTATCTCTTCAAATAAGGTGTGTTTCTTTAAGAAAACAACTTGTTTGGCCCACCCTGTAAATGTGGGACGAAGTGGAGAGTAAGACGCATGTGCAGCCAAAAAAGTAATGCTTTATAGATCTTACAACCAACTCACCTCCAAATCGACTCCAGAAACTAACAAGGACTTGAAAGTAAATAACTAATGAAGAAATGTCAAAAAAAAAATAAAGAAAACTCAACATGACAATGGCAACGACAACTATAAAAGACACTACCATCTGTTTTTGGAAAGTGAATGGGTCAAAGAGTTTATATCAACTAGACAAGCAACAAGATAATTTACTCACAGAAAACTATATCATTTGCTGCACCGAGACATGGGCGACTAATAACCAGGTAATTTCAACGAATTTAAGATTATGATAATATGCACATTTAGGTACTTCAGAAACTCATCCTCTTTGATCATGATTTATGGTATAAAAGTCTTAGTAAGTATCTATCTACCCAATTCAGAGATAATTAATGAGAATATAAATTATTTATTTTATAACTGACAATATGTAGTAACCGATGCAAAATGATATGAATGATAAGAACATCGCTGACATCACGACATGAACGAAGAACAAAGCCAAAAATTGTCTGGAAATGGTTAGAAACTTTCCAATCTGCATGCAAATGCGTTATTCAGAAGTTTTTCGCACCCAGCACTGTGGAAACTTTTGTGCGATAAAAGCTGCTCTGATCTGAATGTGACGTATATCGACTTATCCGGGAAATCTCACACCTCTTGTTTGAAATAGTTTTTTTCGGTTCAATCCTTCACCTTCAATGCTTTGATTGATGTATTGTAATTTTTGGAGGGCTGGTATATCAGAGAATATTTTTCCAGAAAATAAGAATTTTGTGGCTACTGATAACTCGCACTATAAAATGTATTTCAATCCTAAAATCTAACAGACATCATTGATGACGTATTTTTTTACATATGATCGTGGATTTAAAAGAGCATTTCAGCAAGAGCAGTAACACTAGAAATATTTTACAATTTTATTGTTAATTTTGTGAAGTTCTAATAAACTAAGATGAATTGATATTCTGCAGTTCAAAATCACAATTTTTGATTTGGAATCATGTATATGAGCTTATGGTTTCATGATTAATAAAAGCACGGATTCAGCTCTATGTGACTTTCAAAATCAAATAATAACTGCCTTGGATAAAAAAAGTGTATGATTGCGTGAATGCCTTTGACTGGAAAAAATGTCGAGATATGGAGTTAGAGAATTGCCACTAAATCTACTGACATCTTACTTGGAAAAAAGATGACAAGTAGTTAAAATTCGGAATCCATTCTGGGACCTTTCTTATATCTTGTTTTTGCTAATGATTTACTAGTTTATCAAAATAGGAATTCTGCCACTCATTGCATATGTATGCGGATGACACTAATATATTAGTTATTGAAGACAAAAGCACATTCAAAAAAGTTATTATTTGGTCAGATAAAAATAATTTACAAATGAATAAAACTAAAACCAGTATATTACAGTTCATGAAAAAAGACAATAAAATGATGTGAATCTGTTTGAGAATACTTATTGGGAATTGAATTCAATAACGTCTACAAAATGTTAGGTGTTGTCTTCGATAACAAACTGCAGTAGATGCCACAAATCGACAATTTATGTAAGAAACTAGGAAAAGTCTGCTCTCACATATCTTTCAAATTATTGTTGCAAAAAATCCTTATAACCCTGTATTATGCAAATTTCAATTCACACCTTAGATACGGTATTTTGAATTGGGGTACAAGCTCCTCTGTAGGCCGATTGTTCATCATACAGAAGTACGCTATTAGGATCATTGCAAAAGATGGGATGTAGGGAATCTTACAGGGAAGCATTCCGGAAAATTAAAATATTAACAGTTATCCTTGAGTCTTGAACATATGTATACCGCAATAAAAATCAACTGGCTGCCAATAGATCAGCATATAACTACCGTACACGCAATGTCCGCTTAATCATCGCACCGTACTCTATGAAAAGAGTTTTGAATATCAGCGATGCAAACTCTATAACAAACTTCCCGATGACATTAAATTATTAGGATTTGTAGATATTTTCAAGAATAAAGTTGAGGAACTACTATTCTCAAAAAAATGCTGCACTGTAGAGGAGTTCCTGTCGTAATTTTCCATTAGTATGTAACGTGTATAATTCTATTTATATACATTTATTTTTTATTTATACATATTTGATTTTTTATCTGTGACGTGTATGTGATGTTTCTATATTTATATCCAGAGTTTTATTTATTCATATTTGTCATTTTTTCTCTATATTTCTTATGTTGTGTCATATCTACTACTTATCAGACGCTTTACTCTTTTATTTCTATTATAATGCTGTTGGTGTACAAACTAATTTGAGGTAATGAAGAATATTATTATTATTATGTCTATTGTTTAAAAACTACGCTTGCAACTTAGGAACAACTGCACCATGGTCTATAAACTGAGTTAAAGACATGCAGCTGCACCTCACTTATTTTATTAAAATTTATGACCATATCTACGTTCTTGGACGAAAAATATATTATCGCGCTAACAGCGCTACAACCAAGAAAATCTGATGTGTCCACTTACACGACTTTTCTATCGCTCTCAAACAAATTCCATGGAATGTAAAATGATCTTTGGACGTGTGAGCTTTCTTTTTTTTGGGGTACCAAGACAAACAGCAATGGTCATATTAAATTTTAACATAGGTGGAACTGTATCGCCAGAATATGAGTAAATAGTTTTCACAGATCATTTAGGAGTACATTTTTCCTGCTTTTTATCAGAGATGCGCATGAGTGAAAGACGATCTAATAGATATCTTTACCACAGCTTATCTAACAATTAAGCTGTGTCTTTACTGTCTCTGTAAGTCTCACAACTGTTCTAACTCTTCAATCGCAATATTCTCAAGGCAACTTGAGGTATGGGCCCTTGACGATGAACATCAGATCATCTGTGAAGCATGTTACTTTATTTAGATCTCCGGCCTTCTATTGACATTGATTAACTTGAAGATTTCAGAACTTCTCAATATCCAAGCTATTGACAGAAACAACGTAAAAACTGTTACAGTAATTTAAATCATCTTACCCCTTTAAAAAAATAAACTTATCAATCCTCTTTATTTGATATGTATAACTGTATCTTATTTCAAATCCTGGATGTATTATGTATAATTGTTTACATATATGTAGAGGTACCAGAAATGTAGAGAACAATGTTGTGAAGAATTCAGTAAAAAGGTATCTTTCTAATGAATCTTCGTCAATTTCAACTGACATTTAAAAAAAAGTAGAAGAAAACACTAGAGTTCAGAGTGTGAGTAACTTATAGCATGAATTAAGATTTGGGAGATTTACAGCTTAAAAAGCTTATAAAATGTAAAACTTCTGATCGTGTCATCAATGAAGCAAGGCAGGACTTTGAAACATGATGTCTTTCAAGTGGTACCAGATAAATTTGGAGGAAAGATTAAAAAATTTGATTTAATAATTAATTAGTAAAGAATATCCTATGATTCTTGGCTTTCCATGTAAAATTGGTTAACAGTTTTTGATAAAAATATAGTGTCCATTTAGTGAAGACGCCGTCAAGAATTGTATACCAAATGGAATACCTACAAAGGAAGAATTAAGAGTTACTTTCGTGTTGCAGACAGCGACTTTCAGAATAATAATAAAGTCAATATTATTTCTGTAGACTTCAATGAAATGTAAGTAGTTATACAAGGGGGGTCTACTACAAAGATAGGGCAAAAAGTGAGTGCAAGAGAGAAAGTATGATGTAACGACTGAGAGAGACGGACATAGCATGGCGTTGTATTGTGGGTCATGTAAATTCATGTTACCATGTCACCAGCGTCATCTGTGAATGGATGACCCACATTACATGCGACGCTACCCATGGCAATATTAATTTAAATGAGTATTTATTAAATTTATAAAATTTATTAATCAGATAAAAAATGTTCTACCGCCAGTGAGATTCGATCGCTGAAGATGTTTACTCGCAAACTAACTTGCTCATGGCGGCATATTCAAAGTTTCAAAGTATTATCCTAGCTTATAAATAGAGAAAGGAATACAATCTTCAGAAGTTGTTGAAGGAAATTTTTATAAAATAACTTTCGAGATTATTCATTTTACTTTTCATGATAGTCATCAGAAATGTGATATGAATGCTGAAAGTTTTTTTCAAAAAATCACTCCAAAAATTTCTGAAGATTTTTATAGCTTCCTCAATAGTTCTGATCTATGAGGGATAAATAAGAATATAAGAACTGTAAGCAGTTTTAGTTTATTTTTTATTATTGCAAAACTATAACATAGAAAGAATAAATAGGTAAATCAAAAATCCACTGAATAACTTCTTAAATATGTTTTTTGTAAGTAAACAAATTATTATATTAATTTAGGCAAGTAACTAGTGCATTGTCTACTTAACTCTTTGAAACAAACAATAATTAGGGCAAATTTTGATTAGCTAAAATCTGATTTCTCATCACAAAAAATATGACGAAAATATCGACATAATTTTAGAAGATACTTAATATCAAAATAGGTTTTGAGTAGACACCATTACACCACCAGGAACGGGATACTTCAATGCCTTCGAGGTACTTCATTTTCTGTTCGTCCTCTTCCTCAGTTATTCCTCATTTGGACATGAAATTAAAAAGAAACAAAAATCAGAAATGTATAATACAAGCAAGTAAACTCGAAAATTAGGACATCTTATAAATATTCAACTATACTCACAGAAGATATACAAGGTGTCCCACGGTCATGGCCTATTAGAAATTTCTGGAGAATGACAAAAGCTATCGATCTGAAAATTTTATGAATTCTATTAGACATTTCAAACTATCTTTGGAAAATATTTTCATAAAAAAATCACTTCCGGTTTTGCCGGAAGTAATAACAACTTTGTTATTTCAAATGGGATACCTCATATTTTGATAGATTTTTGAATTCTAAACAAAATTTTGAGTAAAATGGATATACCTTTCCCTATACTTAAAGTTAATAGTTTTAGAGTTATTTAATTTTATTCGTTTAAAATCGACAAATGCGAGTTGATAGAAAATATATCATAACTTTTTTGTTATTTGCTTGATAAACATGGAGTTTGAATTTTTGGAATCTCTGCACATTATTTTAAAGATTTCATTATGATTTTTCTTAATTTCCTGAGAAATTATTAGAGAAAAAACGATGTAAAGATGACTTAAATTCTAACGTTAATAACTTTCTTATTTCAAATAGAACACCCTGTATTTTGTTGCACTAGCGTATTCAAAATTGAAATACCTTTCTATTGATGTAACCACTTCCATATCTAAAGCTGATAGATTAAAAGTTATTGAACAATTTCCGATTTTTCAACAATTATTTTGTATTACCTTAACTTTGGAACCATAGTTACCACTTATTTATATCAGTGTCAAAGTGTAAGATTAGAAATTGTCTCATTCATAGTTTTTAGGTAAATTTCTTATAGAAATATACCTATTGCGATCGTTCACACTTTTGAATTTCAAAAAAATTTCAACGGCATGTTGTTATATGTCTATAAGTTAGTCCAAAAAAACATTTGGTTCAAAAGTTTATATATATATATATATATATATATGGGATATTACGAAATTTGTTAACACGATAGAGGTCGCAGTTTTGAAGGTATTAAGTTCAAATTTGCTACAAAAATCAATCTCTCAAATATCTCGGTCGAGTTCGTTATTGGGCAATATCGGGTAAGTAGTTTCAAAATGGCGACCTTTCAAACATTTAAAAAAATTATCAAAAAAGAGCCGTAGTGTAAATATTATTGAAAATAATTTTAGGTTATAGATATAATCAGTACCTACAACTTTTGTTCAAAGAAATTTTTCATAAAATACACAGAAAAAAATAAAAATTAATAAAGAAAAATAACAAATATTGATAAAACATGAACACTCAATATAAATTTGATGCAATTGTACATTTTCTGGAGATCCTAATATAGAATATAGAAAAAAAAAATCTGCCTTGATGTGGACTCGAACCCTGTCTGCTTTATATTCAACAGCCAAAACAAAAACCTCTAACCGCAAGGCTATGACACATACGAAAATTTTTTGTAATAACATGTAGGTATACCAATGGAAAGGTTGTTAAAATTTCAATTCAATGAATTTTGAAAAATTTACCTTTCCGTTGACTACAGGCCATCGGGATTTTTTTTTATTGAAATTAATCACAATCATGAATCAAGAATACACAAATGCCGATCTGCTCAACCTTTTTGCAATTTATGGAGAGTGCAATAGGATTGTCACGAGAACATGCAGGACGTTTAACGCCCGAAATCCGAATTTGCCGCCGATGACAGCAAGGAAATTTTGCCGGATTCAAGATAATTTTGTTCAATATGGCCAATAAAATGCTCCATAAAATCGTATTCTTCCGATTTCCGCTGATGAAGCAATGCAATTAAATCTGATATCTTAAAAGTTATCAAACAATTTCAGATTTTTTCAAAAGTTATTTTAATTATCTTAACTTTGGCATGCTACAGTATGTATTAAAAAACGAAAGAATGCTAAAACAATAACAAATTCAATAATCTACACAAAAAATATTAATCAATAACCTATTCAAAAAAAAACATAACAATACTTTAAATGTAAATTTACAAGTGTTCAAAGTGCCCCCCATTTACTTCTGAACATGCAATAAGTCTTGATTCCACACTAGATGTTGCATTTCTTATTTCTGCAGGGTCTAGATCTGCAAAAGCATTTTGTACCCGATTTCTCAGGTCTCATGTCGATTGCACTGGAGGACGGTTATTATAAACTTTTTCTCTTATGACCCCCAACAAATAAAAATCTAGGGGCGTTAGATCTGGTGACCTTGGTGCCCAATTCCAGGGACCCAAGCGCCGAAGCCACCCGTCCTCAAACATTTCATAAAGTTCTTCGGTAACTTCATGGCTGCAATGAGCTGGTGCTCCGTCAAGCTGATACCAGCAGCTTATGGCTTCGTTAATTGGCAAGTCATCTACAAAGTCTGTAACGATGGTGCTCAATATTTCAAGATATTTTTCGCTGTCCAGCACTTCTTCGTAAATATAAAACTTAAGTGCGCTGTCTTTTATAAGAGCAAAAACGTTGAAACTGAATTTAACTTGAAACTTTTGTTCTTTCGTCAAATGTGGGTTTGCGTCTGCCCAGAAATGATTACTTTTTGAATGAAGATTCCTTCTGGCGAAAATTTGGCTTCATCTGTCCAAATTATTTTTTTCATAGTTTTCGTCTTCTTGGTTTTTTAGAAGAAACATTTCGCAAAATTCCACTCTTCTAGGACCATCTTGGGGGTGTAGATGTTGAACTTGTGTGAACTTAAAGTCATGCATGTTGTGCTGTCTTAAAATTCTTTGAATTGACGATCTTGCAACACGTAAGTCGTGTTCAGCGCTTCGAATCAACGCTTGAGGGTTTCCGTAAAAGTAAGCCAATACGGTAATTTGTGTTGCTTCATCAGCGGAAATCGGAAGAATACGATTTTATTGAGCATTTTATTGGCCATATTGAACAAAATTATCTTGAATCCGGCAAAATTTCCTTGCAGTCATCGGCGGCAAATTCGGATTTCGGGCGTTAAACATCCTGCATGTTCTCGTGACAATTGGAAGTGATTTTTTTTATGAAAATATTTTCCAAAGATAGTTTGAAATGTATAATAGAAGCCATAAAATTTTCATTTCGATAGCTTTTATCATTCTCCAGAAATTTCTAATAGGCCATGACCGTGGGACACCCTATATACTGACCCATTCAATGTGTTATATCATTACCCAAATAGTAACCGGCATGTAGAAAGTGAGGCACTTCATGGGCATTTCACTTTCGTTTCGTCCTTACGTTCCTAAGCAAACAGCCAATTCCGTCTAGTGTACCAACACTTCACTGCAATGTAAAAACATCATTACAAATCTGAGATTTGATAGAAGCATGCTAAAATTACATTGAGAACGAAAAGTTAGACTAATAACCAAATTCTAGATGCTAACTGAAGCAATCCTTATAGGCATTTTGGTGATGGCTGTGTCTTGTATGTCTAGCATTAACAAGGATTTAAGTATATATTTCGTGATAGCGTTATATCTTTACCTACAGTTTGCTTAGTTATACGCCAGATAGAAGAATAGCTGGAAGTTCTAAGTATATTATTTATAAAGCTTTTAATGATACTCGTAGCTTTACTGTAATAGTCTAGTTTAACGGCTTTTGCTATAAAAGCCCTAAAAAATCAAATGTTAGTAAAAATACATATATGGTAACATAACTTTTAATAAAATTGAGGCGGAAGACGCTATTTTTAATGATATGTTACTGAAAAAAGCAAAAAATGGTGTTTTGGGTACTTACGACTTTAAGCAGAAATTTCTTTTCAATCCCAAATAGTATATAACTATCCTTGTATTCAATTGAACATTAACATTCTTCAAAATAAGCAAAAATATGAGTGAAAATTGTAAATATAAGTTCATAAAAAAGTCGGATCAAACGAATTGACGGATGTTTTATGTAGTATATCCTAAACTACCAAGTGCAATTAATATCAATGTTACCACCTCTTTTAGTATAACTTTCGTTCTATGAAATTATTTTTCAAATCTGTATACTATGGATGGAATCTCATTTCCAAGGATACTTGCTTTAGAATAAAATAAGAACAATAACAACAGAATTTAGTATATTATACGAATTTTTCTTGTATAATTTAACGTTTTCTAAAATGATAAGTACTGAGCTCTTCTTTCTCTATTTTCTTTCTCAATATCTTCAGCAATCAAAGCAATCAATGAATTTATACTTTCAAAAGCCTGAAGACAAAACTCGTCACCTTCAGCATCAAAAGTTGCCATGATATGTATCGTATTTTCGCTCTAAAGCAAGTATTTATGAAAAATTAGTTTTTAGTAAATTTTATACATAGAACTAAACCTTCAGACATTTAAAATCTTACTACTTAGTGTATGCTTTCGTTATCGAATATTTCTAAAGATGTTCAATAGTTCAATATCATAAACATTAGTTTTGGCAATGTTGGAATTGTCGTATGTCAATGCTGTCAACGTCAAGTCGTGTCGTCAAACAACTACATAAATCAACCGTCAATCCGTTTTTTGTGAACTTATACTTACTATTTTCACGCATATTTTTGCTCATTTTGAAAAATTTTAGTATATATATAAATACAAGGATGGTTATATACTATTTGGGATTGAAAAGAAATTTCCAAATCGAAAATTTCTGTTAAAAGTCGTAAGTACCAAAAACAGCATGTTTTGCTTTTTTTAGTAAAAAATCATTAAAAATAGCGTCTTCCGCCTCGATTTTATTAAAAGTTATGTTACCATATATGTATTTTTACTAACATTTGATTTTTAGGGCTTTTATAGCAAAAGCCGCTAAACTAGACTATTACCAAACATTGTATAAAAGGGTAGCTCTTCTCATTCTTCGTTCGTTTCTACTTCTTGAAATATCCTTCTTCGCCTTACAGACATTCCTGATGGCCTTTCCATATGTACTCGTTGGCATTCTCCTATAATTAAGATAAAAATAACACCAGAATGATAGGAACAAGATACTTATACGTACCAATAATGAATGATAATCTTTCAATCTTAATAACAGACAAACAGTAAGTTTCCTGTGAATACGAATAAATTGATTCAAATCTAATATAGATAAACTTTAACATTCAACAAAGCTACGTATATTAACTAAAAATAATATAAAATAAAACAAACACATCGTTAGAAAAGAGAATTGAGGTTAGACGATGGGATTGTCGGCGCCGGATGCAACCATTTTAAATATGACATTTTCATTCAAATTCTGCGGTTCCCGCCACATTTTGATGAGCGATACTAGCGCCGAAAATGGGAACTTTGGCAACAAACGGTCAAAAATTTCCGATAAGAGTTGCCACCGCCTGTAATCAAGTAGATGGAAGAGCATGCGGAGTATGTAATCATTTTCGCTACTGCATAAGTGTATATCAAGACAGCTTAAATATAGAGTGGTAGACTCTTTGATGGCATTTGTGAGATGTCTACATGATCTTTTGGCATATATATTTTTGATAATGATAATAATTAGTATTGTAAACGTTTCATTTTTTTTTCTGGAAGAAATAAAACTTTTTTAGTCAAATTTCTATTTTCGTAACAGCTGCTGTTATTCTCACGAAATAGTTACAAAATAAACATGAAGATAAAAGCAGATAACAAAACATTTGTGAAAACCTCAAAAATATTATGTAGTTGAAGAAATATTGAATATTTACAGGAAATTGTGTATAAAAAAATATCTTGAGGAATGATTTAAATAGAGTAGAGTGTCTAATCAACATGCCTTCTAACTTGTATTGATTTCTAATTATTAACATAATTATTGTACATCTCAAATTAATTTGCAATTTCGTTAATCAGGTCGCCGGCTTTGCTTACTATGCGGAAGAGGCATCGCGCGATTCTTCTAATTCTGCAGATTTGCAAATTTTTGTAGTTGACTGACTTTAGCCTAGCTTGTTTGACTGTTTTTTATGCTCTATTTTTTATAATAATGAAAACATTCAATCGAAAATTAAAACAATCAAACCGATTGAATATCATCCCGACAAGTGTGGTGCAACATCGTGCCATATTTGTTAGAAAACATTCGTCGAGATAGATGTCATTTTACGGAGAATTCGCACACCAAGCATGCAATCTCAATTAAAAACAAATGTTCGTGGTCTCGTATTCCATAATCTGTCAGGTTATAACTTTATGATTAGTCAATTAATTAAAAAGGGTAAAATGAGCATACTGCCTATCAATATGGAAAAATACATTTCATTCACTCTGTATGATGATTGTACAGACATAGAATTTAGATTCATCGATTCTTTTCGTTTCCTCGATACATCTTTAGATAAATTAATAATCCAATAATGAACTTCAAAATTTTAAAAATAGAATTTAACCATTTAGACGATGGAACATTCAACCTTCTCAAAAAGAAGAGTGCATTTCCTTATAATTATGTAAAGTGTTTGGAAAAATTGGATGATAGTGAACTACCATCCATAGAATGTTTCTACAATAAATTAAATGATGAACAGTATTCTCATGCTCAAAAGCTTTCAAAATCACAAATTTGGGAAAATATTCAGATCTTTATTTGAAGACAGACGTTTTTTTGTTGAATGACATTTTTGAAAATTTCCGTAAAAAATGTTGAGCAACCTACGAGTTGGATCCTGCATGATACTACTATACCGGGATACACTTGGGATGCAATGTTAAAATTTATGCAAATTGGAATTGTTGATGGATGTAGATAAAATTATGTTTATTATGTTTTCGTGGGTGGAAGATTTGGAACAGTTGAACGTTATGAATATCGCAGATGAAGCGACGGAGGTATATTGTACTAGAAGTTGATCAATAATGCCAATAATAATCTATATCATCACCATTTGCAGTAGATCATCGAATACAACCCGGCTCAAAATTACCAAAATTAATGACGACACTCTACAACAAAAACTTGAAATCATGTTTGGCAAACGGTTTAGTAATAACTAGGCTTCACAAAATTTTAGAAATCAATCAGTCGAAGTGGTTACGACCATACATTGAACTGAATACTAATGTGAGGACTAACGCTACGAATGCTTTCGAGAAACATCTGTATAGGTGCCGTTTTCATAATAAAATTTGGTCTCCTGTTAATTTGAATCCTATATTAAAATTTCATAAATTTTTTGATTGAACATATAATTCAAAATTACTTTAAAAGAACGAGAGATAATGTGACTGACGTTATAAAAGTGATTGAAAAGTGCACTAACTTTATTCCGTGATCATGATATGAGTTACACAAATTAAAGAATTAACTTATTTCCCATAAGGAATTCATTATGAAATCGGCCCTAAGGTAGCCACTAACGCTGTTTTTAGCAAGACTATGGAGAATTTACGAAAACATAGAATAGGAAACTTGTAGGTAAGATCGTGAAAGGGACGCTACAGAGCTAAAAATAGCAAGTTCACAATTCCGAAACCGAACAATTTTCGATGAAAACTTGATAGCTATTGAATAACAAAAAGTTGAAGTTACTTTTAATAAACTGTATGTCGGCATGGCCATTTTAGATGTATGTATGTACGATTTCAATTATACTCACTTTATATGGATACTGACAATTTCATTTATGAACTGAAGTGTGAAGTTATCAAGGCAAATCTTTCCAAATTCGATACATCAGATTATAACAAATAATGAATAGAACGTGCCTCTGGCAAATAAAAAAGTATTGGGCTTAATGAAGGATGAAGCACTCATTTTAATGGTTTGCGCTCGAAAATGTAGGCATATAAGGTTCAGGGAGGAAAGGTGGTGAAAAATCTAAAGGAGTTAAAATAGAATTGTTTTTAAAGATTATGAGGGAACCTAATGATAAATCGGTGAGTCAACGTTGCATTCGCTCATATGAGGACATCAAGATGCTAAACACTTAAATTCTCTTTTTGAACCTCAGGCAAAGGTGTAAAAATGAAAGACTGGAATTACTACTGAAATTATTGAATTGATGAATGAGAGAAGGAAATACAAAAATGGTAACAATGATAAATACAAATAAATCCATAAACTAATAATAAAGGAAAAAAACGCAAAAGAAGCATGGTTGCAAGAAAAATATAAAGAAATTGAAGAACTTCAGGAAAAATATGACTCATTCAATCTGCACCGGAAGTTAAAGAAGGCGTCAGCAATGTAATTACAAATCACACGGCCTTACCGTTATACAAGACAAAGGCAACAAATATATTTGTGAAAAATAACTACAAATGAATAGATGGAGAGAGTATATAAAGGAACTTTTCGATGATGAAGGGGAACTAAGAGAGGATATACAGATCACCACCGAACCCAAAATTACCAAAGAGGAAGTCGGTGCAGCAATAGCAAGACTAAAGAATAATAAATCCCCTGGACCAGATGAAGTACATGGTGAATTGTTTAAGATGTTCAACGAGGAAAGCATATCACTGCTAACTAATTTCCTCAATAACATTTACGACACTGGTGAGATACCAGAGGATTGGTCGAATCGGTACTTGATAGGAACTAAATTCGAGTTAGTGAGTGACCATAAACCATTAATGACTTTATTTGGAGAAAATCGCAGTTTACCGCCTATGGTAGGAGGGCGTCTCCAACGTTGGTCATTGTTTTTATCGGGTTTTGATTATACTTTTCGGCATATAAAGGGGAAGTTAAACATACAGGCTGATGCTTTATTCTAGATGTCCAATTAGGCAATCCAACGACCTGTCAAAGAAAATCAATATGGCGTCTGGTTGGCAGACAACCTAAAACGTCGCATTTGTTTACTTGTGTTTTTCCTGGATTCTAAAGCTTTGTTAACAGTTTTGAAAGTGTGCGGGCGTTATTTCGTTGAGATTTTCTTATAATAAATACAGTGCTTTCATTCTGAAAGAATATTACCGTTAACATGCTTGGTGGTTGGTTGTGGAAGCCGGGCGGATCGGGACCGTTAGTTCATCATTTTCGCACACCTGCTGTTAGAACTCGGTGCATTACCCCCAAGTTTTATAGAGAAAAAGATGAGACATGTAGATCGCTGCGATCAAGAAGGATGATTTAACGGAATCGACTTTAAGAAAACAAAGATAGTATGTAGGAGACATTTCATTACAGGTAAACAAATCTGCAGACATGTTTCTGCTCAGTTTAAAACACATTATTTTGTTAATATAAACATATCCTATATCTTGACACTGTTGTAGGAAAACCTAGTGCTTTGAACTATGAGAATCATCCCCCATCACAGCACCAGCACATGGACCATACATCTCAAGCGCATCTGAAGCCAAAGTCTGATGAATGAAAGTTGAGATCAACAAAAATAAAGTACAGAGGCATGCGAACAAAGAGAACTGGTAAGTACCTAGAAACATTTTTTAAGAACTAGGGAACTTCTGTGTCTATTATTTGACAGTTATAGCATAACTTAGCTGTAGTGAATTGTACGAACAGCAAAAACTTTAGTGGAAGTGGCAAAAGAGCTGGAAATTTGAATATTTATCGTTCTATAAATTGACTAAATTATAATAATAATAATAAACCAACTAAGTAAACTCAAAACTGTACCACTTACACATTATAACATAATATTTTTTTATTGCCTGCCAAGTATAGTTGTTATTTTTAATCAAGATGAAGTTATTTGTAAAATATTTAAATTTACTATTTATAGTGTAACGAGGAATGTGTTCTGTAAAACAGAGGGCTGCAGCAAGACATGGACTGTGCTTCACAAACAGCCCTATAATATCAGGAAAGTACTTTACCAACAGGTTGAAATACTTATATTATGATATATTATGTTATTTTGAAGATTTTCTCTTTTGTATTGGATATATTTGTAAGAAAGTATTTGTAGTTTTAGGGGTATTAAAAGTAAAAATAATAAATATTTATTTATTGATTGTCTCAGAAAATCACAGGAAATATTCACATGTATTGTAAAGGGCATTGAATATTCAGTATAGGATATTATGTAACTAATAAATAAAATGTATGACAAATTAATAATTGTTTCATTCCACATTATTGTTATTCAGGGCCTATAGTAAGGATTCCAATAATGTACAAATTAAAACATGTAAATAACTCTATTTTATAGTGCTACTCATGACGAGATTAACATATAACGTCTGTGTTTTCATGCCATAATTTTTTCAAATGAAAAGTTTGCATGTTCAATCACTTCACTTAACACTTAAGATTTATTTAAACACTAAATACTATTTGGTAGAAGAAACACGAGAAAACTACGTGAACGTGGTACTGAGCAATACAAAACAATAGGAATTTACAACCCTATTTGCCAACCAGACGCCATCTTGACAACTGAAAAGTCACGTGGTTTGGGATGCCTAATAGCTGATAGCCAATAACCTAAAATAGAGGAATAGGGTTATGTCCACTTTGATTTTTGATTAGTTTGTGAATTTAAAACTATTGCAGAATTATCAAATATTTGCACAATTTCAAAAGGATCAATAAACAAGTTTTGACTTTATCTGTAGTTTGAGAATCTTTAAGATAAACTTTTTCTTTTACTTTATATTCTGGAAGCTTTCCTGAAATATTTTTATCAAATCTGATTTTTGCTTTTCCATTCTGACTTGCAGTTTTTGCTCGTGCAATTTTATAATAATGTTGCATACTATTGCTCAAATCACGTATTTATTTGGTAATACGGGCCTTCTTGTTAAACATAGATTCAGGTGGTATACTAGACGTATGACCAAAAAAGCCAGTTGTTTTGTTTTTAGTGTTATTATAACATATAACCGCCTATGGCAAAATATTAAAAGGATGTTCATCTGAATTTTCTGTCTTATGTGCCCGGAACATCTCCACAAGTGTTCCGTGAAATCTTTCTCAAGAACCATTCGATCGTGGATGGCCAACGCTAGAAAAAGTGAGTTTTATGTCATAAAGCGTGCCTAAATCTTTTATCAATGAATTATCAAATTCTCGACCATAATCGCATTGAATTCTCAAAGGTATTCCTAAATGTTAAAAGAATATTCATAAAGTATTTACTACTGTTGAAGCTTTTTTATTTGAAATAGGATAAGCTTGAGTAAATTTAGTTAACCCATCTCGAATTGTTGAACCGTAATTTCTTGTTATATACTCAAAAATATCAATATTGATTCTTTCAAACGGGGTTTTTGGTGTTTCTGTTATTACCAGAGGAGTTCTTACGACAGATTTTTACTTTTTGACAGGTTTCACAGTTCTTAATAAATTGTTCCACATATTTTGTAAGTCCTGTCCAGTTATACTTAGATTTTATACGTCGTATGGTTTCATTTATTCCGCGATATAAATTAATTTTACGCTTATGATATTGGTATAATATGATAGGAATTTCATCATAATCAGGTGTCTTACAATATTTTGACGTAATACAAATTTTAAATCAATATTTGCAAATATGAGAGAAAATATTTCTAAAATGGGTCACTCAAGATTATTTTCTATATAATAAGTTTTTAAAGGATCAAATTTATATTGCTCTTTAAATAATGAGTAAAATAATTGTTGAACTACAAACTCTGGATCGTAAGTAAGTGGTATTATAAAATACTTGCGATCTTTCACAGTCTTACTAGAAACAATATCTGCTGAATTTCTCCGAAAATCTAAATTTTCTTCAAAAATATGTTCAATAGGTAATCATTCAAAATAAGGTAACTATATTCTTATGAGTCTTATCTAGTAACTGGTCATTTGATGTTTCAATTTTTGAATAATCGATTATTGATTTTGTTTTATAAAAGTCAACAAATCTATTAAATTCATTTGTCATTAATTCGTCCTTTTCATCTATAAGTATTTCACTTTGTTGTGGTTGTATAGGATCATTAGGGTCTTTATTTGTTGATGGTGTAACCTCACTAGTTTCATTGGTAGCCAAAATTGTAATTTTAGATTGTAAATATGCACATACTTTAAAATGATTAATTTAAATTTTTGAAAGCATATCTGCATTTTTATTAATTTTGACTGGCTTTTACTCAATTTTGTAATCATATTCCTCCAGTTTGAGTCGCCAACTAGCTAGTCTGCTTCCGGGATCTTTGATGGAAAAGAGCCATGTTAATGGACGATGGTCAGTGAGTAGAGTAAATTTTCTTCCAAATAAATAAAGACGGAAATGTTTTACTACCCATACAATAGCAAGGAGTTCTCGTTCTATTGTCGAATATTTTGTTTCTGCACTACATAATGTTCGGGAAGCATAACTTACTTGAAGATCTTTACCAATGGGACCTTGTGATAAAACAGCGCCAATGGCAAATGCACTAGCATCGGTTGTGAGAATAATTGGTCCTTTGAAATTTGGGTATATCAAAATAGGACCTGAATTAAGTGCAGTTTTTAGATCATTGAAGGAATTTTTACATTCAGTATTAAAAATAAAAGGAACATCTTTCTGTAAAAGTCTTGTAAGGGGTTTGGAAATTTTGGCCAAAATTCGGTATAAAGCGACGATAACATCCTGCTAAACCAAGGAAAGATTTTAGGTCTTTTGGATTTTTAGGTTCCGGAAATTTTTTTATACACTCTGTTTTGGATGGATTTGTTTTGACACCATCTTGGGTAATAATATGTCCCAGATAAGCGACTTTTTTTCTAAGACATTCACATTTATTTGGTAGAATTTTTAAGTTGGCCTTTCGAAGTCTGTTAAAAACTTCAGTCAGACGAGAGACATGTTCATAAATATAGTGGAAGAGTAAGTTATTATGACATGTTTCATTTTGAATGCCAGGTAAATTGTCCATGACGCGTTGGAAAGTGGACGGTGCATTTTTGAGTCCAAACATCATACGAATGAATTCGTAATGACCATTATCAAATGCGAAGACTGTTTTGGATATATCCTTTGGGTCATTTTCGATTTGATGCCCCATGTCAAAGTTCCTGCAATACCTTTAATGTTTACATCTTTATTAAGAAACACAAGTTGGTTCGAATATAGATTCACTCTTTAAAAATAACCCTAATTGACTCTCCTGTGTCTATCAACATCATAAATTCTTTGCCAATAACACATATCCGAACGAAATTCAATCCGTTCACGCTTAAAATAACTTCGCCGTCAGCAGTTTTGTTCCTAGCTATAATAATACTACTGTCACTACTATTTATTATTTCATTATTTCCCGTCTCACTAGGCACAAAAAAACATCATTACAGCTGAGTTATCATCAAGTAAACTTTTCGCTCCGTGCGCTGACCTCCATTATTGTAACTCGAATTAAAACTACGATAATATCCCCTTTGCTTGTTGCCATTAGCATCTCTAACTCGAGAACCACTCTGATTAAAGTTTCTTCTGCCAGCGCCGGTTCCAAAGCCGTTACTGTTCTTCTCCCCGGGTGGTTAGTTTCTTTTATTAAAATTCTGATATAAATTTCGCTGGAAATTGTCTCTAGAACTCCCATGATTACCATAACCATTGCTAAATCCTCATCTAAAATTATTTTGGCCACGCATATGATACAACTGGGCGCCCCGGGGTGCCTGAAGTTCCTCATCTTTGGCACCATGTATCGCACCAGATAAGTTTGTGCTGTTACGAGCTTTTATTATCGTCCGCAATTTGCTATTCATTAACCCGTTCGCGAACACATTTACGGCCACCTTCTCGTTGGCGTTCTTAAGGGCATTTTAAATTTCGTCATTACCGTCAGCTTGAGCAATTGTTAACTGAGCCAACAATCCCTCAAGACACTTCGGTGGTACTACTACCTTGCCTAGTATTATTTAACTGAGATTTCAAGGTCACCGTCGATTTAACGCTTATGCAATGCTTTTTAATTTCAGCAATTAACAACTCGAACATCTCGTAATTCTTTCTATTCTACAGCAATACTATTCTGCATTTGCATATCTTCACTACGCAATGAGCTAATGAGTAGGCTTTAGGCATATCAAAATATCAATTTCTTTTTCAGCTATTAATTTATAATATTCAGTACTTTGTTCAAATGCTAAAAATTCAGAGTCTGTTTCCAAGACACTTGATAATTTTGAGATAAATGTGTTATTTCAGTTGTATAATTTTGAGTAACTTTGTGCAAAGACAAAGTTTTAAAATTCGTTATTAATTGTTTCGAATTCAAATCAATTACACAATTATAAATTTCTAAGAAATCTAAACCCAAAACTCCATCAAAATCAATATCGAGGTTATAAATATAAACTTTATGAAAATCTTTTTCAGCAAATGGAATAAGTGTAAACTCTGTTATCAACATTTTTTGATTGGTTATACATTGAATATTCAGGAAGTCTTTGAGAAAAACGTTTAACGGTGTTTTCTTTAAAAATCGAAATTCCTGCACCTGTATGAACAAGTAGCATATAATTTTAGAAGCGTCTTCAATATAATAGAGGGTCTTAGAATTAACTGTTAGAAATGGGTTTAAAGGAAAATTTGTTCAGGAAAATTTATATTCGGGTTCATGTCGTCTAAATTCAAAGTCTGAATTTGGGTTTTTATTTCCATAATTGACTTTTCCGTTGTTGGACAGTCTGGGGGATGGTCTTAGATTTGAGAAATGGGAAAATCCTGGAAATTTGAAATTTCAGGAGATTCGCAGTCTTGTGGATAATTTTCAAAATCAGGAGAATAGTCGGATGATTCTGAATAGTTAGTATAGTCTTCTTGGAATTCATTTTCAGAAACCTCTAGACTATTTTCGAAATAGTAATCTGAATCATTTTCACCATTAAAGCCGACTGAATGAGCTCTATGTTAAAAATTTGGATTCTTTTGAATTATGGATGGTCGTATCTGGGATTGTCCCTTTGAATTGGAAGGTCTTTGTTGACTAGGAACATTGTTGTTCGGTTAGTTTTGGAAATGCATTGGTCTCTGGAAATTATTATTGAAATTTGGGTTATAGCTTGGGCTGATGCTCTGTGCTGTTGACTCAAAAAAATATATATTTCTTTTTAATTATAACGTGATGATTCACTAACAGCAAGATCTACATAGGATTTGTCTTGTTCTCTGAGAAGCTTTCTGCAAAGGAGTGAGGACGCCTCCCTGGACCTCTTTTGTAAGTTGATTGTAGATTGTAGAATCCACCGTCGACGGTTAGGTCAGTTCCGACGTACCAGATTCTAATACTTCTTCTGCTTCTTCTTCTTCTTTGGACTTGTTAATTCTTCACTAGAATGTTTGGAAACCACCGTGATAATGAGGGGAAACTTGTCTTTGAAATAGGCCTTATTTTATCACTTTGTGTTGATTCTACTGACTGCGCCAATTTGTTATATCACTCAACTCCAAGATAAATTTTTAAAAACAATATTCATTGAACCAAAAATAATAAAATGATATGAACTTAACTTTACATGACTGTATGAATCTAGACTCACAAGTAGACTGACACATTCGTCAGAAGATTCACAAGTGATGTCGTTAGCTGGAGATCTAGTATTTATACATTCCAACGGATGATGATAATATTTAAAAGAGAATGGTTTTATTTATGGGCTTGAGTGTCGAGACTGTAATACTATAATAATTGTAATGGATGACTGCTATTTCCATTGATAATTATCAGAATAATGTCCAGAGAGGCGACGACAGGCAGAATAATGATGTTATAATGGGCCATGGTGGTGATCATTTGAAGAAACTGAAAGTTAAGAAAATGATCATAGAATAACGACAAGAGAAGGTAGAATTCGAAAAGCAGAAGCTATAGCTAAAGAAAGCCTGAAGTGCTTGCTTAGGAAAAGAAAGATCAATGCTTTGCATAAACAATCTGAAACGTCTAAACAAAGAAATACACGTTTGGCAAATGCTAGACGAGCCTATGTTAAGTCGAGGGCAAATAAAAAGCCTGAGGAAAGAAGTGGTAGATTATCGGCTTTGAAAAAGAAAAATGCAAGTTAGAGCAAATGAGAAGTCTGAGAGACGAGCAAGGTTGTTGGCTAATGGGGAAAGACATACCAGGTCATGAGCTGAAGTATTGCTGCATAAATATGAATAGTTTATGGTTCCGTTGAATCAGTATCCCGATAAAGTTTGTGGAATTTCCAGAAAGTTGTGTTTTGTTTTTAAATCTCGGCATAGTAAAAATGCAAATAAATATTTAAAGCTCCATTTTAAGGTAAAGTCCAGTTTACTCGTAGGGTAGACAGTGTAGTGATAGAATTAAGGATAATTCTAAGAAAACATGTCCACCGAAGGCTTATTGGAATAATATGTTGGTTGAGGATCCACCCGAGTGCATTAAAGTTTTCACAGAGGCAGAAATAAGAATGATTTCGAGAGTGATTCCGTATTTAAAGATAGCTCGATTGAGTGGAAAAGTTGGAGAACGGTGCTACCAAGAGCAGGAGATTTTGTTTGCCCAGGATATATTTAAATTGGCTGAGAAATTGCCCAATATGCTTCAGAGAACTACGGACAATTTAGGTATGGTCATAGACACAGAGCATTTGGAAAACTTGAATAAAGTTCGAACCTGGTGTGTATCCCGTAAGCGAATTAAAGCGGCACTGGATTGGCTGATGGTGCATAATGATTTGTATTCGGATATGAATGTTGATGAGAGCGTGTTAATGAATGATCAGGATTTATTTCAATTGATGCCAGAGTATGGCGCAGTTGATAACGCCTCTTCTAAATAAGGAATGGAGAATCTTGCGAGGATCTATCCATCAAGGAAATGCTGGTATTTTTAAACAGTACCCAGGCGTTTAATGTTGTGCGATGTCATTGGAAAGTAATGTGATGGCAAGAAGGTTAACTCCCGCCTCGGTGGACAACACGTGATTTTGAAAATGTCTCAATGCTTAATGGAGATAGAATTTATTGTGAAATCCGAGAACAGACCAAAGGAGATCGAACGGTTTATCCTGTTATGTTGAGAAAGGATATTTGGGGATTCAAAACTTGGATGTTATTAGAGATAATTTCAGAATGTTCAATGAAAATTTTTCAATTGATTATGATGTGAAATCTCATCTGACCGGTAATTTTTATGCAAATCTTAATTATGATAATGAGATAGCGATCATTTTAAAGGATGCGCTTAAAAGTTTGTTTGAATTCCACTTTAGAGGCATTTTCATTGCTATGGTTCTATGTTTGGGAGTATTGAATTATAATGACAGATTTTATTTAACTGATTCACATGCAAAAGGGGCACAAGGTGCGCCCCTAAAAGGAAATCGTCCAAGTACTAAAGTGAAAGTTGATTATGGAAGAGCATGTGTCATAAAATGTACTTCTGTTGAAGAACAATAGACCGATTGCTTTAAGAAAAAAATGTTCTGCGCATGCGCGGCCGGAAATTTGCAACGACAACTTTAATTTGAAATGTTACTCTTTTGAACGGAATGTACTTTGCATGTGCCCAAATAATTGCATGCTAATGGCTATCTCTGACCGTATCTACCAATTTCTTTATGAACTATGACATATATGCGCTTGTACCAGAGAAAACTGCTTCTACATAAAGCAGAATAAAGGTATAATATGGTCGATGAGCTGCGCATGCGGAGAATTGAAATCATTAATGCAATTCGTCTATTGTGTAAACGTGCATTTGGGTTCAAAAAGAGTGGTAAAGATAAAATTATCGTTGATCATTCGATGTATTTACTCTATTATGTTGATGTTACCAGGTTGGATTTACTCAGCAATGATGATCAAGACTCGGTGCATGTGAATTATAAAGAAATTAATGATGCTTGCCAAAAAATGCCTGAAGTTGTGGTTTTAGTTCTGTTTCATGCTGATACGATTGTTGATTTGCAATATGCTAATTTGAACACCGTTCATATTCCAATGCATACGGCTGCAATGATGCCAGTTGATGTCAGAGAATCGACAGTTGAAGATGAGGTAGAATATGATGAGGAACAAAATGTTATTTATCGTAAGACGGAGAGAAACATTGTCAACCCCCATCATAATCGGAGAGCCGAAGAGTTGGCATTTGTTAATTTGTTCCCGTATGGCAGAAATGGATTCAAAGAGAATCGTACAGCTAGAATTGAAGGGTCGAATTGATCGTTTGCCAAGAGTATCCCGTATTTGTTTCACTCTTTGTCATCTGTTGAGGCTGAGAAAGTTCGTGCTGCAGTGTCAGTGTGTTGTAATAATTTGAAGGTTAATAATAAAGGAGGAAAGGTGGAAGATGTGCATTTGTGTATGATAAAGATGCGTAGTACTGAAGCCTGTTGGAACAGTAATTTATGTGAACTGATAGCACAGATTAGATGTATCGAAAAAACTTTAATTATTGCGAACGATAAACCTTATGATGATCCATATAATCTAGGTGGAGATGATATGAGGAGACTGGTTGAAAGCAATCCATTTGCATTGAGTCGGCAGTTCTATTATAGATTTAGGCAATTATTGAAATTTATGAAGAGTCATGATTCGATATTCAGTGGTAAAGTGAGTCAGTACTGGTGGAGAGATGAGTTTCAGAACAGAGGCAGTTCACATATTCATATGGTGGTTTGGATTGAAGCTCATTTGCCTCTCGATACCCCAAAAGGTATTGAAGCTGTTGATAAAGTGATTATATGCAGCCTTCCCGAACCAGTTGAAAGGTTGTACGATTTGGTAACAAAATACCAAAGCAAGTATTTGATCAACCAGATAACGTGATCGCGACCAATCTTTGACGATTGTTCTCTTTGTGGGAATTGACAGAAAATATGCGACAGAGAGATGATCAAATATTTATAGATTTATTGAATGAGTTACGAATTGGGAAGTTGGAAAGTAGATATTTGTCACTATAGGAAGAGCACCAATTAACATAAGAGATCGGTGAATTTGCTATTGACAAAGCATTACGAATATTTCCAACTAATGCCGAGGTTAATATAGAAAGAAATAGAATAAAAAGAAATCAGGCACTTAAGATTTGAACCGTACCGATGAGTACAACTGCCATCTCCCTTTTTTTGTATGTTTGTATATTTGTGACACAAAATTAAATTTTAAGTTTTTTATTATGGACGTCTGACATTTGCCACAAGACGATCTGCCAGAGAGCAGCAGCGCTATTAGTTCACATAAATTACTGTTCCAACAGGCTGCAGTACCACGCATCTTTATCATACACAAATGCACATCTTCCACCTTTCCTCCTTTATTAATAACCTTCAAATTATTACAACACACTGACACTGGAGCACGAACTTTCTCAGCCTCAACAGATGACAAAGAGTGAAACAAATTCGGGATACTCTTGGCAAACGATCTATTTCACCCTTCAATTCTAGCTGTACGATTCTCTTTAAATCCATTTCTGCTATACGGGAACAAATTAACAAATGCCAACTCTTCGGCTCTCCGATTATGATGGGGGTTGACAATGTTTCTCTCCGTCTTACGATAAATAACATTTTGTTAGTCATCATATTGTTCCTCATCTTCAACTGTCGATTCTCTGACATCAGTTGGCATCATTGCAGCCGTATGCATTGGAATATGATCGGAGTTCAAATTAGCATATTGCGAATCAACAATCGTATAAGCATGAAACAAACCTAAATCCACAACTTCAGGCACTTTTTGACAAGCAACATTAATTTCATTATAATTCACATGCACCGAGTCTAGAGAGTAAATACATCGTATGATCAGCGAGACTTTTATCTTTACCACTCTTTTTGAACCCAACTGCACGTTTACACAATAGACGAATTGCATTAATGATTTCAATTCTCCACATGCGCGGCTCATCGACCATAGGATACCTTTATTCTACTTTCTCTGGTACAAGCGCATAGATGTCATAGTTCAAAAAGAAATTGCTTAGATTAGATTTCACATCGTAATCAATTGAAAAATTCTCAATGAACATTCTGAAACTGTCTCTAATAACATCCAAGTTTTGAATCCCCAAATATCCTTTCTCAACATAACAGGATAATCCTTTCGATCTCCTTTGGTCTGTTCTCGGATTTCACAATAAATTCTATCTCCATTAAGCAAGACATTATAAAAATTACGTGTTGTCCACCGAGGCAGGAGTTAACCTTCTTGCCATCACATTACTTTCCAATGACATCGCACAACATTAAAAGCCTGGGTACTGTTTAAAAATACCAGCATTTCCTTGATGGATCGATCCTCGCACGATTCTCCATTCCTTATTTAGTAGAGGCGTTATCAACTGCACCATACTCTTTCATCAATTGGGTAATTTCTCAGCCAATTTAAACATATCCTGGGCAAAACCATCTTTTCCACTCAATCGAGCTATCTTTAAATACGGAATGACTCTCAAAACCATTCTTATTTTGCCTCTGTGCTGCTCTCGGGTGGATCCTCAACCAACATATTATTCCAATACGCCTTCGGTGGACATGATTTCTTAGAATTATCCTTAATTTTATCACTACATCGTCTGCCCTGGACTTTACCTTCAAATTAAGCTTTAAATATTTATTTGCATTTTCACTAGCACTAGTATTCCGAGATTGAAAACAAAACACAACTTTCAGCAAATTCCACAAACTTTATCGGGATACTGATTCAATGGAACCATAAATGATTCATATTTATGCAGCAACACTTCAGCTCATGGCCTGGTATGTCTTTCCCCATTAGCCAACAACCTTGCCCGTCTCTCAGACTCCTCATTTGCTCTAATTTGCATGTTTCTTTTTCAAAGCCGATAATATACCACTTATTTTCTCAGGATTCTTATTTGCCCTCGACTTAACATAGGCTCGTCTAGCATTTGCCAAACGTGTATTTCTTTGATTAGACGTTTCAGATTGTTTATGCAAAGAATTGATCTTTCTTTTCCTTTACCTAAGCTAACACTTCGGGCTTTCTTTAGCTATAGCTTCTGCTTTTCGAATTCGACCTTCTCTTTTCGTTACTCTATAATCAATTTGTTGTCCTTTTCGTAACTTTCAGTTTGTTCAAATGATCACCACCATGGCCCATTATAACATCATCATTCTGCCCGTTGTCGCCTCTCTGGGCATTATTCTGATAATTATCAATGGAAATAGCAGTGATGCATTACAATTATTATAGTATTACAGTCTCAACCCTCAAGCCCATAAACAAAACCATTCCCTTATACATATTATCATCATCCGTTGGATTGTATAAATATTAGATCTCCAGCTAACGACATCACTTGTGAATCTTCTGACGAATGTGTCAGTCTACTTGTGAGTATAGATTCATACAGTCATGTAAAGTTAAGTTCATATCATTTTATTATTTTTGGTTTAATAAATATTGTTTTTAAAGTTATCTTGGAGTCGAGTGATATAACAAATTGGCGCAGTCAGTAGAATCAACTCAACGTGATTAAACAAGGCCTACTTCAAAAACAAGTTTCCCCTCATTATCACGGTGAAGAATTAACAAGTCCAAAGAAGAAGTAGAAGCAGAAGAAGTATTAGAATCTGGTACGTTGGGAGAACTCGGAACTGGCCTAACCGTCGACGGTGGATTCTACAATCTACAATCAACTTACAAAAGAGGCGTCCTCACTCCTTTGCGGTACACGATATTGGAATTAAAGTCTTGCATTTATATCCACCATCGAGGCATTCTCGGCAAAATATCCTTTTTTGTAGCGGTCGACTTGATGGCATTACAGTCGGTTACAAGTGTAAATTGGATTCCTAGAAGGTTAACCCTGAAATGTTTTAAAGAATTTACTACAGAAAGAGTTTCCTGCTCGTACAAGTGGTACTTTTCTTCAATTTTAGAAGTTCTTTTGCAGAAATATACAATAACTCTGATATTTCTATCACATTTCTGCAATAAAACGCCTCCATTACCAATGCTACTGGCATCAGTGAGAAGTTCCGTGGGTAAATATTGGTCAAATACGCAAAACAGTGGTCTGGATGTTAAGTGATCAATGATGTATTTTCTTGCAAGTTCTTGTTCCTCTGTCCATGCAAATGGTTCATTTCATTTGGTCTATATGATTATACAAGCAGTGCGAGAAGCAATTCCGGAATGAATTTCCGGAAATATCCAGCTAGACCCAAGAGCTGCCGAACCTGTTTTACTAATGTTGGGACTGGTGATTTCAGCTGCGCTTCTATTTTTCGCATTCCTGGGCGAATACCTTCCACTGACAATTCACGCCCTAAATATTCAATATTTTCTTGAAAAAATAGCATTTCTTTAAATTCAGAGAGAAACCTGCAAATTATCTCGTAAACTTCTAACGGAATGAGAATGTCATCTAAGTAGACTAATTTCACTGCATTTCTAAGATCCCCCAGGGCTTTATTGATTGCCCCCTGGAAAACGGCAGGCGCGTTAGCAAGGCCGAAGGGCATATGAATATATTTATAATGCCCATCGCGCGTGACGAATGCTATTTTATGTACACTATCGGGCGATATTGGTCCAGCGATGTAAATATTTTTCCTCGTCCCAACATGTCAAGTTGATCATCTTTTAGTTGGAGAGGATATATATTCTTTATAGAATGGGAATTCAGTTCTCTAAAGTCGAACATTCTGCCAGACCCCTTCTTTTTCCGGACCAGTATTATTGCGCTGGGGCATGGCGAGCTACTTTCCATAATTATGTTATTAACCATCCATAATGTCCCTAACAATATTTCTTTCTTCGGCGGACAAACGGTAAGGATTCCGGTTGGCAATATATTCATCACGTAATTTTATATACATAACAGCATTATTTACACATGAGACTGCGTTTTCATTTGCTATAATATTCTTAAAACGGGACAAAAGTTTGGTAAGATCTTGTTTATGAATTTCAAGAACATTAATATTTGTTTCGAAATTATCGGAAGAAGTATATAAAATCTGGGCAATTTTATAGCGAAAAATCTTGCTTCTTGTGTGATTAGTAATACAAACAATGACGGGTCATCGTATATGTTACATCCGAAAAGGTTGTCATACTCAAGAAAATCATCTGGTACAATGACAAATTTTACAGTTGTGGTGATATTAGACATCTCAAAAGCAGCTTCAAATTCCTGAGTCGCAGTGAACGTACCAGGAAGTATACCAGTAGTAGTCGTATGACATATTTAAAGTTTTTGTTGAAAATGTGGAGCGTATTGTTGAGCAACTAATGAGATGTCAGCGCCGGTATCAATCATGCCTGACGCCATCAATTTTTGCAGCAATTGATCTGTTAAATTTCTTAATACTACAATTCTGAATACTCTTAGGCTTGTCAATATTTTGACGAATGAAGCATCGCTCAGCGTCATGTCCAGTTTTTGCACAAAAAGAAGATACTTGGTTGTTGGTAGTGTTTGAAGTACTATAAAAATGGTTTGAATGAGTTTCTGTGTTTAGATCCTCCCTACAGTCTCTCTGCATATGTCCATCTTTTCCACACTTAAAACATTTAATTGGTCGATGTCTAGCTCCAACAGATGAACTGTCTCGATAGCGTTTGCGAGAATGTTCCCCTATATCGGTATATTGGGGTCCAGAGGGTTTGGAGAGGTAGTACCTTTGTTTCGGCTGGACTGAACACTGGTACATATATATATATATATATATATATATATAATGGCGACCGTTCAAACATTTAAAAATATAGATATATAGACCCTGATTAAAAAAATATATAGTATATTTTTTGATAAGAAATAGGCGAAAAAAAAAATTCAACCTTGAAGTGGAACGCGAACCCGGTCTGCTTTATATTCAACAGCCAAAACAAAAACCCCTAACCGAAAGGCTATGATACATACGGCAATATATATGTAATGACATATAGGTATACCAATGAAATTGAGAAATTTACCTTTCCGCTGGCTACAGGCCATCGGGATTTTTTTTTAGTAGTGCCACTCTATCTGAAATACATACAAAACCCATTACGCATCTTTCAATCTTTTTGTTGATTATTAAAGCAACTCCGTTTTTATTTCTGGTGGATGTATCTCCGCAGTAATACACTGTGTGATCAATGATTTCACATTGTCCAGAATTGGGCCACCTAACTTCACTGCATCCAAGAATACTGATGTTGTGTCTTTGCATCTCTTCAATAACGTTGTTTACCTTGCCTGCTTGGAAATGACTTCGTATATTCCATGTTCCAGTTTTATTGATTTGTTTGAGCTTCAATGTGGCTGAGATTTGACTTATTCCAGAATCACAGGGATTTCGCTGGATGACGACAGGGGAGTCCCTGTGCTCTAATTGTAATGATTCGCCCCCGCCGGACCTTGGCTTCCGTGAACCATGATCAGTAATATTAAAGTCATTGTTTGATTCTGCCATCGTGATCAACTAGGGAGAGTAGTTTCCCGTTGCTTTCTGAACCGCAGTGTCACAACCATTAAAACTGCTCAGTCATGCTTGTGACAATCCGCATTCAAACCGGTCCAGGATCATTTCCTATACGCTTTGAGGCGGTACTGGTGATCGCTTCTGCCCTTCGCCAGGAATGTTTATCGACCTCCCGGTCTAGATCCATACTGTTTTACGATAACAGGGTCACCTCGTGTAGGGTGTGGCTCTACGCCACGCAGTACGGTCTTGGCTAGAGAGAAGCTTACGACCCCTCAAAGGAGTTAACATCGCTGCATCTAGCCCTGAGGGGTGTGAGGACCAGTGTTCAGTCCACCCGAAACAAAGGTACTACCTCTCCAAACCCTCTCGACCCCAATATACCGATATAGGGGAACATTCTCGCAAACGCTATCGAGACAGTTCATCTGTTGGAGCTAGACATCGACCAATTAAATGTTTTAAGTGTGGAAAAGATGGACATATGCAGAGAGACTGTAGGGAGGATCTAAACACAGAAACTCATTCAAACCATTTTTATAGTACTTCAAACACTACCAACAACCAAGTATCTTCTTTTTGTGCAAAAACTGGACATGACGCTGAGCGATGCTTCATTCGTCAAAATATTGACAAGCCTAAGAGTATTCAGAATTGTAGTATTAAGAAATTTAACAGATCAATTGCTGCAAAAATTGATGGCGTCAGGCATGATTGATACCGGCGCTGACATCTCATTAGTTGCTCAACAATACGCTCCACATTTTCAACAAAAACTTTAAATATGTCATACGACTACTACTGGTATACTTCCTGGTACGTTCACTGCAACTCAGGAATTTGAAGCTGCTTTTGAGATGTCTAATATCACCACAACTGTAAAATTTGTCATTGTACCAGATGATTTTCTTGAGTATGACAACCTTTTCGGATGTAACATATACGATGACCCGTCATTGTTTGTATTACTAATCACACAAGAAGCAAGATTTTTCGCTATAAAATTGCCCAGATTTTATACACTTCTTCCGATAATTTCGAAACAAATATTAATGTTCTTGAAATTCATAAACAAGATCTTACCAAAGTTTTGTCCCGTTTTAAGAATATTATAGCAAATGAAAACGCTGTCTCATGTGTAAATAATGCTGTTATGTATATAAAATTACGTGATGAATATGTTGCCAACCGGAATCCTTACCGTTTGTCCGCCGAAGAAAGAAATATTGTTAGGGACATTATGGATGGTTAATAACATAATTATGGAAAGTAGCTCGCCATGCCCCAGCGCAATAATACTGGTCCGGAAAAAGAAGGGGTCTGGCAGAATGTTCGAGAAATGTTTAGAGAACTGAATTCCCATTCTATAAAGAATATATATCCTCTCCAACTAAAAGATGATCAACTTGACATGTTGGGACGAGGAAAAATATTTACATCGCTGGACCAATATCGCCCGATAGTGTACATAAAATAGCATTCGTCACGCGCGATGGGCATTATAAATATATTCATATGCCCTTCGGCCTTGCTAACGCGCCTGCCGTTTTCCAGGGGGCAATCAATAAAGCCCTGGGGGATCTTAGAAATGCAGTGAAATTAGTCTACTTAGATGACATTCTCATTCCGTTAGAAGTTTACGAGATAATTTGCAGGTTTCTCTCTGAATTTAAAGAAATGCTATTTTTTCAAGAAAATATTGAATATTTAGGGCGTGAATTGTCAGTGGAAGGTATTCGCCCAGGAATGCGAAAAATAGAAGCGCAGCTGAAATCACCAGTCCCAACATTAGTAAAACAGGTTCGGCAGCTCTTGGGTCTAGCTGGATATTTCCGGAAATTCATTCCGGAATTGCTTCTCGCACTGCTTGTATAATCATATAGACCAAATGAAATGAACCATTTGCATGGTCGCCATTTTGAAACTACTTACCCGATATTGCCCAATAACGAACTCGGCCGAGATATTTAAGAGTTTGATTTTTGTAGCACATTTGAACTTGATACCTCCAAAACTGCGACCTCTACCGAATAAAGTTAAACCTTAAAAAAGATCATAAAAGACCACCACGAAAACGACATTTAGAAGCTGAAGAATAATGACACTAGAGGAGAAGTGAAAAATCAAATAAACAACAAAATTGGAAACATTGCTGCAAACATCGACGAGGAAAATATAAATGTGGAGGATATGTGGAACAAGATTAAAGAGGCATGCAATTCTGTTACGGATAATGAACTGAAAGCCAGCAGTAGGGAGAAAAAACGACCATGGATGACTGAAGAAATACTGGACATGATGGAAGATCGAAGAAAGTACAGAAATAAAAATGAAATCACTTATAAAAAAATAAACGTAACAATTAGTCGAAAAATTAAGGAAGCAAAAGAACTATGGCTCCAGAACGAATGCATGGAGATTGAATCCTTAGAACGGAAACATGACACATTTAATCTACACAAGAAAATCAAAATCGTAACAGGAGGACAAAGTACACAAAGTAGGAACATGATACTGGATAAAAATAATAATCTAATTTATGACAGTCAAAAAGTACTTGAGAGATGGAGGGACTATATGGAAGAGCTGTTCAAGGAGGAACAGCAGACAGAGGTTGAAGTATCTGGGTCTTCAGGATCAGAAATAACTCTTGATGAAGTAAAAAAGCAATACAACGGCTTAAGAACAATAAGTCACCCGGTCCGGATAAGATATATGGGGAAATACTAAAACTTCTCGAAGACGAACAACTTAAAATACTAACAAGACTGCTCAATAAAATATACGCGTCTGGACAACTCCCTAGAGATTGCTTGACCTCCACATACATTCCTCTTCCTAAGAAAGCAAATGCCAATAGATGCTCCGGACTATCGAATTATCAGCTTGATAAGCCATGCGCTTAAAATTCTCCTAAATATTACACACTCTAGAATATATAGAAAGCTTGAAGACAACATAAGCAGTGTTCAGTTTGGATTTAGACAAGGTCATGGTACACGAGACGCGCTATTTTCGATTCAAGTTCTAATACAAAGAGCAAGAGACGTGAACTGTGATATACACGCCTGTTTCATCGATTTCGAGAAGGCATTCGACAGGGTGCAACACCACAAGCTGCTTCAAATGCTGAAAGATTCAGGAATCGACGATAGAGACTTACAACTCATTAAAAATTGATATTTGCAGCAGACGGCAACTATAAGAGTGGGCAATCAGAACTCGTAAAACGTAAAACGAGAAGTCCGTGCATTTTATCGCCGATGCTATTCAACATATACTCGGAAATGCTGTTCAGGGAGGCTGTCAGGAGAGTAAAAGAGGGCATACATATCAATGGCCAAATCATTAACAACTTGCGGTATGCAGATGACACAGTTCTGTTGGCTGATAGTGCGATTGGTCCAAAATCTTGATAGTAAAAGTGATGAGTCACAACACCAATTCACAGCCAACAATGAATCCTTAGAAGAAGTAAAAAATGTCACATACTTAGGATGCAGTTTAAATGCAGAATGAGATCACTCACAGGAAATAAGAAGTCGAATAGAGAAGGCGAGGGCAGTATTCAACCGCCTTAGAAGGATTCTCTGTAATATGAACTTAAGTATTGCAACAAGAACTCGAGCCTTGAGATGCTATGTCTTCTCCACTCTTCTATATGGTGTAGAAGCCTGGACCTTGACAGAAGCTACAAGTAAGAGATTGGAAGCCTTTGAAATGTGGTGCTACGGTCGAATGCTGAGAATCTCATATGTCTACCATGTTACAAACCAGAACGTACTCCAACGAATGCAGAAAGACCTGGAAATCCTACACTGTATAAAGACCCGAAAAATATCATATCTAGGGCATGTAATGCGCAGTGAAAAATATCAGGTCATACAAATCATCCTGCAAGGAAAAATAGAAGGTAGACGGTCTCAGGGGCGCAGGCGTACGTCATGGTTGAAGAACATAAGGCAATGGACTAGAATGACGACCGTAGAATTATTCAGGGCAGCTGTTAATAGGATCATGTGGGCCAATGTGATAGCCAACATCCACAGAGGATAGGCACTTAAAGAAGAAGATCGGTATATTTCTTTTCCAAATCTTGAACCGCTCTACGCTTACGAACAGTTCCCAGAAAACACATAAGCTCAGACAATTTCCTGAAATTCTGATTCTTAGCAATCGTACAAATGCCTCGTCATTGTATTCCATAAATAACTAATTCTACCAGATCTGCTTCCTCCCACTGTAGGCGGAGATTTCGAAGTAAATTTACTTTTTCAAAAACGTAAGCATCATACGTATTGCACGATTCACTGTTGTAGTTAGCAGCTTCAGACAACAAACGACCAAGATTTCTCTTGAGTGGAAAAGCTTCTAAAAATTCTCGTTGAAATATTTCCCATGTTTTTATTTCTGGTGACCACGTATGGAACCGAGTTTTAGATATCCCGTACAAAAAACGACCTAATCGAACTAATACTTGTTGATCAAACCATTCAAATTCATTCTTTATTGCATCTGTCAAATCAGGTCGAAATAAAGGCAAATCAATTTATTCAGGGGCCGTATGAGAGGATTTTATGGCTTTTACTAATTCTGATATCAAACCCACCATATCGAAGCTAGAAATATTATTTCTTTAATACTATACGAAGTCAGCAATCTTTATAACAAACAAAATGATAAGAATCAAATCATTAGTGTTCTAAAAACAAAGGAAAGCAATGATACACAAATTAAAAAGTATTCCCTCTGAGTACGATTAATTTGATAACGCCACAAAATTAAAGCGTACATCTAGTAGGGTCATCAATACCTGCCGCATAAAGGCTGGGCGCCATATAACCGCACCGTGCCCGTGAAATTCTCTCAACATCACGTGTCGAAGTGTTGGTGAACGTCTCGATAGGCCCCACTTGCCCGTGTCCGCACCGAGTAATTTCTTCCCACGGTCAGCTTAGGCTTATTTTGCATGCACAAAAATGTTGCAATGCTTAAGTTCGAGATAACTGAGAAGATGCTAATTATTGCAGAGGATATAAGTGCAAAAATTGTAGAAAAATATGGATTCAAAGCGCCTGAAAACAGAGATCTTATATAAAATAACGTCCAAGTTCATTGCAATGTTTGCCCATAGTTTATCTATATATTCTGCAATTCTCTACCTTCCATTTGATTGGATATATAGGATAGAAATTTTCTAATCTCTTAAATTAATTTTTCAATATTTATATTAGGAACTAAGAACTATTTTTTACGATCAAAATAAAACAGAAAATATATGAAATAAATATACTAATCGGAATCTATTTCCAGTATAATAATAATTATAATAATAGAAATAATATAATTACTGAAAGACCTGAAACTATATATTGCTGAAAGCAATCATATTGTAATTAAGTAACGGAGTTGGAAGAAAATTCTATAATTGAAGATTAAAATAATCTCTTGTTATCTACATACCACTTGAAGGCACAGTCATGAAGAAAGATAGTTGATTATACAAACATAAGTTTATTCTATTTTTATTTTTTTAGATACTGAATGACAAGGATTTGCATTATTCCTTTTTTTGGAAATATCTTCGGCCATCCCAAATGACTTCATAGAAAGAGGAGATATGTATTTCGATTACATGCAATTTCTTATGTTTCATCACTTTTTGTGCACAGTCAATATACACCGATCATTTTTTAAGAAAAAGAAATGACCTTAAGTAATAATAATTCATAATAGTTTTAAGAACAAAAATATGACAATGGCTACAAAAATTATTCGAGTGGATTATCGGTAAAATTCGACAATAGGCAAAATCGGTCCTGTAATTTTATTATGGCGGTCGAATAAACTTTACGTTTTATATTTATGATTCATGCATATGATCTAAAGATATCACTTTTTTAAAATTGTATTTAAGAAAAGAGATCGATATTCTCCCTGAGTACCTACCTATATAACTGTAGTGAAAGAAAAAAATATAATAATAATCCCCAACTTGGACAGTTATTTTATTGGATTATGTATAGGTGTCCACAATAATTCTCGTTTTCTGTCTTCAATAACTAAGATCCCAATAACATATAATAAATTATTATTAGAAAATAAACTCATATTGGAGAGCACCGAAACCAGGTATACTATAAGGAATTGTCTTTAATGGATTTGGGGCGTTTATTCTGGATATTGTAACGTGAAAACTCACCCGAATAATAAATTACACATACACACACACTAATATCGGTAAGAACATCCTGGAAATCCAGAAGCATGGAGAATATACTGAACTCGATTACTCTCGAATGAACATATTAGGAAATAACATAGAGCAAATAGAACACTGCTATCAACTCGAAGAATCTAGACTTTTAGATTAGATATATAAATAGCCGCGTCAATCACAGAAGAGGCAGTCAGTCAGACAGTTGAGTGTGTTCACTAGTGCATAGTGAATATAAATAAAAAGCTAAGTAATACTGTGAATATAAATAAGTATATAGTTGCCTAGTTGTTAGTGTAAGTAAATAAGTAAAAATAAATCGAATCCATTTTTAATTAAGGCCTATTCTCACCTAAGCGGCATCGAGCGTAGCGGCGTGGCGTGGCGCGAAACGAAGCGCAGCGTCATTTCGTAGAGGCTATTCCCACCTGAGCGGCATTTGGGAGCAGCAGTAACGAAAAAGTTTTTTTGGGGCCAATTTCAAGAACAAACTGTGATGAAAAATTGTTGGCAATATTTATTTTTCTACTTTCGATGATTTCTATCTATGACTGAATTTTTGTTATCTACTGTAATATAATGTGGAATTATTTTTCGCTTTTTTGATATCAGTAATTTATATGATAAAACAAAATTTTACCATTTTAAGTAGATATATTTAAGTAGATTTAAGTAGATGGCCTTATATAATTTGTAGGATTTAGTACCTATATTTTTGAAATTGTAAAATGGAATGAATCCGTAAATAAATAAACAACCTATACAGATGCAACAATAATAACTCTTTCCCAAACAGTTTTTGATTCAAATCATTTCAATTTAGAAATATATATTAACTCTTTGATAATTTAGTTTTTTTATAGTTGGTTCTCTTGAGACGTAAATGCAAAAGAAACAACACTTTCGTTAGTTTTCTTTCCAATTTCAGACCATACATTCTCCCGTCTATTTTGATTGCTGTAAGTCTTTTTCGGCATGTCATATAGTTCTTCTTATCTATTAATTTTTTTCCACATCCAAAACTAATTTTGCACCGCAAGATTTTGAGGTCGGCAGGCGTTCACGAGCGTCAAAGCATGAGTTGACGCGTGCCAACGCTCTCGGCCGCTTTGAGAAGATGACGCGTCGGGCCCGAACGCTGCGCTTGGCGCCGCTCCGTCTAAGTGAGGACCGTCTCATTCAATAACACGCAAACTATTGTGAGCGTCATTTTGACGCGTCGCGCCGCCCCGCGCCGCTTCGCTTTTTGCCGCTTAGATGAGAATAGGCCTTTAGAATTCCTGTTACATTGGTGTCAGGTGTAGGGTCATTGAGTGACTGTAAAAATTGGTCAGACTTTAAGAGACTGCGGTTTTGTGCAGATTTGAGTGTTTTTGAGAATTTTTGTTAGATTTAAGTTAAGTTTAAGACTCTTTTGTTCGCTTTCATGTGATTGTGAAGATTTTTGCTCGTTCTCGAGTTTGTGTGAAGAATTTTGTTCGTTTTCGTGTCGAAGACTTTAAAAACTGTATTGACTAATTGACTTTGTTAATAAGGACAATTAAAAATTAAATTAGTGCAGTTAACCGTAAAATAACTCAAAGAACAGTTGGAGGAGCGGGATTGTGACGATTACGGTAATAAAGCGACCCTCCAGAAACGGTTAAGGGACACTTTAATTGAGAAAGGAGAAGATCCTGATATAGTCGAGTTCCACTCCCCGGAAGAACTGTTACTGAAAGAGGTGAAGGAAGAAGTTTCTAGAACTCTTCAAGATGAAATTAAAGAAATTTCTAGAAATAATAATGAGAAACTCGAGGAAGTGACCAGGACATTTGGGGTGCAATTCGATGAAGTCTCGAAAAAGTTTGAAGACATTTCTAGAAATAATAATGAAAAATTCGAGGAAGTAACCAGGACATTTGGGGTGAAATTCGATGAAGTCTCTAAAAAGTTTGAAGATATTTCAAGAATAGTTGACAAAAACTTTGTAACGACAGAGAAGAACATGGAGCTACTGCCACAGAAAATCAAGACATTGGAAATGGCAGTTAAAAATGGTCACTGCAGTGTACAAAAAGACGAAAATCCGAGCCAGATATTCAATGGCGAAGATATAGGGGACTTAGCCGCAGGTAATAAGAGAGTTAAGCTGCCAAACTTTGATGGAAAGTGCTCCTGGTTAACCTATCGAAAACAGTTTGAAGCAGTGGCAATGGCTAATCAGTGAACCGAAGAACAGAAAGCTGTTTCCTTAACCGCTGCTTTACGAAATGATGCAGCAGACATCCTTAGGTCTATTCCGCACAGCCAGGCAAACTACCAAGTCTTGCTTTCTAAATTGGAGAATCGGTATGGAGACAGTCATCTCCAGCAAGTATACAAAGCACAATTGCGAACTCGGGTGCAACGTGCAAATGAGAGTCCGCAAGAGTTTGAAGGAGAGGTAGCTCGTATTCCTTGATGAAATTGCGGTGGACACATTTGTAAATGGATTGAGAGAGAGCGAGCTGCAGAAGAAGCACTAGCTACTGCTTTGGAGCATGAAGCCGCTAGCCAAACATTCCGAGGGCACCGTGTAAGAACAATCGATGACGAAGACCAATCCAATAGTCGCTATAATACATGATAAGGAAGCTTGTTACGGGGGCGCAATCGAAGAAGAGAGAGCCAAGGTGTTGGAACTGTGGTGAGCTAGGACTCGTACGCCGCAGTTGTAAAAAGAAGGTGCCCCAGTAATTACGGTCAACATGTCATCTTCTGGCGGAGCCTTTAGTTTATACATCGATGATGGAATCAATGGAGAAGACATAACACTCCTAATAGACAGCGGTGCAACAATCCATTCCTGGATATTACCAACAAAAATCCAACTCAGAACAGCAACTGTAGAGATAATGAGAACACATGGTAAAGCGAGCATGACCAGCAGCATTGGCAAGATCACCATCAAGCACAGAGTTTTAATCGCTGACATATCAGTTTATTTTGGGAATGGACCTTTTGAAGAAGCTTGGGGCTGTGTTGGATGTCAAAAATGGTGTCTTAAAGGTCGGCAATGAAGAACTGCCCCTTCGGATAACGAAGATATTGTCAGATTGATACCCGGCTATAGTGAAAAATATTGATGAACAACTTGGACGGATACTGCAAACCTGGAAGTCTGAGACTGGTCGAAGAAATAAATAACAAGGAATTTCTGACAGCTAAAGCTCTTGTTCGAATAACAGATGTCATTCCTGTCAGAGTAATAAATCTAAAGCAGAGTCCCATCAAGTTGAGCAAGGGAAGTATGTTTGGAAATTGTGTTCCTGTATCAGCGATATGCTCTGTAAGAATAACTAGTAAACCATCCAGGATCGGATATTCGAAAGAGATGATTGATGTGGCCATCAAGACTGTCCAAGACTTAGACGAGAAACAATTACGAAAAGTGAGAGATTTGATTGTAGAATTTCAGGACGTATTTGCGATGGAAGAAGAATAGAACAAGTATAGTAAAATTCGTGTTGGACACAGATGCCAACAATACAGCTATTGGTGCCGTCCTCTCGCAGATTCAAGACGGACAGGAGAAATTGTTTGCCTACTTCAGCAAGGTTTTGTCAAAATCAGAGAGGAATTATTGCGTTATCAGAAGGAAACTGTTGGGAGTAGAGAAAGCCTGCGAAAACTTTTATAAGTATTTGTATGGTCGCCACTTTCTAGTTCGAACTTACCATGCAGCGTTGAAGTGGCTCCTGCAATTCCGTAATCGTGAAGGGCAAGTGACAAGATGGTTAGAACGTCTTCAGGAATATAACTATGACATCGAGCACAGGGCAGAAAAAAATCATGGGAAGGCAGATGACCTATCCAGAAGACCGTGCAACTATAACTGCACCCACTGTTCACAGATGGAAGACAAGCTTTACCCTATACGACGAACAACCGTAGAGAATTAGGAATGGCAGCCCGAACAAATGAAACTGGCACAAGAGGACGTCCCATGTTTGAGAGTGGTCTTGGCAGGATATAAGTTTACGAAGCCCGGAAGTCTTGTGTTAAGAGATGATCTGCTGTATAGAACCTTTGAGTCTGAAGATGGTACTGAATCTAGATTACAACTAGTTGTGCCAAGAAGCAAAGTGCCGGAGGTACTATGTCAGCTACATGGTGGAGCCTCGGGTGGGCATTTTGGAGGCAAGACTCTGCAGAAGGTTCGAGAGCGATTCTATTGGGTGAATTGCAAAGAAGATGTGAGACGCTGGTGTCGAAAGAGTGAAGTGTGTGCAGCCAGCAATGGATCACTTGGCAGAAAACGAGCAACTATGAAACAATATAATGTTGGGAGTCCCATGGAGCGAGTCGCTGTGGATATTGAGGAACCATTTCCTGAAACGGACAATGGGAATAAGTATATCCTGGTAGCCATGGATTATTTCACAAAGTGGACAGAGGCGTACACAATCCCTAACCAAGAAGCATCGTCGCCGAGGCATTGGTGTAGGAATTCTTTTCACGTTTGGGCGTTCCTCTTGAAATCCATTCTGACCAAGGAAGAAACTTCAAGTCACACCTGTTCCAAGATGTGTGCTGAGTAATAGGTGCGAACATGACTATCGACCCCTTTTCATCCTCCGGAATGGTAGAGAGGATGAACCGAACCATGGGCAAGCACCTTGCTAAGGTTGTCTCAAAACATCAGAGATTGGGATCAGTACATCCATTTGTTCCTGATAGCCTATCGGGTGGCTTTAAAAGAAACAACTGGTCAAAATCCTGCTTGTTTAATGCTGGGGCGCGAGTTACGCCTACCCTGTGACCTGGAATTCGGCCGCAGACCTACAAAGGACAGTGTCGCAGGAAAAGTATACGTCGAGCAATTGAGAGCCAGGATGGATAAAGTTCACAAGTTAGCCAGGCAGAACATTCAGCTTACCAGTGATCAAATGGAACACCACTACAATACTCGATCAGCTGATGGAGTCTTCAACGTGGGAGACCTGGTTTGGCTCTATAATCCCAACGACGTCGAGGCCTTTGTCCCAAACTCCAGAGTCAATAGGAAGGTCCATATGAAATCTTAAAGAGGATAAATGACGTCATCTATCGTATCCGAAAGTTATCAAGGGGAAAAAAATTAGAATGGTGCACATAAACCGACTCGCACCATACGCCGGATCAAACAACCAGGAGGAAGTACGCGTGGTCCTTCAAGAAAAGAACGTTGAAGAGCAAATTGTCAGTTTCAACGAGTTCATGTCCGACTACGCGGATCGGAAGAAGGTCAGACTCGGTGTGACAGTTGAGGTTCAACAAGATCTTTTCAAACTGCCAGTCGACGGTTTTATTGCCCACTGTGTAGCGGAGGATCGTATGGACCAAGGAATTGCTCTGGTGTTTAAAAGAAAGTTTGAAAGATTGGATGAATTGTCAGCCCAACGACCAAGTGTGGGAAAAGTTCTGCGACTAGCAGATGGTAATCGGAACCTCTTGTATTTGGTTACGAAGAATCCACTTACAAGGACAACTGGCATTCACTGAAGAGCCTATGAAATGAAGTCAGGAATGATGACATCAAGAAGTTGCGTCTTCGGAAAATAGGCTGCGGGTTGGACGGGCTGGATTGGAAGATCGTGATCGAATACATCTACCAGGACGCTGGCGTGCAAATTAGCGTGTGTTGTTTCAATTCAAAAGGAGCATACTCGAGAAAGACGATAGACTGTTACTTCTTCAACGAGGGTGTTTGCCTGGTAGGAACCAATTATAGATTCCGCCATGGAACAGAAATGCACCAAGGATGATTCTGATCGGGACGATCAGATGCTAAGGAGGGGGGCAGTGTAACGTGAAAACTCACCCGACTAATAAAATACACATACACACACACGAATATCGGTAAGAACATCCTGGAAATCAAAAAGCGTGGAGAATATACTGGGATTACTCTTGAAGGAACATATTAGGAAATAACATAAAGCAAATGGAATACTGCTATCAACTCGAAGAATCTAGACTTTTAGGTTAGATATATAAATAGTCGCGTCAATCACAGAAGATGCAGTCAGTCAGACAGTTGAGTACGTTCATACACTAGTGCAAAGAGCAGTGAATATAAATAGAACTCTAAGTAATACTGTGAATATAAATGTGTATATAGTTGCCTAGTGTGAATAAATAAGTGAAAATAAATCAAACCCAGTTTTAATTAGAATTTCCCTTACAATATAATCTCATATTGATTAGGGGATTAGCATAACGATATTCTGCATCCTAAATATACGGGCTGAAATGGCCGTGTATTTTAGATAAATTTTATCAACAGAGGTTTCTAAGAAAAATACATATTTTTCATTCTAGTTTGAAACCTTAGGTAAATATCCTAAAATACAATGATATAAAAATTAGGTTTGGGAGAGTTCATGAATGAAGAAATAGTATTGCATCAAATAGACAGCGATGAATAGCAGAGGATGCATTTAAGTCAAATTTTTGTATTATTTTTCTTTTCAGGTAAGTACTCAGACAAAAGCTCTAATACAAATTAATTTTGTATTAAAAAATTTTATGAAATAATAATATTTTTGATATCGTGGGTTGCAATCATATATATGTAGGTATTTATTCAATGATGAAAATATGTACTCATTGACGATATACATCAAGTCATGCCTGTATAAAGGTACTATTTATATACTGTGAGGGAAAATAGATAAATAGATATGTAAAGGAAGATTTTTTTATGATAAAATTTATTTTCATAGGTATAGATATCACACTCATTTATTTAATCTCGATAATCTCAAAGATATTAAGTTCTTAGAAGTCACTGAATTAATTAATATGTTTGAGCTAAGTTTTTTACGAACTTAGTTGAAATTGGAATTAAAATTCAGAATTTTTACTGATAAAAAAATTAACTATATATCCAGTTTCGAAGTCAATTCGTATATATAAATATATTCAGAAAATTTACTTGCTAAAATAAAAATCAACGAGTCTGAGCAATTCTATCAAATTATATTAATTTATTTTTAAAATTATTCAACTACCTTCCTTTATAAAAGAGAAAGTCATCATTTGTCTAATTAACAAAATTATATTTAAAAATGTTGACACAGATCACTAGAAGAGCTTTATATACATATTCAAGACTGCACCGTGCTTATCAAGAACTCAAAACGCACGGCGCGGGCCCAGTGAGTTGGTGACGTGGCGGTCATGTAAGGACTAGGCCAATCATTTACATTGTTTGGTTCTTCACCGTATGACGCTCAACACACTGCCGTCACACAATGCGGTTATGTGGGGCCCCTTTTCTCTCGAAAAACGGACAACGGTTGTTGCGAAGATGTGGGCTCTAGCCCATTCATTTACATGGAGATATAATTAGATTCAACCGACTAAAATCTAGAAATCCATCTGTTAAAATAGCCCAACAGCTTATAACCAACAACTTTAACGGACATGAAGAGTGGATATCAAGCTGGCAGAGAAGGCACTCCTTGCTAGATCCAAAGAATCCACCACAGGGTTTCAACCTGCCCCGTAAAATTTGGGTTCGTTTAAACAGGATCTGGAGTGGTCATGGCAGAAGTGGATGGGCCTTGTTTAAATGGGGGATGCAAATGAGTTCGGAAAGCGATTGCGGTGCTGCTTCTCAAACAATGTATCACATCACCTATGAATGTCCGACTAGGAGATTTTCTGGTACAACTTCCGACTTTTAGCATGCAACACCGCGGTCCATCCAATGGCTAAACCAACTGGATATGGAGCTGTGATAATACCTACACAAAATTTTGTGTGCACATTATGTTTGTTTTCCATTTTTCTTTGCTGTGTTTGTACATTTAATTTCTATGCATATTTGTAGACGCCATCTGATAAATAAATAAATAAAAAATTTACATGGTTTCGTTCATCACCGTAGCACGCTCAACACTCGGCCGTGCTGCGGTGCGGTTATGTGGGTCCCGGCCTTATAGCAACCAAAGTGAAATGTCAGCATCATTTCGAATATAACGTATTATTAATTTACTTTCTCAGTGGACAATGGGTAGTCTCTCACTTCTGACGTTAATAATTAATACACATATAGGTCAGCCAAAAGTATAATGTAATACCAACTCATATAACAATAACAAAAATACACAAATCAGGCTAGAAAACAATAATCTGGATATTCTTCATTGAAAATGTTGCATACATCTTCCATACGCCTTTTACGATCACCATATCCTAAAATCATCCAAATTTCTATTCGTTCTTTTTCTGCTAAGTGATTCATAGTATCTGAACTTGTACTACCTCAGAAATTATTAAACTGAAAAGTCAGTAATCAATATTTAACTCGAAAATATAATCCTATAATAATAACAATATTAATATGCAGTGTTAGCTAAGAATTTATTAGTTGTTGCTAAGGACTCCTATTCAAACACTTACTTGTTCCTATGCACTAATAGTGTGTATAAAATTGAAAGCCGTTTTGTTACATTCTTTGCAAGCTTTAGTCACTTCTCCAGAACGGAGCTCTTTTCTCTCAATGTTCATCGATGGATACATCTTTCCATCATAAAAATATTACATTTACCTTTTGTACAATAATCATTTGCCTTGGAGTGAAGAGAACACACTTGTAAATAAGAAGTTAGGTACTTTCTTTCCCATTAAAAAAACATTTTCCCAAGCTAGGCTTCTATCAACTTTCTCGATCACTCCAATATTGTTTGCAATATAGATAAATCCTGATCCTTTAATGGGAAAGCGATGAAAGTGGATTGTCCTTTTTTCTGTTGTATCAAATGTATACACAAAAATTTGTATTGAAAATAGTTTTTTTATGGCATGATGTGTGAAATTCGCATATTCACGAATGTAAATAAATATTACCTGTCAGTTCTCAGTTGGCACTTTTATCAGCAATGGGCGTACGCATGGCTGGATTTGCCTAAAAGGTCTCTAAAAATATAATAAAATTTCTATCAGAAGATCTATACACATTTAAAATTACACAATTGAAATCTAATATAATAATTCTATGGCAGACATTTAACAGTGAAATTCAACTGACGTATTCAGGATCTTCTAATGAATAGAATGATAAATTCTAATAAGGATCAACTAACAGAAGATTTAATAACAAAAGAGAATCCTCAGATTAGGATATTGAACAAAACCTCATCTAATATAAATAATAATAATATATCAGAAGATATAATAGCCAGAAATGACTTGAAAAATGACGATTTTAACATCGTACACAAATATGAACAAAAAGACTGCGAACCAGCAATCACAACACAGGTGACTCCTTTTGTTTGTAATAAAATCATGAAATCTAAATCAATTTTCATTGAATACCAGAAATGCAAAGTAGTAGATGATTTTAATGATTCAAGATGTAAATGTGTTGTGGATATGGGCACGCTTGAAATGTGCAGGTGAACATGACGAAACGTTATGCAATGTGGCTGAAGTTAAATGTATAAATTGTGCTAGTGTAAAGCAATTTTTAAAAAAGAAAAGGAATATTTATCATACAGCAGGCGATAAGAAACAATGCGAAACGTACCACATGAGATGTGAATGCCACATTAGTCACACAAATTATCAGTGGAAACCTGAGATTCCAGATGGGTAAACAGCAATTTTTATTTTATTTATAAGTTATCTATTTCAGCTCTATGGAATTTATTCGAAATTTTAATACATGTAATGAAGAATATTTCCCTTATGTCATTTACATAAATATAAATGTAAATTTTATTCTATTATAACTCATCTTCTTGTTATGCATGTAAACATTAGAATTATTAAAAAAATGTTGTCTCTCTCAGATGGTTACTAGATAAATTTTATAAGAAACCAGACAATCCGTGGTATGAATAAAAACGAAGTACATTCTAATACTACAACTTCAAGTATTTACTTCGAAGTATCTGCTGCATCATGAAATATCTGGTCGGTTCCGGTAGTATTTGCTTAATGTCGAAGTATGTGCTAGACTTCTTGTATTATCTACTTTAAGTCTGTAGTATATGCTTCAAGATGTGTAGCATACCTATATCCCACTCCGTCTGATCAGCAGCAGCTTCAGCAAAATATGCATACATAACTGGTTGTTCTTCTACATCAAGTTCTTCGAACTGTTCATATGGATTGTTCAAAAACCTGGCACAATTATGTAGAATATCTCCACACATAATGTACCGACATATTCTATCAGTTTTAAGTCGGACTGGATAGTTTAACATTGGAAATCGCCTTTTCAGCTGTCCAAAGCATATTTCTATAACAACACGTTTTCTTGCATGTATCTTATTAAAATATCTTTCAATATTTGTTGCCGGATTTTGGAATGGTTAAGCATCTAAGGAGTTACAGCATATCCGGAATCATCCAAAATACATAATCTTTCTTGATTGTTATACATAACAGGGTACATGGAAGAATTATAACATATTCTAGAATCGTGGACCGATCCGGGCCATGTTGCATCTACGCTGGTAAACATCTCTACTGCCACAAGTGGCTTGTACGTGTACAGAAGGTTTAAAAATTTTTGACATGAGTGCAGTCAATTACCCCAATAACGTTGGCTGTTGCATGATGTATAGTGCATCCCATTTTGGTTGAGACAGCCAGGTATCTCGGTTGTTGTTGAGGATAGAACCTTGATGTTTTCACATTCCTTTGTCACTTCCTTGTGAAACTCAAGATGGCCTGAAGTAATTTTGCCTAACTTCTTCTGTTCATATGTTAACAATGCGTTTTTGAAAATTCACACTTTTTGGATTCCCCAAAGATCTACGAAGTTTCTCAGCAATAATGTCATATTGAAAACTTACCCCATAGAGAATTTTATGCAGAATCCAGTGGCGCATGCTTTTTTTTCGGGATATGGCAATGGATATACAACTCTAACTTAACACCCTGTATTTTATGATCTCCTTAAATTCCTTATTTTTTTCAATCAAAATAATATATAATATATGAACATGAAGTTCTAAAAAATGCACCAAAATCACTAAGACATTGAATTCCAATAGTGGGCTACGGTTTCTTCATACAACAAAGCTTCCAATTGAAGGAATATTACTTGTAAATTTTCCATGAAAGAAACAAAAACAATACTAACGCTAAATCACTAACAAAACACAAAACATACTTATTGAATTGTTTAATTTGATGTCCATTTTCCCTAACACATAATTGACTCACTTTCTCAATACGTCTTAATGCATTTAAAATATTAAGGGCCGTCTTTGTAAATTCTAGAAAGCTTTCTCTGTTGTTGCTCATAATAATATATACTCATAAAGTTTAAATGCTGTAAAATTACTAATACATTGAATTTTAATAGTAGCTTAGATTTCAAAGTCTCACTACAGGGATTATTATTTCTGATTTTTTTATAGTAGGTCACAGAGGATACAAATATTGTTGTTGTCTTTTGAAGCATTGTTTTATCAAGTGATAGTGGAGGAATCAACAAATCTGCTGTCATGATAATCAATTTTGATGTATTCTATTGGTATAGAGTAATAAATAGGTTATTCTATTGGTTTGTGCTTGACAATTTTGTGAATTTGTGAAATTTTATAATGGCTCTAAAAAAATTTTAAAACAACGAAAAGTGTGATATCATAAAATGTTTCAATCAGTGCCATGAACATGTTGACGAAGCTTTAGAATCATAAGTAAGTTTTAAAAACAAGATGTCATACAATGTCTTATTGTGAAATACTCGTTTACCTTATTAAATATGATTCAAATACTTCGTCAACATTTTCAGATTGAAACATTTTATTTTAAGACTATCATAACATGTCTCAAATTCACAAAATCGCCAAGCACAAATCCAATAGAACACATCAAAATTGATTATCATGACAGCAGATTTGTTGATTCCTCCTCAATCACTTGATAAAACAATGCTCCAAAAGGCAACAACAATATTTGTATCCTCTGTTACCTACTATAAAAAATCACAAATAATAATCGCTGTAGTAAGGCTTTGAAATCCATGGTACTATTAAAATTCAATGTGTTAGTAATTTTACAGCATTTTTGAAAACTTTATGTTTATATATTATTATGAGCAACAATAGAAGAATATTTCTAGAACTTACAAAGACGGCCTTTAAAATTGTATATGCATTAAGACGTATTGAGAAAGTACGTACACACATACTGTTGTAACTACTATCTATTTATATGAATGTGAAATCAAATGTAACTTTTTTTATAGTACCCTTGAAAATGGAATTAAACAATTACGAAAGCTCGGAGTGAGTTGAAAGAGTTCTCTTTTATTCATGCGGCCATTCCCAGTAACCACCCCATCTACATTTACAATATTCAGCAATTATTATCCTTCGTGAACTATATATATAGAGCTGAGCAAATTTGAACGGATGATAGGATTTTCAATGCATTTTTCCCAGATGAGTTGAGAAGAGTTGACCATCTGAATACTCTTCATTGAGGATCGATGTCAAATCAAGTATGCATCTGGTGCGCTGTTCCCCTTTCTGAAGACTGTATGTCTGCCTCGATTGAATTCAGATACTGAGACTCAGTTAATTAATAGCCAATAACGTTTGAATATAAAATCATTTCATGTGAATTCCAAAATGTATACAATGCATAAAGAGATGCAAATCTTAAAGTGGTATTTTGGGGGTCACTCCATGCAAGATACTATAAATTTGTTTATTGTGGCATTTGAAAATAGACCAATTTCCTCACAGTCCACCATTTCTCAAATTATTCAAAAATTCGAGAAATGTGGATGTGTTCAGAACTGCCTGAAGTGTCATAATGTTGATGAGCCACCACGTATAATACCAATCAATGAAGAACTTGAGAATTAACTGTTTGTGCCACTGTTAAAACCAAAAAAATCAATGTTTGGACAGGAATTTTAGGAGTCTATATGATAGGTCCCTTCTTTATCGATGGTAACCCGAACTGTGCTAAATATCTACAGCTCCTGCAAAATCAAATTATGCCGGCAGCTCAGCTACTTCCTATTAAATTAGGGGACATTTGGTTTCAACAGGATGGTTGTACAAGTCACAATGCACGACCAGTGACACAATTTCTCGAAAACACGTTTCCTGATCGATTGATATCTACACATAGTACGATTAAGTGGCCTCCCAGATCACCAGATTTATCTCCCAATGATTTCTTTCTTTGGGGATATCTGAGACATGAATTTCAGAGAGCTACAAATCTTGATGAATTAAGGGGGAAAATTATCCAGCATTGAGGCAACATTACGCCAAATTTACTCAGCGATATGAGATTATCTCTGTTTCACAGATTTGGCTATTGTTTTGCACAACAAGGTGGTTTATTTGAACCTTTATTACATTAGATTTGTAATTTTTCTATATTTTAGTTTATTAGTCAGAAGTTGTTTTTTAATTTCGTATGATGTAAGTTTTTGGTTTATTTTATCAGTAATCACCGTTATGTTTTATTTATTTTTTCTTGTATTATTCGTAGAATGTATTTTATTTTCAAAATCGCTATGGCGAAAAGGAACCACAACAGCTTTTTTCAGAAGAGAAAGGATTTGTCACATTTATTACAGCAAATTATTTCTCTCATACAATGGAACGTCCGTTGAGTAGGTTTTGTGATAAGATACTTATACGCACTCCTCGATGGCATTTTCGTACACGTACAACCTGTGTCTCGCTTCATCTTCGTATTTTGCACCCATACTCACCTCATTTCATTAATTAAAAAGATCTATTAGTTCATTAATGAATGAGATATATAAAATATAAAAATAAGATGAAGCTCTACACGTTTATGCTTTTGTTTAGTCGGACACAACCACCCACTAGAAGCGGATCACGTGATTTCAAGCTTGTTAGCTTTCATCAGCGCCACATAAGTGGAAGCTGTATCCAACTAAACAAAAGCAACTGGAAGTAGTCAAAAACTTTGAGACATTATCTACTAGTGGGACACAATTCGCGCCACCTAGGTATTGAGAGCACAATTACGTTTAACGTAAGTTTGTATAATAATTAAAGAGATCTATTAGTTCATTAATGAATGAGATATATAAAATATAAAAATAAGTTGAAGCTCTACACCTTTATGCTTTTGTTTAGTCGGACACAACCACACGTGATTTCAAGCTTGTTAGCTTTCATCAGCGCCTCATAAGTGGGCTAAAGTGGATTAAGTCCGACTAAACAAAAGCATAAAGGTGTAGAGCTTCATCTTATTTTTATATTTTATATATCTCATTCATTAATGAACTAATAGATCTCTTTCTCTCAATACCTAGGTGGCGCGAATTGTGTCCCACTGGTAGATAATGTCTCAAACTTTTTGACTACTTCCAGTTGCTTTTGTTAAGTTGGATACACTTATGTGGCGCTGATGAAAGCTAACAAGCTTGAAATCACGTGATTCGCTTCTAGTGGGTGGTTGTGTCCGACTAAACAAAAGCATAAAGGTGTAGAGTTTTAACTTATTTTTATATTTTATATATCTCATTCATTAATGAACTAATAGATCTTTTAAATTATTATACATACTTACGTTAAACGAAATTGTGCTCTCAATACCTAGGTGGCGCGAATTGTGTCCCACTGGTAGATAATGTCTCAAAGATTCTGACTACTTCCAGTTGCTTTTGTTTAGTTGGATACAGCTTCCACTTATGTGGCGCTGATGAAAGCTAACAAGCTTGAAATCACGTGATCCAATTCTAGTGGGTGGTTGTGTCCGACTAAACAAAAGCATAAAGGTGTAGAGCTTCATCTTATTTTTATATTTTATATATCTCATTCATTAATGAACTAATAGATCTCTTTAATTATTATACATACTTACGTTAAACGTAATTGTGCTCTCAATACCTAGGTGGCGCGAATTGTGTCCCACTGGTAAATAATGTCTCAAAGTTTTGACTACTTCCAGTTGCTTTTGTTTAGCTGGATACAGTTTCCATTTATGTGGCGCTGATGAAAGCTAACAAGCTTGAAATCACGTGATCCGCTTCTAGTGGGTGTAGAGCTTCATCTTATTTTTATATTATATATATATATATATATATATATATATATATATATATATATATAAATGAAGATATCTATATTTCAATATATAATAATGATAGATGCTCTACACCTTTGTGCTTTTATTTAGTTGGACACAACCACCACTAGAAGCGGATCACGTGATTTCAAGCTTGTTAGCTTTCATCAGCGCCACATAAGTGGAAGCTGTATCCAACTATACAAAAGCAACTGGAAGATAGTCGGAATTTACCAGACCAGATCTACCAGCGGGACACACTTCGCGCCACCTAGGTATTGAGAGCCTAATTACGTTTAACGTAAGGATATGTGTAAATGAAGATATCTATATTTCATAAATGAAAGAGTATATATAATATATATAATAATGATAGATGCTCTACACCTTTGTGCTTTTATTTAGTTGGACACAACCACCACTAGAAGCGGATCACGTGATTTCAAGCTTGTTAGCTTTCATCAGCGCCACTTAAGTGGAATCTGTATCCAACTAGACAAAAGCAAGTGGAAGATAGTCGGAATTTACCAGACCAGATCTACCAGCGGGACACACTTCGCGCCACCTAGGTATTGAGAGCCTAATTACGTTTAACGTAAGAATATGTGTAAATGAAGATATCTATTTTTCATAAATGAAAGAGTATATATAATATATATAATAATGATAGATGCTCTACACCTTTGTACTTTTATTTAGTTGGACACAACCACCACTAGAAGCGGATCACGTGATTTCAAGCTTGTTAGCTTTCATCAGCACCACATAAGTGGAAGCTGTAATATATATATATATATATATATATATATATATATATATATATATGAGTCGACCTTCTGAATACTCTTTATTGAGGATCGCTATGCATCACGAAGATGAAGCGGGACACAGGTTGTACGTGTACGAAAATGCCATCGAGGAGTGCGTATAAGTATCTTATCACAAAACCTACTCAACGGACGTTCCATTGTATGAGAGAAATGATTTGCTGTAATAAATCTGAAAATTGCTGTTGTGGTTCCTTTTCGCCATAGTGATTCTGAAAATAAAATACATTATACGAATAATAAAAGAAAAAATAAACAAAACATAATGGTGATTACTGAAAAAATAAACTAAAAACTTACATCATACGAAATTAAAAAACAACTTCTGACTAATAAACTAAAATATAAAAAAACTACAAATCTAATGTAATAAAGGTATTGAATATTCAGGCCCATTTCACTATTTAAATTTTTCTTCGCTTTGGCAGGATCGCCATGCGTTGGGTTAATTTTTAGCACCTTTTCGAGGGCAAGGACAACGCCTGGTACTCTTTTAGGTGTGTCTTTATTCAGGTCTGTTTTACATTTGTTGTTTTTATATGCTTATATTTTACAAAAGGTATATTGCCATACATAGCAATATTGGAATGATTATGCGGCAATTAGATTATTACACAATTAGAAGGTTAATGCCCCAGCCACGCGCCATCCTAGTTTGGGCAAATACATGGACGTGCACGGGGAACTGCATTACCTAACGCAGATGTTCTGAGAAAGACGAAGCAGGAGGAAATTGTTAATCGGTTAGGATTAAAGCACGGATTCTTTGAGAAATTTACAAATTGCCAAATACACTTCTCATTTTAGTTCAATTCACGCGATTGGATTAGATCCTTTTTTGTATTTATTGGCTTCCTGAACGAAGCTTATTACATAAAACTTGTTATCGAAGTAAAGCAAAAGTTTACGACTCTGTTGATGCTACTGGGATTCAGAATTACCATGCCCATTGAAAGTTTGAATTCCACAAGGAAAACTGTGAATAGAAAGTCATCTTATACAGGGTGTTTCATAATATATGCGCAGGACTTGAGGATTTGATAGCTCGTCTCTAAAATGCACCATTTTCGAGATACAGGGTGTTGAAATTGAAAAGAAAAATGTTTTTTGTGAATATCTCCGGAACCGTTTATAGTACAGAAAACAGATTTTGTAGGAGTAGTGGTTGTTTTTCCCCAGTTTCTACGCCAATGGAAAAAGTACGGTTTTTTGAGGCGCCCATTTGAAATGCCAATGTTTTCTACACCAAAAATTTACTATTAGTCGTGAAAAATCAACTTTTATGTTGAAAAAGCACGGTACATTTTTTTAAATACAATTTTTGTATTTATTAATCAAACAAAATTTATGTAAACGTTAGAACAAGTAAGAAAAGCTAAAATCGACCCTGTTTTTTCAACATAAAAGTTATTTTTCTCGAAAACGGTCGACTTTAGAGCTCACGACCAACAGTATCTTTTTTGTGTAGAAAACATTGGCGGTTCAATGGGGTGCCTCAAAACCGTACTTTTTCCATTAGCGTAGAAATTGGGGAGAAAAACAACCACTACTCCTTCAAAATCTTCAATTATAAATTAACAAAAAAAATTTTTTTACTCAAAACTTAACTTATTATGAATGGAAAATGCTTACAAAAGCAGTACTATGAACGGTTCCGGAGATATTCACAAAAACCGATTTTTTCCACACCCTGTATCTCGAAAATGGTACATTTTAGAGGGTACGTTAAAATAAACTTTTTTTCATATTTTTTGATGAGCCATCAACATCTTCAAGTCCTGCTCATATATTATGAAACACCCTGTATATTTCTGTATCATTATATGTGGATATGCGGAAATGATCCCGATACTGCACAGAAGTTATCTGTGAGTTGTTCAGTTTATCAAATGGTATCTGCAAGACATGATGCATCATTCCTGACTTTTGTTTTACTGAAATTGTTAGATCTGGTGCTCCTAAACCAACAATTATGGTGACTGATTGAAGGCTCTACTAGTTGTAGAGCGCTGTATAGATGAGTATTATCGCCGCCCGCTATTGTGTGTCCTGACTGTCACGTAGTTGGTATAGGTTTATAGGTTATACACGTAAGGATACGTAAACTACGAAAGAGAGGGGACTCGTAACATCCATTACCTGCGCGTGTGTTTTGTGACCAAATTATGAAGAAGACGCCATTTTTTGGTGACAAACATTAGTGGTGACTTCGATAGAATTATGTGATTTTGTGACTAAATTTGTGATCAAAACTTCAATATTTTCATTGGATTATTATGGTAGGTTGTTCTACTAATGGCCGCAGTGAGCAAAAGGGGCCAGGGATTACATTTAACAGGTAAAAAGCAATGTATAGTTTTCTTGGTTACAAAATTCAAACTTATTCTATTATAAACATATTATTTGTAAAATAATCATACTTCAAGTCAGGCCTTACCTAAAATATCCTATTCCTATTTATTTCAAGTTGTACATTTTGTTCGTTAGTCTGTAATATTAGTTAGAAATCAAAAGTTGAACTAATCGTACATGGTTTTTCCAGTGACGTTGCACCTACATAACAATTTTATTTTAATATAATGACATATCAACATAGAAGCTTTTCCGCCACTTTTCAGGGTTTAAAAAATGTTTCTGTAATGTAAATATATAGGTAAAATATTTGTTTTTCAGATTTGCTATCAAAGATCCCAACAGAGTTGTACTTTGGACTCAAAAAATGGACAGGGCTGCTTGGGTAGTCACCCAAAATAACAAAATTAGCTCAAAGCACTTTATCGTATTTGGGAAAGAAACTCGCCTGCGTGATGATGCAGTACCTGTGATTTTTGGTCAATTGCTAATTCCAAATTGTTGTGTAAGTATATTGCAGGCCTTGTGACATGCCAGTTATTGAAAAAAATATGAAGAGAGTCAGTTTCTTCTAAGGATATAAATGTAAGATTACATCTTGTGATGAAGAGATAATTTAAAGTAATAGATCCTGTAAGAAATCAGTTCACTAAGCTCGTATTATTTAAGGGACAATAATGTAAATTATCAGTAAGTTTCACAAATTGGTAAATAATTGAATACGCTGAATCTCTTTTACTGTTGTTATTTAATATTTTATATAATTGTTATTTCTATTTTATAAAACTTGAACTCTATATTTTTGTTTTTATTTAAATAATTACAATAGCTACAAACAATCACGTAATTGGAGAGTCACGAATAAATGTTTCCGTCTACCTATGTGAATTTGAATTAAAATGTAAAAGGTATTGGAGTATTGTGTGATATGATGGATAATATTCTTGGTTCCCCTCTCTGTCCTAGTCTAAGGCTCTACGCATACCACTGAATAACAGACAGGACACACAATGGCGGGTGGCAATAATACTCATCGCTCTAAGCGCTCTACTAATTGGTGTGGCTAGTGCTTTCGCTGAATGTGCGGATTTGAAACACTACATGAGCGTATGTTATGAACATATAGTTTTGCACAAAGTAGTAAAGCTTCCTGATTGTTGTTTACTACTTGACGTAAGTCACTTCATTGCTCAAGTTGGCAAGATGGAACTGCCTCAAAGGACAGAAATCGAAAGTTAGGCAGTTTTATCTTCGTGCTTTAGGGCATGTGTATCTGATGATTTTTGTGACATCGAAAATGGCTTAAGGTCTATTTTAATAGTGGCTCTGAGCGAACACAGTGGGACTAACGAAGTAGGGACAGAATACTTATCGAGAAGATATCATGTTGATAATATAATCTAAGGTACGTCAAACATTCTTGAATCCACGGAAGAAAAAGAAGAGAGTGAATCAGTTAGTGAGGAGCAAGACAAGGAGAATAATGGGATCGAATCAATTTTATATTCTGAGGATTCTGCAGCCTGCACATGGATTGACTGGGCAACTTCGCTATATTGGGAAGCTGTAAAAATTTCTATGCAGAGGAGGAAAACTTAAATAACCTAAACCCTTCCAATATTCGAAATGTCGCATAAATTTTGAAAGATCTAATGTATTATCTTCCTTTATGGACAGCAATTATTTATCCAACTTTAAAAATTGGATTCAATAAGGTCCTCGTCCGTAGTGGAAGGTCAATTTTCGAAGGCGAAAACATTTGAGTTTGATCAACTGCCATTACGTGTTGACAAATTGGTCTTAAAACACCTCTCTTGGATTAAAGGTAAAGTTAAGTTATTAGGCAGTGTTAAACGCGGAGAATCGAGAAAAAGCATGCTTGAATAATCGAAAATACTCTGAAGACTCCTTCAACGAAAAAGAGAATTGGAGGGGAAAATCTGAGAAAGACAAAGCAGCCAAGTTAAATCACGAATCTTTCTGCAGTTATACCGAGGATCCTTCACTAGATAATAGCAGTAAACAAGATTTCCAAACCTCAATATCCAGAGCCGACGAAGCTATCGATAGTATTAAAGATCAGATAAACACTTATGAGAAGAGCTGTCATTTTGAAACTGATGACAGTTTCAAACTCGAAGAAGTTAATTCTACAAATAACTTTACATTTGGCAAAGAAAACAACATAAGTTTAGAGACAACAACAAAAAGACCACACTGCACACGCTTGCCAGCAACAATAATTATTTATGCGACTATGGTGACTGGGATTCTACAAAAGGATTTAACACTATTCCATTACCTTTACTACCGAATAGTATTATATCTCCAGAAATAAAAATAAAAACTGTGAAGTATCATGTCACAAATACATGCGCTTTCGATTCCTTGATTACGTTGATTATGCAAGCAGTACTACAGAGTGAGGATTTTAAAAACGAACTTCAATCAGCTGACTTACCTAAATCTTGCTTTGAAAATTGTCGAGAAGGGAAAATACGAAAAAGTTGATTTCAAGACTCGATTCGACATATTGTATGTTATCAATTTCCTGAAGAAAATGGATGGAAACTCGCAGACTGCTGTCTTTGGATGCCAACTGCAATGTAACACACTTATATGAGCATTATTCGAGAAGTGTTCATTTTATTCCACAATTTCATCATGTGGTCGAAACGAGAGCCAACAGTAATACGACTGAATTATCTCCCTGTAGATACACACATTGTTTTCGAGAAAGGTTATGAATTCCTCCAAGACGCTACTGACAATGTTAATAAATGCCGTCAAAATAATCCTTTTTGTGAAACGTGTCAGGCCCCAGCTTCCGTAAGAACAGAGTTTAGTTCATACAAAGTGCTTGATCTTAGCATTTCAAGTTGCACTTTAAACAAGGAAGTTTTTCCTGACAACCGAAGATAAAATGTATTCTGGGTGCAGTCACGAAATCACCAAAACTCAATGATCAGGAGTATATTCTTATAGGGCTTGTTCATTATACATTATTTTCCATTAAGAGTGGGCACTACCTACAAATCATTCGTTTTCAATGGAGAATATTGGAGGGAATATGACGACCTAAGTTCGCAACCAAAAAAATGTTTCAAGTCATACAGAAGTACTACCTCATATTGTTATGTACGTTTAAAAGTGCCGCAAGTAAAAAGGTTCCATTTGAAGAAAATTTTCTACGGAAATACACACTGAAGGGAACAAAATTTACCATCAAGTAAAGACTGAAAATTAATGAATCAATAGTATTCAATTTATGCTAGTCACAAATGTTATACAATGAACTTATCAGTTTAATTTTAAGCATTAGTTATTCCTTGTTTATTTCGTCATTTTTTAAAATTTTGGTTCAAGTTTAATTATGTCCCTTTTGGGGGAAACTTTGTTTAAACTTTGGACCATTTTATGAGAGGACTTTATTTTGCTTTAGACAATTTAGGAATAGGAATTTATTAGTTGTATTTTAAGCGTGATATTTATTTTATTCTTTGTTTCATTATTTCTTAATTTTGGTTTATGTCCCTTTTGGGGGAAACTTTGTTTAAACTTTGAACCATTTTATGGTGAGGCATTTTCTTTGCTTTCAAGAGAGAACTTATAAGTTGTATTTTAACCTATACCTATGGTATTTAGTTATTCTTTGTTTGTTTCATTATTTTTTTTATTTTTGTTTATGTCCCCTTAGGGGGAAGCTTTGTTTACATTTTGAACCATTTTATGAGAATAATTTATTTTGCTTTCAAGAGAGAACTTATCAGTTGTATTTTAAGTACTTATGATATTTAGTTATTCTTTGTTTGTTTCATTATTCATTATTTTTCTATTTTTGTTTATGTTTCGTTTATGACCCTATTGGGAAAAACTATGTTCAAATTTTATGAGAAGACTTTATTTTGCTTTCAAGAGAGAAATTATCAGTTGTATTTTAAGTACCTATGGTATTCAGTTATTCTTTGTTTCATTATTTTTTTATTTCTGTTTATGTCCCTTTTGGGGGAAACTTTGTTTACATTTTGAACCATTTTATGAGAAGAATTTATTTGGCTTTTGAGAGACAACTTATCAGTTGTATTTTAAGTACCTGTGATATTTAGTTATTCTTTGTTTGCTTCATTATTCATTATTTTTCTGTTTTTGTTTATGTTTCGCTTATGACCCAATTGGGAAAAACTTTGTTCAAATTTTATGAGATGACTTTATTTTGTTTTCAAGGGAGAACTTATCAGTTGTATTTTAAGTACCTATTGTATTCAGTTATTCTTTGTTTGTTTCATCATTTTTTTATTTTGATTTATGTCCCTTTTGGGGGAAACTTTGTTTACATTTTGAACCATTTTATGAGAGGAATTTATTTTGCTTTCAAGAGAGAACTTATCAGTTGTATTTTAAGTACTTATGATATTTAGTTATTCTTTGTTTGTTTCATTATTCATTATTTTTCTATTTTTGTTTATGTTTCGTTTATGACCCAATTGGGAAAAACTTTGTTCAAATTTTATGAGAAGACTTTATTAGGTAAATTTCTTATAGAAATATACCTATTGCGATCGTTCACACTTTTGAATTTCGAAAAAATTTCAACGGCATGTTGTTATATGTCTATAAGTTAGTCCAAAAAAACATTTGGTTCAAATGTTTATATATATATATATATATATATATATATATATATATATATATATATGTTATATGGGACTTTATGATGACCTAGCAGTTCCCAGATACCAAGTACATCGCCTGACAATAACCTTCATTAATTCCAAGAACTTTCCGCAGAACTTGCAGTATCCATGGATATCAACTTGCAGCATAGCATGTGTTCTCAGATAACACACCGTGCAAGAATCGCCATGGGAACATGAACTCATACGTGACAAAAACTGCTAATTGTGCATTAATTTAAGTATAAGTACACGAGCATTGTTGCTCCGATATAGTTAGTAAGAATCTTAGTTGTTAGACAAATCTATGTTAGTTTTCATTTTGAATTTTATAATATTGAATAAATCTTTTTTAAAAAGTAAATCTTGTGAAAAGTTATATAAAATTGGTGTCAGAAGTGGGATCCTTCTACACAACAGAACACGGCAGTCCTAACTAGGTGATCCAGAAGACATCAGAACAAGGCAGTCCCAACTGTGTGTGGTGGTTCCTAAACCTTTAAGAGGAAAACAAACCCAGCAGCCAGCAACCAGCCCTTTATAGAAGACCTCTTCAACGCCGGAAACAAGTAAACACTCATCCGACGTACAGACAGAGCCAGCTATAAATGTGGATTATACTGTAAGTACATTAAGAATCATCTCGTTTTTTTTCTCTCATTTCAATTAATTTAATTGCTATAAGGATAAGATATACAGTTCTCTTGCCCATTATTCCCATAATTTCAAACCCTTCGTGAAATATTTTATGATATTAAGATCTAAAAAACAAAAAATGCCAGGAAACGCTAATAACAATAGCGACACTGGAGCCCTTCCAGAAGGTTCAAATAACACTATCGTAATTGAACCGTACAAACTAAACGAAATATTTTCGGTCGTACCGGAGTTTGACGGCAATCAGATCTTCCTAAATACATTCATTTTATCATGCACTACAGCTTTCAATATGTGCGTAGGAAATCAGAAAACTCTCTTAAGCCTATATATAAAAAATAAGTTACGTGGTCGAGCGGCTGAACTGATTAATTCACGTAACCCGGCTACATGGCCAGAAATAAGAACTTTGTTAGAGAATCATTTCGGAGACTCGAGAGACTTGTCTTCGTTGATTCAAGACCTTCAACGATTAAAACAACTAGCGAACGAATTTCCATTGACATTCATCACACGGCTACAGTCTCACGAAGCGAAAATGTACGCTTCAATTAATAAGCAGAGCTTTACTCAAGAGGAAAAGAACGCACAGACGCGACTTGTCGAGACAATGACTCTTAACACCCTTTTGACGGGACTTGAGCCTAAACTAGGACAAATAGTTAGAGCAAGTGACCCGACAAACATACTAACAGCTACAAACAGGGTTAGAAGAGAATTACAACTGAACTACTTCGAAACTCAAAAGTTCCATACTCACAATACGAATAAAACCACGACAGCACCTCCGCGTAGATCTAATCCCGGTCCACCTCCGAAGCAATGCTTCAATTGCAAACGCCTTGGACACACCAGTAATGAGTGCCGACAGAGGACATTTACGCAAAATAATTTCGGAGCAAATTCCCAAAACCAAATAAGACCGCCATTCCAACAACAGCAACAACAGCAACACTTTCAACAATCACAACGATTCCAGCCGAACTTTAGGCCCAATCAGAATGTTGGCAGTGATCACCGACCTTCAGTCATCCGTCCCAATCCTAACATAGGAAACCCGAGACCGAGCGTAGTTCAACCTAACCCAAACTATCATAATAGAACATACCACCTCAATTACGGTCAGGATCATTATCAAACTGAACAATACGAAAATCAACCTCCTGTTGCTTACCCATGTTATGAGGAAACACAGCAATATTCCGAATTCCCAGATAGTAACTATTATAGCGAAGCTACAGACCCTTCAAATCAGGATTTTTGCCAAGACCCGCCTATACCGGTGGATCCTCCGAACTCAGACTCGGACTTAGCCGAAATCCAAGCTCAAATTCAATCAATCAATCTGGAAGACTACAATCCGAACGCGAACTTCCCCGAACAAAACTTTCTATAAGCCCTCTCCTTGCAGTTAAATCGAAAAACCTTTACTACATTACTGACGCGACGAGGACTTTCAAATTTCTAATAGATTCAGGAGCCGGACTTTCTATATTCAAACCGAACGCTTGTCAAAAATTCCCCCAAAGATTTCCTGAGAACGTTGTTATCCAAGGAATCACTGATCAAAAAATTAGCATCAATGAATCCACTTTAGTGCCCTTTAATTACAAAGACCCACATAAAGTGTACATTTGCAATCTAGAAATTGACTTCGACGGTCTACTTGGATCAGATTTCTTAGAACATTATCAGTGTATAGTGGACTTGAAAAATAAGCAACTGATCACAAATTTTAAGACAATACCCCTTTACAAAGTGACCGACGATACAACTCCCAACACAGAAACACGGGATCACGAGACATTTCGAAAGAATTCAAATACTATCACGATAGACGCACCGACAGAACAAGTTTTCAAACTTAGATGTTCGCTGTACAACACGGAAGCGATATTATCAGGTAAAGAAATAGGAAAGGTACGTCTCCCTCATGCTCTCGTGAAAGTGAACGAGAACGGCGAATTTTTAACAGCCGTCTTAAACCCCAATGCAATCCCCAAGACTATCGACTTTTCCGAACTAACAATAGAGCCCTTACAACACATCTCAGTCAATAATCTTAACGAATTTGATCATACTATACAAAACAACAGGATACCGGAAATTAAAAACCAGCTACGCTTAGAACACCTGAACGAAGAAGAAGCGGAACTTATTACAAAACTTTGTATCGACTATTCCGATATCTTTTACCTAGAAGGCGACAAACTGACCTTTACTAATGAAATAAAACACACAATTAAGACAACGACCGACAAACCAACGTTTACTAAATCCTATAGGTACCCATACGTACACAAAGATGAAGTAAAAGGCCAAATAAACAAAATGTTAGATCAAGGGATAATAAGACCATCCAACTCTCCTTTCTCATCTCCAGTCTGGGTAGTCCCCAAAAAGATGGACGCTTCGGGAAAGCAGAAGTGGAGAGTCGTCGTAGATTATAGGAAACTTAATGAAATCACAGTTGACGACAAATACCCTCTTCCCAATATATCGGACCTCCTTGATCAGCTTGGCAAATGCCAATACTTCTCCACACTAGATCTCGCGTCGGGATTCCATCAGATAGAGATTGACCAACAGGACGTAAAGAAGACAGCATTTTCAGTCGAAAATGGCCACTACGAATTCGTTCGTATGCCCTTCGGGTTGAAGAATGCTCCTTCGACCTTCCAAAGAGTTATGGACAATATTTTATTAGGAGTCCAGAATGAGAGATGCCTCGTTCGTCTATATGGACGACATAATCATTTATTCACCATCCATACACGGACACATTGACCGACTGACGGAAGTATTTAAAAGATTGAGACGCGCGAACATGAAGATACAACCTGATAAATGCGAGTTCCTCCGCAAGGAAGTAGCATACCTCGGACATTTAGTAACAAAGGACGGTGTAAAACCAAATCCGTGTAAGGTTGAATGTATAGTAAATTTCCCGGAACCTAAAAATCAAAAGGAAATTAAATCATTTCTGGGACTTGTTGGATACTATCGTAGGTTCATAGAAAACTTCGCAAAAATTTCCAAGCCCCTTACCCGCCTTCTTCAAAAGAATGTCACATTTGATTTCGATTCAGATTGTAAAGAAGCTTTCGAAAATTTGAAACTAAAATTAACTTCTACACCTGTCCTCATTTATCCAAACTTTGAAGAACCGTTCGTACTCACGACGGACGCCAGTAATTTTGCGATCGGTTCGGTATTATCTCAGGGAACTATAGGAAAAGATCTTCCGATTGCCTATGCTTCAAGAACCCTTTGCAAGGCAGAAGTCAAGTACTCTGTTACAGAGCGCGAACTGCTCGCCATAGTCTGGTCCGTTAAGCACTTCCGACCATACCTTTTTGGTAGAAAGTTCATTCTTGTAACTGACCATCGCCCTCTTACATGGCTTTTTAGTTGCAAGGATGCCGGTGGACGTTTAGCCCGTTGGAGGCTCAAATTAGAAGAGTACGACTACGAGATAAGATACAAGCCCGGAAAGACAAATAAGAACGCGGACGCACTTTCTAGAATTAGAATCAATCACTTTAAAGACCTTTCCAAATTTCAAAAAGAAACGCAACTGACCCCCTTTAGGACTCTCTTAACAACCGAAGATTCCGATGACGAGAATCTTGAAAATATCGAAGACGAGGAGACGAAGTTAGCTCAACGCAATAAGATGTACGAAGAGTTCAGTACATTTGTTGAATTATATAAGACACAATCCGTAATTGACTACTCAAAAATCGAAATTTCCAATGACCAACTATTGGACAAGAAGAACAAGGATATTATAAGTATTTTTAGACAAAATGACCTCACTGAAACTAATAACAAAATTATAGAGGACATCTTCGAAGAAGACGCAGACTTCGAAAACCTTAGAATTAACATACTTTCCAGCAAATCAGTGAAAAATAGAAAATATTTCCTTATTGCGCTGCCTTACAATCCCGACAGTGTTAATGAATATCTATTCGGATCATTATATTTGAGTCAAGACTTACTACAAACTGACGAAACATACTGCGTAGAGACAAATGTAGATCTCCCTATTCTAGAAATGCTCTCATTCATAAATAGTGAAAAGGAGATAAAATTTAAAGTATTCCAGAACGTCACCCAGACTCCAACAGACGAACAAATTCCCACCATACTAGACCAATATCATAATGGTAAGACTAACCTACATAGAGGTGTGAACGAAACTATTAGACGGATAAAAGAAAAATACTCTTGGAAAGGATTAACAAAGGATGTCGAGAAATTCATTAGACAATGCGAGATTTGCCAGAAAAATAAAGCGTGTCGAAAGAATTTAGACAGACCACTCGTAATAACAGAAACGCCAAAAGCCAAATTCGAGAGGATCAATATCGATATTCTGGAAGTACCCTCGAGAAACTATGCCTTGACATTTAGGGACGAATTGACAAAATTTAGTCAAGCCTACCCTATTGAAAATAAAACAGCCAAAGCAGTCGTTAATACGCTTTTAGTCTACTTTCAACACTATGGAACACCTGTCCGAATCCACTGCGATTACGGAAGGGAATTCGATAACGCGCTACTTAAGGACGTGTGTAAATTATTCGATATAAAACTGACCTACTCAAGTGTAGGACACCCTCAGTCGAATGGTTCTCTGGAACGGTTCCATTCTACACTCTTGGAAATGATTCGAGTACATTTAGCTGACCATCCCCGAGAACATCCGTTCAATATTCTACCATATGCAGTCATCTGTTACAACAACTCTGCAAATAAGACACATGGATTCACACCATATGAGCTCGTGTTCGGTCACAGCTCCAGTAGACCCCCGGAGAAACTTTATAATGAAAAAGAATTAATCACGAAATACGTTAGAGACTTGAACAACCGACTTTTACAAAGTAGCTAGGGAACGGACTGACAGACAAAAACAAAAAGCAAAACTTCGTTTCGATCAACACGTCCAGAATAATACTCAAGATTTTAAAGTAGGTGATAGAGTATTCATAAAAGAATCCCAATTAAAAAACAAATTATCCAATAAATTCAACGGACCCTTTGAAGTTCTAGAAACTCATCAAAATTCAGCAACCCTTCTTAATACCAATACAAACCAAAAAAGTAAAGTAAATTTCGACCGCATGAAATTGTGTGCTGAAATATAAATTCGTTTCAGGTACTTCGTCCTGGTCAGAACGGCCCTATGCCAATATTCCATAGAACCTATAAATAATACTCTTGGAGTGTTCTATCACGATGAGAACCGTATTATCATATCCAATGACAGATGGACTTTACTTGTACACAAGAACATTTCAGCATTACTGACTGCATACGAAAACAACAACAAAATTCTCGACGCTATACAGGACATTTTAAAACCCGATTATCACAATATGAATCTCTTCCATTCAGACGTAAGAACGCATGTCAATCTTTTAAGCCAAATATCCAAATCAATAAAAGATAAATTTAGCGAAGTTATTATAAATACAAAGCGAACAAAACGAGGAGCTATAGACGGCATTGGCAGTTTGTTTAAAGCACTAACAGGCAATTTAGACGCAGATGACGGGAAATTCTACACAGAAAGTATTTATAAATTGAATCAGGATCAACTTCACATAGGAAACCTTTTGAAAAACCAAATTTCGGTATCAACATCTCTAATAAGGACCTTTAACGAATCAATCAGGAATTTGACTATCGACAGAAAAACATTTAACGATGACATGAGAAAAATTGAAAGGAGCATCCATCAATTAAACGACAAATTAGCATTAGTTGAATCTAAACTTAAATTCTTCGAGATATGCGAAAAGCACATAGCTGACAAGAACCAACTCCCAAAACTAGAGCCCCTCAAGTTAAATGATGTAAACGTAGAAGATTTGAATATCGCTAACCACAAACTACAACAGTACTCAAAGGACTTAGAAACTCTTATCAATCAACCCTTTGTAACCAGACATATATCCTGGATGACCTACTTCACAATAGCCGCCATATGCACACTCGCAGGTGGCTACCTAACAGTAAAAGTAATAAGAAGATGCAATCGAGAGTCAAAGGGCCAACCCTCAATTCCACTGACGAGAATTAGAAGCTTTCTCCCAAGGAGAAGAAGACCAAATATCGAAAAAACTGAAGAAGAAATGGATGAAATTAATATTTAATAAAAGCTGTTGCATGGCATCAACTTTTAATTATTAGGGGGAGCTGTTATATGGGACTTTATGATGAGCTAGCAGTTCCCAGATACCAAGTACATCGCCTGACAATAACCTTCATTAATTCCAAGAACTTTCCGCAGAACTTGCAGTATCCATGGATATCAACTTGCAGCATAGCATGTGTTCTCAGATAACACACCGTGCAAGAATCGCCATGGGAACATGAACTCATACGTGACAAAAACTGCTAATTGTGCATTAATTTAAGTATAAGTACACGAGCATTGTTGCTCCGATATAGTTAGTAAGAATCTTAGTTGTTAGACAAATCTGTTAGTTTTCATTTTGAATTTTATAATATTGAATAAATCTTTTTTAAAAAGTAAATCTTGTGAAAAGTTATATAAAATATATATATATATATATATATATATATATATATATATATATATATATATATATATGGGATATTACGAAATTTGTTAACACGATAGAGGTCGCAGTTTTGAAGGTATCAAGTTCAAATTTGCTACAAAAATCAATCTCTCAAATATCTCGGTCGAGTTCCTTATTGGGCAATATCGGGTAAGTAGTTTCAAAATGGCGACCATTCAAACATTTAAAAAAATTATCAAAAAAGAGCAGTATTGTAAATATTATTAAAAATAATTTTAGGTTATAGATATAATCAGTACCTACAACTTTTGTTCAAAGCAATTTTTCATAAAATACACAAGTAAAAAAATAAAAATTAATAAAGAAAAATAACAAATATTGATAAAACATGAACACTCAATATAAATTTGATGTAATTGTACATTTTCTGGAGATCTTAATATAGACCCTGATTAAAAAAATATATAGTATATTTATTGAAAAGAAATAGACGAAAAAAAAATCTGCCTTGAAGTGGACTCGAACCCTGTCTGCTTTATATTCAACAGCCAAAACAAAAACCTCTAACCGTAAGGCTATGACAATTTTATTTAATAACATGTATGTATACCAATGAAAAGGTTGTTAAAATTTCAATTCAATGAATTTTGAAAAATTTACCTTTCCGCTGACTACAGGCCATCGGAATTTTTTTGTTTTTAGGAGAGAATTTATTTTGGAATATTTTGGAAAGGAATTCTTGTTATATTTTATAAATACAATGTTAATTCATAGATTTGAAAGTTGTTTCGTTGTTTTGTATAAAGAAACTTTTATGTGAAAAAACTATGTACTTTGTTCTCCATACACACACGTAATCCTAATTAATTACATGATATGCTAACTCTATAGGCGCTACTCAGAACTTCCATCAGAAATGCTTCTAAGATTTGTTTACTTTACTGTCGAAAATTATTGTTTTTCGAAGTGAGCACCTTATGATTGCCGATAAATTGAGAAATTTTGTTTTTTCACTAAAATGCTATAACAATTTTCTTTAGAACTCTTCTTATTTTTATGTGAGTTCTGGGTAGATCTGAAAGAGATCTGGAGGAAAAAATGAGTTCTGATGCCTTTTTTCGTTATATTTGGAAGTTCTGGAGTTCTCAACCAAAGTCAAAAATAGTTCCGTTGAATTAAAAAAATACTGACAAAAGAATTTTTAAATAAGGGAAAATTTTAATAAACCTCAAAAACAGTTCTGATGGGAGCTCTGGAATTTGATTGAGAACTCCAGAGCTCTTCCAAATATAACGAAAAAAGCATCGGAACTCATTTTGTTCCTCCAGAACTCTTTCAGATCTACCCAGAACTCAAATAAAAATAATGTTTTTCGAAAAAGACTTCCAACTTCACATGAATCAACTTTTCAATTGATTTTTTTAAATATTGCTGCGGTTTGGACTATCAAATATAATATTCATTATTTCCAACCTAGTTATTTTTTAGAAATTTCTAATCATTTGACATATATTTTTCCGAGTAAGTTTTCAATGAGATAGCTATCAGGATTGGAAATTTTCTCTTATTCTTCTTTATAGAAAGTTCCACGAATTTGTGATCCTGGCTTATCTTCAACCACACACACGTAGCGGAATTAAAAATATCAACTTTGATCATTTTAAATTATTCCAATTAGAAGTTTATCCCTTTTCAAAGATATGCTTAGATTGAGTAATATACACAACTTTGAGCTTTCGTGGCCCAGTTATATTAAAATGAATTGAGAATTTTCTTTTTGTTGGATTCGTTGTTTTGATTGAAGATGGTCTTGATGTTTCATTAGGATTCGTGCTATTTTGTAGGTTACACTTTTCACAAAGGGTAAATAGGCTCTTTTACCACTAGAAAAATAAAAAATAAAAATTAAATTCTTCTTAATTGAAACGTTCCGCCTCTGGCCAGAGGCATCATCAGTTAGTTCACTTTTTCATAGTTATTCTATACAACAATAAAGTAAATTTTAAAAATTTCCAGAAAAAATTGAAATTGCAACGATGCAATGGAAAAGTGTGAGAAATGTATAATTTAAATTTTTCTAAAGCACTTACCGTGGCAACAATATATTTTATATTTCTTCTATTTTATATTTGATTTTCATTTTAATTATGGTTAATGATTAATATTTTCCTGTAGAAAGTGACTTGTGTTCAGGAATATTGAATTTTTCAGAAAGATAAGTTGGTATTTGGAAATATTATTTATTGTATTGTATTGTATTCGTGGTTAATAGAAATTAAAATATTGTATTTTTATTGTTATGATATATTTTTTTAATTTTATGGAGTGACATATTCGGCTTAAGCTATTTATAGAAGTTCTAGTTCTTATTACCTTTGGCCTGTTATTGATATGAATCATTTCCTTTATTTCACTTCTGTTTTCGTTGGTATCATAAGCAAGTATTCTTAAAATCAGGTTTATGTTTTTCTGTTGCAATCTCTTTTTATGGCGTTGTTTGATTTTTTCATGTATTTGTGACCGTTTCTTCTGTTTTCGATGTCATTCCATTTCAAACCACGTTCACCAACATATATGAAGCTTTTGGGATTTTCTGGGAAGATTTTCATTGGTATTTCCTTACAGCTATCCCAAAATGTTTAAGGAAGAAACTTCTCAACAACAAATACACAAAATTGCCCTTTCTACCACACTCAGGAAAAATTGAAGACCTGAGGCACATGAATTATCTGAGCACGCCGAAAATATGAACACTGCATACAAGAGAGCGAGGAAAAGTTTAGAAAAGGATATACGCCAGAAGAAGATTAATTATTATATGGAAAAACTAAATGAGTCCAAGAATAAGAGCAAGATTCTTTGGAATATATTCAAGCAGCCATCCAGAACAACTTAAAGTGAACCTATATTACTGGATCACAATCAGTAATGTATCAGTAATGAAGTCGAAGTCGCGAGAACATTTGGAGAATACTTCTCAACTATAATTGACAACAAAGTCAAAACGCATTTCTCAGGTAATTACTTTGACAGCTGTACGACAATGGCGAATGTTAATGTGTTAATATTACGATGTTCCTCAAACCTATTGCAGCAGATGAAGTAAATAAATAATAAAAACAGCAAAGGGCGTGATGAAGTGACTTCAAAATTTGTTGAAGAACGTGTAGAAATATTACCTATCTGACGTAATAGGGCACATTATGAATTTATGTAAATCTTCTGGAGAATATTCAGATTTTCAGATTCAGAAAAAAACACTCAATAGAAGCCGCAACGCTAAGCTTCACACAACAAATACATGGCTTAATTGACGAAAAATATCGTTGTAGGAATTTTCTTTGAGCAGGGCCTTTGACACATTGAACACAAAATTTCTAGCAAACTCTTTACCTTGGGAATTCGAGGTAATGTAAATCAGTTGCTTGTACCTTTTTTCACGAATAGATGTTTCAAGGTGAAGCAGAATAATATTATGTCAGTTAAATTTTCGCTAACAACAGTACCCAACAGCGAAGCGTTTCTGTACCACTCTTTTTTTATTATACGTCAGTGATCTTCCGCACAACATAAGTCATGGGTCAATATTTCTCTATGCAGATGACACATCTGTTATTCCCCAAGCAGCACACTCACGTCCTGTAGACGTCATAATTTGGCAAAGTTTCGTCAAGTACGTCATTGGGACTGGTAAAAACGTCATAATGTCGTCATTTTGTTCACCTTGTAATGACGTGTTATAAAGAACGTCTTAATGACGTCTTTATATCGTGTGAAATTTCTTCAACTATAGAAATTTTAAAATATATATGACCAGTGCATCAGCAATGCAAGTAAATTTATTAGTATATACTAGGTATTTATGTGTCTTTGCAATTATGGTATTTCCTTAAAACTGCACATAGACAGGAATATAATATATAAAAACAAAGGTGTCATAACTATAATCTGGAAATAATAACCACTTTTTCAACCCGTAAATATTTATGCAAAACACCGCAACAAAATCAGCCAAACAAAGGTAGCAAATGTATATCTATCTCTATTGGTCGTAAGAAATGTCTACGCCATGCGACCGTTTCGCACTTCGCACTATTCTCTGCTTCGCACTTGCGCAGTCGTCAATTGCGCCACGTGCATCGAGCACCGGTCACCGGATAGTCTCCTCCTATAACCTATAACCTATGTAGGTGTATAATCTGTGAACCTATGCTTCAAACCGCCAATTTTTTATGTGTGTTCTTGTTTGATGATTGAGTCACCGTGTTTTAGCATTTGCAATCTACAACCAAGTATATATATAACAAGTAGGTAAGTAGTCTTCTTCAGTTATTTACATATTCTCCAAGGAATATGTACTATTTGTAGGTCTCATCATCATGTTTGTAGGAGTACAATTTGCACCTGAGTGTGAGGAGGACGCTGCAGAAGGTACAATTGCAGTAGTGCCTCAGGTTTGGGTGACACCGTTAAAGAGGGAAGTGTTTTGGCCTAATTTTAAAACTCAAAATGCCCATAACAGAGCGGTAGCAAAGTGCGAGAATCCGGAAGAAGATAAATGGAAACTTTTCAAAATTAATAGGATATTCTTTGAATGTAGTGAGTATACAAGTGTTCGTGTTTTTTTTATCCCTGGATTTATTTTCTACGCCCTGTTTTCAGATAATTATGAAAAAGCACGTATAAAACTTAAAAAGTTGGAAGAAACATCTGATGTGCAAACAACTGATAGTGAGTCTTCAAAACAGAGAAAACGATTACCTGTAAAAAGGATTCTTTATAGCGAGTCAAGTGACTCTGATGATGTGGATTTGCCAGCACCTCCTAAAATAAATAGAAGCCTCGATAGAAGCACAAATTCGAATGGTAAGGCAGTGTTTAATACTTTTGGAATTATTTTTGTATAACTATGGTATTTTTAGACATACGTTTAACCCCATCATACTCACAAACTAAACAACCTCAAGCAACCCTTGAAAGAGAAACACCACCTGCTATATATACAAGTACACCAAGTTCAAGTGATAGGATTGGACAAGGAGCACAGCAACAGTTTAATCAAGATAACAAAGGTATAAAAGTTAGAGGTTTTGTTTAATAATATTTAAGGGAAATTTTCGGTTCTTTTAGATTTAGAAAAATTAATTCGAATTGTCACTCAAGTACATGAGCAAAACAAGCAAATTTTGGCCCATTTCAAGGAGCGTTGGCAAAGTGGCATTGTTCCATCACACAACTTGCCACCTGATTTTCCTGTAGAGCTGCCTATAGTAGATGATTCTGATATAGAAACACTTGAAGAATACTTGGCAAACAATGAAAATTCATCAAAATTGGTAAATTTTCATATAGTTGCTGGTTATTATTTTCGAAATTATTTTTTTTGCAACAGGTATCCTTTCTGTCTTCTTTGGGTGGGAAGGACGTTACAAGTGTGACCAACATAATTTTGAAGAAACTGCTTTCCAATAGGATAGCTTGCAATTATAACTTTTTTGGAAAGCGAAGCTATAAAAAAGCCTTTGTAGAATTACGTTTGAAGCGGTCTGTTATTGGTAAGTGCAAATATATTATATCTATACTTTTTTTCAGAAGTGATGCAAATACATACTTGCAACTAGAAAAAATTGCTATTACAAAGCTATATTTTTTGTTATTGATTTCAGATGCCGTTCGAATTAGTTTGCCCGAATCCAAAGAAAGAGATATAGAAGACATCATTAAGGTCTGGTTGAAACATTCTCCGCAAAGGTTATATTTGGAGCAGAACAAGAAATCCAAACAATGAATAAACACAAAAAGGTCAAGATTGTTGGCAGGAGGCAATATTATAGAAAAGTGGCGACTGCTTTAAGTGAGTTCAATTTTAGCAATACGAATGTTCCTAGTTATTTAAGTAAAGAAGAAAATTCAAGTTTTGTCCAGTTTACAAATTTCAATGATATTCCTTTTATGCCAAATAGTGATACAGCATATTCAAATAACCAATGTAATCTGCCAAATGTTACCGAAGTGCCTGATTTGACGTCAAATGTTAATGAAGTTCCTGATATTACACTGCCAAATGTCAACGATGTGCCTGATCTTAATTTGCTAAATAATCAATCTTCGGTATCATTTACAGATAAAGTGTGTAGTAACAATGACAATTCAGAAATTGATAATACTAAAGATAAGTTAACATCGCAGTTGGTTCATTGGGCTCAAATTCATAACATACCACGAACATCTATCAGTGATTTGTTACACATTTTGCAGCAATACCATCCGACTCTCCCAGTAGATTATAGGACTCTATTAAAAACTCCACGATCTCTCTCTATAAAACATTTAGACACAGGTGATTACTGTCATCTGGGTTTAAGAGATTATTTATACAATTTTCTTCGGACGACAAGGTATGTTAACGTACATACATTCAGTATTAGCTTCAACATAGATGGATTGCCAGTGTTCAAAAGTTCCACTAAAACTTTTTGGCCAATTTTAGGTCTTTTGAAAAACATAGAGGGTTCTACACCATTTGTTGTCGGTATATTTTGTGGAAAGGCAAAACCTATGCCTTTAGAGACATTTTTATCAGATTTTATTATCGAGTTAAATAGTTTGGTGAGGGAAGGTTTGAAATTTCATAACAAAGTTTATCGCATAGAAATTCATAGTTTTATCTGTGATGCGCCGGCCAGAGCCTATATGAAATGCATCAAAGGACACATGGGTTTCTCAGCTTGTGAGAAGTGTACCAATTCAGGATATCGCTGTGCAGGACGAACTGTATTTAAGGGAAATGCGCCTAGAAGGACTGATGCTTCTTTTTTAGCTCAGACTGATCCAGACCACCATACTGGCCTTTCACCTTTAGTTGAATTGCCAGTGGGACTTGTCACAAATTTTCCAATTGACTATAATTTGGAATTTAATCGCAAACCTCGTAGCTTAATAGAGATTGCCAGGTGGAAAGCCACTGAATTTAGATCATTCCTCCTCTACACAGGTCCCGTTATAATGTCTAATATTGTTTCAAAACCAATTTATAAAAATTTTTTACTTCTACATTTTGGTGTGTCTATTCTTATGTCGCCCAGACATATAACAAATGTAAATTTAGAACTTGCAGAAACACTTTTAAATAATTTTGTAAAACACTCAGAGGAAATCTATGGTGAAACATTTTTAATATATAATGTACATATGCTTACACATTTAACTGAAGATGTTAAACATTATGGCCCATTGGACAACTTCTCTGCATTTCCATATGAGAACTTTTTAGGGCAATTAAAAAGACTAGTACAATCACCAACTCTTCCCTTGCAACAAGTATGTCGCCGTTTAAAAGAAAAAAATAATTCTAAAATTTACCAGAATCAAAATGTAAGTTATCCTCGTTGTTATGTTATTCACCACAATAATATTAATAATGAAAAATATGTGAACATGATTCAATATAAGAAAGTAATTATGAAAAATTTTGTGCTTTGCATTGATTCTGTTTCAAAGGCTGATTGTTATTGTATGCTAGACAATAATGAAGTTGTTCAAATCAATAATATTTTAGAACACGAAATTGATAATTCCATCATTATAGTGGGGAAATTGTTTCTTACCTACAATTATTTCTATAAATACCCATTACTATCCAGTGATTTGAATATTTTTGTTGTGGATGATTTGTCGGATGAATTGAGGGACTGGCCAGTTTCATGTGTTGCTGCAAAATGTATGTTGTTACCTCAAAACAACAGTAATGCATTTGTGTCATTGCCACTAATACACAGTAGAGGGTAGACAATACATTAGTTTTTTTTGTTTTATTTTATTTGTACACATAACTACTTAAGTACCTACCTTATAGGAAATTTTTATTTTTGTTAGAATTGTAATTATTTTTTGTATATTATAGTCTATAATAAAAAGGAAATTGAACCTTATTTCGTTTAAATACCGCATTTAACCATTTACCTAAAAACTACCTACCGCTTTCGTCATTTATAAGTAATAATTTCAAAAAATAAAGACGTTATATTAACGTTCTCTATAGACGTTACATACACGTTATTTCCTGACGTAACTGGTATGTCAAATAATAACGACAAATTAACGTCAATTTATGACGTCTCTAGGCTGTGACATTTTGACGTGAATTTCACATACTACTTACGTCATTTCGAAGGTGAATAATGACGTAACAAGGGCCGGAATAATCACGTCATATTGACGAGGTTGTGTCTCTTGGGTCTTTTCAGTAAAACAGCTGCTGAGATGACACAATTAGTGAATACCTACAGTTCTAATTGAATTTAATGACTGGTGTAACAAGAACAGACTGATTGTGAAACTAAACAAAACTTTATGCATGGAATTTGCGAACTCTAGTAGTCAACATAACCTCAAATTCACTTTCCAAAATACATCTTTGGAATTGTCAAGTTCGATAGAATTCTTGGGAACAATGATTGACTCTTCACATGGTAAAGTCTCTCAAGTGTAAGCTAGATACAAATTCACTGATATCACTTTATTATGCTAAATTTCACTAATTATCTTTCATAATTTTCCTAATTGGGGACTAGCTACGGAAACAGACAGTATTTTCATAAAACAAAAAGCACTGCTGAGATTATTATTCAATTTAGTTTATAGAACTTCATGTAGAGACATTCGAATAAAATAAAATATTGGCAGTTGCAGGTTTGTTCATTTTGAAAATATTAACTAAAATAAAAACTCTTGCAAACACAAGCTAAGATTCATTATTATAATACAAACAGAAAAGATTTGATCGTAACTTAAAAACAACATCATGCAAAATATGGAAAATCCAATAAATTTGCTGGCTGTCGCATTTATAACCTACTGCCAAGTGATGTAAGAACCTTGTCACCGCATACTTTTAAAAAACTGAAACATTTTTATCTGTTAAGGGTTTTTACACGATAGATGTATTTACACTTGAAGTGAGCAATGCGCGGTCGTGCTTTTCTTGCAACTTCCTTTTAAATTGTTCCTTCTTTATACCAGGCAGTGATTCACTTATTTTTATGGTAAAATTCTCAAATTTCTTTTGATCACTTTTTATATGGACCTGTATATTTATATGTGATTTTATACTATGTGTTGATTTAATCACTTTTACTATGAATCGTATTTTTATACTCACATTTTATCTAGATTTAGAGTTTATTCGTATGTATGTTTATACCTCCTACAACTGTGACTTATCGCATCTAAACAATATTTAGCAAAAAGGACTAATAAAATCTGTCTATTGTATATCAGCATATTCCTAAGTACATATCAAAGGATTTTTGCTGAGTGAACCTACCAGTTTATTTCTACTATGCCTGAACATAGGAGAAAACTCTCAACATATTTATTATGTTACCTAGGCGACCGAGCAATAACAATATTTTAGGAACATGAGAGTATCGCCAATAATCCTCTTTCTACATTTATTATGAAAATCTGCATAGCCATTCTCAAGGAGGCTAGTATGGACCTTAAGGGTCGACCCGTGAAATATTGACCCTGAAAGACTGAAGATTGATAAGACTTGATTTGATCAAAATCGGTAAAGCCGTTTCCGTGATAGCCCAAATTATATACAAGAACTACTCGTTATATAGATACATATTAGAAAGATACATAGATATAGATCGTAGAACTGTCAATATATCACTATTTAAAAAAAAAACAAAAGTAGCGCTCCTCAATTACCAGTAAATCAAATTGAGTAGAATGGTCGCTCTATTTATTCAATAATGAGATGCTTTATCGATATGAGTACATTCGATATTAAAAAAATGATATTTCTGGTTTGATTTTAGGGTATATATATTAAAAATTCATGGGCCTATATTATTACCTCGACTTTCACATGTATCGTAAAAATCAATCAGCAATATCAATATCATTTTACGAATTCAGCTTCATAACTATTATTAACCATACGCTCAAATAAACATGCTTCGGGTAAGAATTCTTCAAGTACTTTTAAAATATAGTCTACTTGAGAATTGGTCAAAATCAGAAAGAAACTCATGCAATTTCACACAAACATGGATTATAACATGGACAATTATATCAATTTCTGCAGCTTTCACTCTGTACATAAGAGTGTTACACTATTATTCGCCGTACATGCCATCACTTGCACTTCTTGATTTGACCTATTTCATAATGTTATTTTTCAACAATATTTGGGCATCTTTTAATTTATGCTTCCTGAAACGTGACATATGTCGCCAATATAAATCAAAAGCAATGCGTATGGAAACTTATATTCAAAGAATATTACATCGAAAATCGAAACTAATGTAGAGAAATGGAAACGTTGGTATTATTTTAGAAATTCTTGCAACTATATCTGCGATACTAACTTTATTGTCAGTATATTATCGGCCACATATGTACACATATATTATTAATTATATCTACATTTTCCAACTTCTTAACTTAGTTGTGAAAGTAAGTATTGATCTATCTATGTGTCAAAATTTATTGGTAAAACTGAACTGTGCCGTTCTAAAAAAAAATAACAGGATCATCATCGTTGAATACAGTTACTAAAACATATAGCTGTGAATCAAATAGAAGAATGTTCTTACAATTATATGACGAGATACAGGAGATTTGGATGTTACCACCCTTATCAATCATCAGCCTAGCCACTGCAATAGAAACAATTAGTCATATGGTAAGCAATTTAAGGAATAATTTATGTATGTTTAATAAACATACGGCAAAAGACTTATTCACTGTATTATTCTATTACACATGTATCCTTTAATGATTTTTGAGAGTCCGATTTGTATACAGAACGAAAAGTATGACATACTACACAGAGCTTCCCTGGGTTTGTGGGATCATTTAAAGGCATAAGCTTCTTTGTTTCCTGTGAACAGATATATGAGATAGGATAATTGCTGGGTATAACTCAAAAACGACATTGGTGTTTTTGAAAGAGTTTGGCAGATAAGGAGAAGATTTGATTTTGTTATCTTTGCTGGAGGTAGTCATTTTGACCTGTTCTTGTAGATTGAAAAACTTCACATGTAAATTTTGGTAATGAAATATTGTTATTGTTTCAAAATTTTCTCAATATGTATCTTAGAAACAAAGCTGATTTTCAAAAATCATCGTCTTCATCTTCCTTAGTCTAATATAAGCTAAAGCCTGATCTTTCGTAGGTTCTGGTGGCGTCCGTAAACTTTGAATTTTAACGTAGGGGTCTATTTGAAATTCCTTAAGCACCTCGATAAATATGCACCTTTCATTGATGGATAGTAAATAATTATGATTTTTTTATGATATGAAAATGTACCACATTAGTATTACCAAAAACACAATTACACACACAAAACAGCTAACAAAAACAAATGGTTCAGACTTGTTCGTTTTTGTATTAGTGTCAGTGATAACTTTATTATGGACTGCTCTATTTCTTGGTTGAGGTCCTGCTAGAAGACTTCTCCTTGCGTTGTTCATAATTCATAGGATATAGGTCAAATCTGTTGTTTTCGTTTCAGACAGTTTTACTTAAATATCGTCCATGGATTTAATCTTTCATGCTGTTGAAATCACTTTCTGGTTTAGCTTACTCTCATTATGTACATGATCATGATATAACCGAAACCTACTCTACAAATTCTCAACACCAGTCATAAATAATTTTGTATTACAATATATTTCACAACACTAAAAAGATTCGCCACTCTACAAGATTTTGTATTCAAAACGTATGCTTACTATTTATTAATAACTCCGAAACGCCGCATTCTTGACTGGTTTCTATATTCAATAAAAAGATGATTCTTGGGGATGCAGTCATTTAATAAATAAAATTCTTCGAGTTAAGCCGAGCTTTCAATAATGTTTTTTCTTCAGGGCAAACTACAAATTGTTACAAAATTATTTTAATAACAAATTCATAGTATTTTAAAAATATAATATTCGTGAACAAATTGACTAAAAATAGGAACGATTTCAAAGTCATCAATTAAAAGTTATGTCTTTTTTATATTCGCCATGGTAACATAATAAGGTATCTAGATTTAGTTGAATATTTATGAATGATCTTATTTATATTTGCAGCTATTTGAATAGGGAGCACATTTAAATTAAGGTTGAGGTTAAGGCAAATACAGGTTCAGTGATAAGAATTGTAAAAAAATATATGTTATGATTATACCTAAGCCAAATGATTATTCTTAAACAAAAATTAAAATACAACAGAATTTAAAATACAACTAGAATCATACATAAAATACAAAAATCGTATCATTTAATATATATTATTACAATAACTTTATGCTATAACTGTGTATTATATCTCAAAATTTTCTATAAACCAATTCTTAATATTCCGTTTATTAACCCCTTAGTGAGTTTAATTTTTTCAATTCTTATCTAATCTAAAATAAATAAGCTTTGATTGATATAAACTGTTTTTTGCCCAATGTTTGATTTAGTTTAATATTGGTGATTTATATCTAGAGCATACAGAAGCTTCAGCAAAAGTATACCTACTATTCCTGTAGAATACAACAATTATATATTACTGCTTCCAAAATATATAATGATATAGTTTCAATAAATCATTTATGTCAAGAAAATATCTCATTTTATATAAAACAAAAGGAGATATCTTACTTTCTTAACAATACCAAAAATAGTTTTCTTCCAATTTTGATTCTTAATTGCCCCAATATATTTAACTCCATTGACTCTTTTTATTTTATCACATTTACAAGTTAACCTGGTTATAATAATTACAACCATCTTTATGAATTGTCAATCTGTCGGTAATAGGGAGCTTATCCGCAAAAAGGCACTTTAAAATACTTGATTTTGACATATTTGGAGTAAGCCTGTGATAATTAAACAAAACCTTACATGTACTTTGTAATGAATGCGTAGCTTCCGCTGTCACTTCATCCCAACCGTCATTACTATACATAATGACTGTATTATCCGCAAATGAACCAATAACACCCGGTACATTATTTTGCCATAAACCATTAATACAGACATTAAATAATAATGAACCTAGAATTCTGCATTGTAGAACTCCACAAGTGACCAAACTATGAGTCCATTTAATGTTATTAATGACAACACACTGAAATCTGTTTAAGTGATAGTTCCACTTCAAATCATTAACAATTCCTCCAAGACCAAGATCACTCAGAATAATTAAAAGTAGTTCATGTTCCACCGTGTCAAAGGCCTTGGCCAGATATAGAAATACATCTAATACTGCTCTGCTAAGTTGATTACATATGTAGGACATAATTTAGAGCATCATTAGTTGATTTATTTTTTCTGAAACCAATTTTTCTATCAATCATTATCATTCTCTTTCCCTATAGAAAATCATTAAATCTCTTGTGAATCGCTTTTTCTGATATCTTAGCCAAATTTGACATTAAGGATATTGGTTTATAATTACTTGTTAATTTATGATCACCTGATTTAAATATTAGTACATCTGCTCTCTTACTCTGTTTGGAACATAGGCAGTCTCAGACACTATTTTAACCGAAAGAGACTTAGCAATGGTGGAAAATACTTATTAAACTTTCGCCTTATCTGAAATCCATCCTTCAAGGCTTCTTTCTTAATATCAAATATTTTATTCACTCTTTTACTCTTTCTTATTTCTGCATTTAATCTAGCCTCTAGTAGGAGCTGGGTAGATCGCCCAATAACTGCCAGCGGTAGGTTGGCACTCTGCACTGTGGAAAAAACCCAATGCCAAAAATCCCATAAAACAGCCTGGGAATTCGGACGGATTACACGGAAAAAGACAGAAACAAAGAAAACAGATAATGAATACTGGTTGCTGGAACATACAAGGACTAAACACAAAGTACGACCAAGTATTTAGAGAACTGCACACATACAACATCGACAAAGCAGTACTCAGTAAATATTGCTGGTGTAACTATTGCATTAAAAAAGACCATGAAAAAATATATAATTGATTGGAATTCGGTAGACACGAAAGGATCATAACGGTTGACATGAAAATTAAAGGAGGGAAAATTAAATTATTTTGCATCTATGCTCCCACAGACGACTCGGAAAGAAACACAAAAGATAAATTCTTTGACAAACTCTCTGAACTCTGAGAAATTAGATAGAACGGAATATGGGCAAGAAATAGTCTTGTTAGGCGATCTAAACGGAAGAGTGGGGATAACTCTTGACAGTAAAATAATTGGACAACACGGAGAGGACGTAGTCAATGGAAACGGAACGAAATGGATAAAGCTTTGTGAACAACACTCATCAAGAATCCTAAATCAATACATCTAACACAAAGCCATACACAAATCAATTATTGACTTTGCTGTTATTAAACAAGACACTACCATAGTACCCTACGACGTAAAAGTTTGGAGAGTGGCTTAGTGTGGTTCAGATCACCTACTAGTAAAAGCATCCATTGAAATAATTTGCAATAAACATACAATATATCAAGAACATAATAACAAGATGGAAGCCACAAAGCATTACAACATAGACAGCAAAAATGATGAATCCATTAGCTTCCTCTATAAACTACGTTTAGCACAAAACTTAGACGAAGAAATTAACGGAACTGCAGAAGAAATATACGTAACTTTAAACCAAAAATTACCCGAAGCGGCAGTAGAAGCTCTAAGGGCCAAAGGTAGAAGGGAACACAAAAATTCTTAGTGAATAGATGATCTAATCCAACTGGTGGACGAAAAGAAAAATTTATATCTTAAGTATTTAAATACACAATACGATGAAGACCGCATAAATTATAATCGATATAAATATATAGTAAAACCGGCAGAATGAGTGTGACCCTCGAGGTCCATACGACAAACTTCCCAGTAGATTTTGAAATATTCCGACGAACATAAAAACTCAATACGAATTCTCAGTAGTTGTTAGTTATTATAAATCTTGATTTTAAAAATTTTATATAAAAATATTATACTGATTAGTAAATAGCTACTCGTGGGAACTTTATGGAAAATACACATAAAACCCAACTCACCGGAGGAGAGATGGAGAAAGCCTCCACCTCTTCATCCGGGCTCCCTGTAAAAAAGGGAAATGCCAAACGGCAAAGAAATCGTTTGCCGTTCGACCTGCCGAAACTCGGACAGCCGGGCGGCAGAGACGATCCACTGAGAAAGGCGCTCAGTGGAGCAGGAGTGCGGAAGTACCTGCGACTCCTCCATCAGGGACTTGCACCTGAGGAGGCCAGAAAACAGGCTCTTCAGCACTCCACACCACCTACTGTCCCGACCCCGAAGGTAACACCGACGGGAAAAGGGACGGGAAAGAGAGGCGCGGAGCATATCACTCCTCCGGAACGGCCTCAGCCTAAAAAGCCGAAAACAGCTGCAGCAAAAACCGGGCATGCCACTGGATACGCTGCAGCTGCCAAGGCCGTAAAGGCTATTCGTGTGGGTATCATACCCAAGGATTACCCTAGAGTAATCCTGGAACCACAGCGGCTCTCAACACTGGAGGATACTCTAGTGGAAGAGATGTGCAGTGGAGAGGTGAAGGGAATGCACTTCACCGGTATACATTTCCGCTGTGGAATGATGCTGGTGGACTGCGGTTCTCAGGATTCGGCGGACTGGCTCATTGGAGTAGTGCCGGCCTTGTGGTCTTGGGAAGGACCCGAGTTAGTGGCGGTGGAGGAGAAAAACATCCCCAAGCCCGTCACTGTAACGGTGTACTTCCCAAGAAGCTTCGAAATGGAGACGGAGAAGATCCTCCGACTCGTCGAAGTACAGAACACCTGGCTCAGTACCGGAGCCTGGAAAGTTCTCAACTCCAAAAAGGAGGGAACCGGTACTGTCCTCACGATTGGGATCGATCACCAATCAGGAGAGGCCCTGAAGGCAGAAGGATGCGTCTTAAACTTTAGGTTTGGACGTGTGTCTGTCTCGGGGCTAGGACGGAAAAATAATCCTGCGGGAGGTCTAAAAGATGCGGAGATGCCCTCCACATCTACGGACTCCGGTGTGCAGGATAAAACTGCCAGCTCAGGTCTGGTCGAGGCCGCTGCTGGCTCTGCCAAAGAAGCCGGGGCGGCAGAGAAATCATCTGCAGTCCTGGGGGAAGGGCGAACCAATGCGGGGGTCGAGGCCATAATCCGAGACCCAGATACCCGCTCGAGCTCCAAGGAGACTATTCTCCCGATGGATCTCGATGAGGGACAGGAGGAAAGAGTGGAGGGGGGGAATTAGAGGCTGGACTACCCAGCCCCTACACCCCAGACTACAGCACCTTCATCGCTTTCTCCAAGGTGGCGCAAGTGAACTTGCATCACGCGAAGGGAGCTTCAGCAGTGATTGCAAGGCTGTTTGCGAAATCCCAACTGGATTTTGTACTGATCCAGGAACCCTGGACAGGCAAAGCAGGCCAAATTAAAGGTTTGGCATCTAAAGATTCAAAATTGATCTATGACCAGAGGCAGGAGTCCCCTCGTGCCTGTGTGATCATAAGAAACAACATTAATTACACATGTGTTTCAGAATTCATGACTCGGGATCTAGTTACAATTCTAGTACACCTCAACACTGGGGGCATCAACCGTGACATAGTTATTGCATCTGCCTATTTCGCTGGAGACAATACTGCAATACCTCCAGTAGAAGCTCAAGAGCTAGTGCAATACTGCAATAGCAGACAACTGCCAGTCATCATAGGCTGTGATGCCAATGCGCACAATGTTATTTGGGGAAGCACGAACAACAACCCTAGAGGTGAGTGCTTACTTGAATATCTCTTAGCTACTAATCTAGAAACCCTTAATGTGGGAACAACCCCCACTTTTGTCACAAGAGCAAGAGAAGAGGTCCTGGACGTAACAATTGCCAGCTTTACTGCCAGGAATAACGTATTTGATTGGAGAGTGATGGAGGAACCGTCTCTCTCCGATCATAGGATTATAGAGTTTAGGATTGCGGGGGAAGTAACCTCACTGTCTCCAACTCGTAACCCTAGAAATACAGATTGGTCTAAATATAAGACCCTTCTGAAGCAAAACTTGGAACAGATCGAAAGTAATGGGGTCAAACACCCACACTGCGATCTGGATCAAGAGGTCGAACTGGTCAGTGTGGCGATAACGGAGGCATTCCAATCAAGTTGCCCACTCTCAAAAGCTCGACCAAGCAAGGAAGCACCTTGGTGGAACAAAAACCTGTCAAACCTCAGATTAGAGGTCCGTCGGCTCTTCAACAGGGCCAAAAGAGACCATAATTGGCAGGGCTACACCGAGAAGCTCACACAATACAATAAGGAGATCAGGAAGGCCAAGAGGCTTCACTTTCAAGCTTTTTGTGAAAAGATCACTTCGACTCCTACTGCAGCCAGATTGCAAAAAGTCATGGCAAAAGGGGCAATCAGCCCCTTAATGTCGCTCAAGAAGCCAGACGGGACATGCACTGAGGGAGAAGAGGAGCGATCTGCTCTACTTCTCAAAACACACTTCCCTGGAAGTGAACCCCTCAGTAGTACTGACGTAGCAATCCAAACCAAGAATCCTCGCAAGGAAGATTGGAGTATTGCTAATAAGATATTTACAAGACAAAGGTTGGAATGGGCAGTCAACACCTTTCAACCTTATAAATCGCCGGGAGTAGATGGCATATTCCCAATACCCCTACAGAAAGGAATGGAGGAGATCCTTCCCCATCTCCTGAAGATTACAAGAAGCTGTCTAGCACGGGGCTTTATACCTAGCATATGGCAAAGAGCCAAAGTAATCTTCATACCGAAAATAGGGAAGAAAAATGGGACTGATCCCCGATCTTTCCGACCTATCTGTTTAACATCGTTTTTACTGAAAACGATGGAGAAAGTAGTGGATAACTACATAAGAACAGAGATTCTGAAGGACAAACCACTTCACAAATGTCAGCATGCATACAGGGCGGGGCGTTCAACAGAAACCGCGCTGTATCAGCTAACCGAGGTCATTCAGAGCTCTCTGAACAATAAAGAAATCGCAATGTGTGCCTTCCTGGACATATCTGGGGCTTTTGACAACACCACACATGTGTCAATCAGGGAGGCACTCACACGGCGAGGAGTGAACAAGACCATTATCAAATGGATGTATGAGATGTTGAAGACGAGAATAGCTGAGGCCCAAGTAGGTGATCACACCACCTCTGTTAAAGCTACTCGTGGAACACCTCAAGGAGGAGTAATATCTCCCCTCCTATGGAGCTTAGTAGTAGACGAGTTACTCCACAAACTCACGGAGCTTGGCTTCACATGTATAGGCTATGCCGACGACATAGTCCTAATAGTCCGAGGTAAATTCGCGAACACCCTATGCGAATTATTGCAGGAGGGCCTCAGAACTATTGAGCAATGGTGCTTGTCAGTGGGGCTTAGCATAAACCCATCCAAGACCACAATTATTCCATTTACTAGGAAAAGGAAACTTCCAGCTATGAAACCTCTCACTTTAAGTGGAGACATAATAAGCTGGAAGGCTGAAGTCAAATATCTGGGATTAACACTAGATAGCAAGCTTTTGTGAAACAAGCATATTGAGGCTACTGCTAGCAAAGCAATAAAGGCCTTAATGGCGTGCACAAATCTGACTGGTAAGACTTGGGGATGTAACCCAAAAATACTGCGATGGATGTACGTCATGATTGTAAGACAGGGTCTACTTAGTCTGGGTTCCCGGCCACTCGGGAATCAAAGGCAACGAGGAGGCCAACACACTTGCCAGGAAAGGAGCACAAACTCCATTTACTGGCCCAGAACCCTTCTGTGGCACAGATAAAAGCACTTACAAGAAGGAGTTTCTGGAGAACGAAAAAACCGTAAGAGAAACACTCTTGCGGGATACCCCTGGATTGGATCATTCCAAAAAGTTTCTAAAAAACATTGATACTGCAAGATCCAAAAGGTATTTGGATCTCAGCAAGAACAAGCTACACCTACTCACTGGATTTCTTACAGGACACTGTTGCCTCAAGAAGCATCTAATGAGATTAGGTCTAGCAGAGGATGACGAGTGCAGATTCTGCGGGGAAGAGGAGGAAACTCCGGATCACCTGGTGACGGAATGCCTCGCCATTGCTAGCCAACGCAAACAGTGCCTTGGACTAGCAACCTGCAGTAGTGAGGAAGTATCCTCCTTGAAGCCAACCCAGATACTGGAGTTCATTAGAACTCTGGAACTGGAAGGCGAGTTGTAGACCGCGTATAGGCGAGTGCAACTCAGGTGGGGGGCACAATAGACCTTATGGTCGCAGTGCAATGTAACCCCATCTTAAATCTAAATCTAATCTAAATAGGCGGAAAAAACTTGCCTGGACGGATTTGAACTCGTCTCTCCACTATGACGCTTGCCTATCAGTACGTAACGATGCTCTATCCACTAGGCACTAGGCTATCGCACACTTGCATCTTCTACGGTAAGGACGTGTATCTAGCTTTCCGCTAGCTACAGGCTGTCCGAATTTTCTGGAAACCTTTTCATTTCTTAAATACTTAAACAAATTATATTAACTTCCTCTGGGAAGATTAAGAAGAAATTAAAAAACAAAAAACAAGGCATGGGAAACCAAATGTCCTGAAATTATCTCAATGGTAGGAGGATTCTAGAGAAGCTTGGCGTATTATAAAGTCTTAAAAGAAACACAAATGAAAGAAAAACATAATAAATCCCATAAAAATAGAACAATGGAAAGACTACTATAAAAACTGGAAGAACAATGTAGAGAATATTTAGTCACGCTACTAGAAGTAGACGATATAGGAGTCAACAGAATAGAGACCATTAAAGTAGAAGAAATAAAGAAAGCGTTTCAAGAAATTAAAAACAATAAAGCTCCAGGACCGGGGGATTTATCTATCGAGTGAATGAAACACGCCATCACAAGAGCGTATAAGCTCTCTGTATAATTTTTAATAAGTGCCTGAAAGGGGAACTCATTCAAGAGATTGGAAGAGCTCTTACATAAATTCCATTTATAAAAAAGGTGACAGAAACGACTTCAGTAACTATCGAGGTATTAGTATTACATCGTCCATCGGAAAACTCTACAAAATAGTCCTAACAGCCCGAATAGAAAAGGAAGCTAGACATATGGAAGAACAAAGTGGATATCGACCCGGGCGATCCTGCGGGGACAATATATTTACAATAAAACAACTGACAGAAAAGAGACTAGCAAGAGGAATGGAACTTCACGCTACTTTTATAGACTTTCGTCAAGCATTCGACACTGTCCCTTTGCAGAAACTATGAATCGCAATGAAAGAAGCAGGCATAAATAGTGTATATATAAACGCCGTAAAAACATTGTATAGCGAAAACCAAGCGGTTGTTAAGGTAGGAAATCAAACCTCTGAGACGCTTACACAAACAAAAGGAATTAAACAGGGCTCGTGTCTCTCTCCAACCATGATTAAAACTTATATTTGTAGCGCCTTAAAACAGTGGATAAGAAAATGCCGCCCCCTGGGGATCTGGATAAAGGTCATTCACTTGTATCTAATCCTCTTTGCAGATGAGTTAGGTAAGTTCTGGCGGAGGACCTGCAGGATATGACTTACATGAAATACAAACTTATAGAAGAATTCACAAAATGGGAGTTTAGAGATGAACATACAAAAGACGGAATACACGACTATAGGAGGCACAGGACAAGACATCGTAACAGAAAGTGGCATAATAAAAAACGTTAGACATAACGAACACCTAGGAGTCACAATAGATGAAGATGAAAAGATAATCAAGATATAAAAAAAAATAGGAAAAGAAAAAATATGATTAAAATACGATAATGGACAATATAGCTGGACAACAGTAGAAATGGTATGGACACCTGCATCGAAAGAACAAAGAAAAGATACCATTAAAGGTTTGGAACTGGACACCAACACAAAGAAATAAACGAGGAAGATCACGAAAAAAAATGTATTACGAACATCCGCACCGGATATATGTATATGTATATACATAAAATAAAAAGCTGTTTAACATGAATAGTCATTATATCTATATATACAAAATTATTACTCAATGCCGTTCATTCGAAATCGGACCTGCATACTTTGACAGACATTGATGGTACGCCACATTTGTGAAATCCCCGTCCACTTCTAAGTAAATTTGATCACTTGATTGTGTCTAGTCCGATGCACCGTTCTTGTTTAAAAAAAAGAGCGTTTCTCCGCATGGTCATAATAACATCTTGAAAACAAATGGTTGAGTTTACTAATGAGGAGTTGGAACACATGCATTAAATGCTGGCTGCATGGCTGATGGCAGATCACCGGAAGCTAGGCGATTGTATCAAGAGCGCTTTCCTAATTGAGTCACAACAGATAGGCGAACAATTGCAAATGTACAAATGTACTTAGAAGATTGAGTTAATTTAAAACCAAATAATCAGTTGAAATGGGCTCATCTTACTGTAAGAACTCCGGAAATTTAAAAAGCAGTTTTAAATTCGTTTGATAAAAATCCGGAACTGAAACTGGAAAAATTGAATTAATTAGAATATCTCGCACGTTCTAGTTTGGAAAATTCTACACGATTTTCTGTTATATCCGTATCCTATCCAACGGGTCCAAGCGTTACTTATAGAGAGGTATCTAACTAAAGTGAAATTCTTAGATTGCTGGATGAGTAAAAAACACTTGGGATTGCATGAGTGTAGATAAAGGAACTCAAATCTCTTAATTTACGTTAATCGTATTTTAAGTAGTATGGAAGAGGGTTTTCTAGTAGACTAAATATTAATAGATTTTTCAAAAGCATTTGAACAAGTGAACATAACTTTCTTATGTCTAATATCATAGCACTGGGCATTCGTGGTAAAGAAATTGATTCACAGCACAGCTCCCTTACTAACCTTACGCAAATGGTAAGATTTTGGAGTGTTATTTCGGAGGCAACAGAGTTCACTCTGTTGACCATTGTTCTTTAGCTGATTTACCAAATTATATTAAAGATAGCAATATATTAATGTTTGCTGACGTTTTTAAGATCTTCCGTTCAGTGGGGCTCACATTTTATGCGGAACTTCCCCAAAGTGATCTCAGATGTTACTGTAACGTTTATCCCTGTGCTAAACGTTGTGAGGGTGAGTTCACTTGCGTAATACTCCAAAATTCGTAAATTGCTTCCAAAAGTTTTATTTTGAACACCTTGTACACGACCTTCTGTTGTAGTACAAGTATCATAACATGTCACTTTGACTATCGCGGGTCAACTGCTATCGACTTATATCTCCTATTGACTGATACAATAGACTGACTGATTCGTGATCGACACGGTTTTATATATATATATATATATATATATATATATATATATATATATATATATATATATCTGAATTTTGATATGGCATACATCGACAATGTTCTATGATTATCTGGACGCTTGTAATAATGTTCTTGAAGCTCGTCAAACTGATAATACTGTAACAAAGTGCACCTGTGCACCTCACATATAGTTTCTGGAAGGTTCTAGAATAAATCTACTTATTCTAGAACTAATTAATAAACTATACATGAAACAACAATAGCAAATAAGGAATTAGAACCAATACATACTAAAACGAATAATAACTACTAAGTACATGAGAAACTATCCACCTTACACTGCTCCCTTCTTAGCTTTGATCGTCCCGATCAAACGTCACCTCAGTCCCTTTTTACGGTGAAAGTCTGTCAATGTGAACCACTTTCATTTTACTGCGTGGGGATTTCTGAATTCTACATACCACGTCGTTTATCCTCTTCACAACGGTATATGGTCCCTCCCATTGTTTGTCAAACCTTGGAGAACGACCCTTTCGTCTTTTTCGGTTGTACAACCACACTTTATCACCAGTTTTAAATAGTCTCGTTACTGTATGACTATCATATCGGGCCTTCATTCGATCACTAGAAATCTTCAACTGTTTCTAACAAGATTGTGTATTTCCTCGAGTCTTCGCCTCAAACTCTGAATGTAGGCATCTACAGATGTGGGTGAAACAAACAAAATGTCAGATGGAAGTTTCAGATTTCTACCAAGCACAATGCCAGCTGAGGATACTATACACTTTAGTGTTCGATGACTGCTGACCTCAAATATTTTTTTAGTGTTCTGTTAAATTTCTCAACCAGTCCATCGTATTGAGAATGCAATAGATTTGTATGAGATTTCCTAATCCCCATCCGGTTACACACACTTTAAAAGATTTCCAACTCAAAATTCCGACCTTGGTCCGAAGGAATCTCCAACGGCTCACAAAACCGACTTATTCAATGTTCCATCAGGGCATCGGCCACTGTTTTTGCCTCCAGAACTGCTTATTGGAAATGGCCCCGTAATGTCGATGGCTATTCGCTCAAATGGGGCACCCACATTGTACTTTTGCATCCTAGGGTGGGTTCTGGTATTTGGACCTTTACTGGTAAAGCAGGTATCGCATCGCCGATACCCGTCCTCTACGTCAGCACGACTTCCTAACCAGTCTTCGATAAAATTTTATTGATACCTTAAAGGCCACTACTTGCTCCACAATGAATCTCTTGTAGTACTTTTACAATTCTTTTTCGTGGAAGAATTATTTGCAAATGAAGAGTGTTACCATTGCTACTTTCCCATTTTCTTTTCAAAACGTCATCATCAATTATTAAGTAGGTCTTGCTCCATTTAGTTTCCACCTCATAACTGGTCTAATATCAGAATCATCCAGTTGGTCTTGCTTGAGTACTTCCGAACTCCAGTTTGGCTCGCCATTTATCAACGTACGTTTGACTTTCAGAATTTCTGGAAAATTGCTTTCGAGTCTTGAACATTTTTTACAATCTTCTGCAACAGGTCGTCTTGACAATGCATGAGCATTTCTGTGGTTAATACCAGGACGATTTTCAATTTTGAAGTCATATTTTTGAAGTTGTTGGAGCCAGTGCGCTATCTGGCCTTCTGGGCTCTTGAAATGGAACAGCCATTCAAGGGATGAGTGAAATGTCCTTAGAACAAATCTCTGATAGTATAAATATTTTTGGAAATATTTTATTGCCTTGACTACAGCTAGTAACCACTGCGTCTCACTGTTTTTTTCAGCCTTTAATAAACTACCGTAATATGCTAGTACATACTCCTCTCCTATTTTTGGGACAAAATTGCCCCAATGCCTGTTTTACTGGCATCAGTATCTAGGATAGTTTCTCCTTCCGTCTGGGGATAAGCCAGAACAATAGAAGAGCACAAAGCACCTTTCAGATATTCAAAAGCATCATGACATTCTGGAGTCCAATTGTAAGGTCTTCCTTTCTCAGTTAGTAGATGCAATGGACGGGCAATACTAGCAAAATTCTACACAAAATGTCTTTAATATGAACGCAGGCCTAAGAAACTACGCAGTTCTAATTTGTTCCTAGGTACCGGCTAATTATGAACCACATCTGTTCTTCTGGATCTATTCTTACTCCATTTGCGGATATTATGTACCCGAAATACTTCACCTCAGTTCTTAGGAAAGCACATTTCTCGGGATTAACTTTAAGATTTGCTTGTGAGAATCGTTGAAATACCTCTTCCAGATTTTTCAGGTGTTCCTCAAATATTTCGCTGAAAACGATTTTTTTATGACTAAGACAACAGGTGACAACCAACGACTATTTAAAGGTTCAATTACCTTTTTGTTTCCTCATGGTATCTATAAGTATTTCCATTACATTTTGTTTTGCTAATGGTACTCTACTTGGAATTTGTTTTATTGGTTGTTGGTTGTCTGTGTTAATGCGATGTTGTGCCATATTAGTTCTCCCTTAAATCACCAAATTTCGCCTTCTGTTGGTCAGGAAGTTGAAAAATAATTCTCTCTCTCAGCTCTCTTCCTTTCTGGCACAATGTTTTCCTTCGACTGCTTGAGATTTTGACAGATACTATTGGTTCCGCACAGGCAATTACTTCATTTTCCGTCACAACTTTACGTTCTTCTGACAGATTTAAAACTCTCACCTTAATTGAATGCTCACTTGATGGATTTATCAATGCGTTTTCCAAAATCATTTCCTTTGATAGACATTCTACGTTGCTTTCTAGAATCAGTGGCACCTTGCATTTAGAACCTTCTATTTTAACTAGGATGAGATTGTCGGACCATCCAGGTATCGTAATAGTTTTGTTTACCTTAACTCTTCTTCCTTGATTTTGAGTATTCGGTCTTGGAGGTTCAGGTTAAAACCTGAAGAAAAATATTTATGAAGCCTAGCCCAAATAAAATTTCGTCCAAAATTTCGGCAACAAATACTTTATGTCTGAATTTTTATTGTCCCAGTTGAATATCTGCCTCGTGAGTACCAATGACGGTTATTGTCACTCCATTTGCAGTTTCAAGTATATAATATCTATTGGGATGGTCAATTTTGCAAGCAGGAATAACATCAGCTCGCACAATGGTAGAACATGAACCAGTATCAATAACAATATTACAATCCCGACCGCATATTCTTCCTTTCACAACCACGCAAAGTCAGACGGGAAATTTGGATTTTTAATGAATTAGGGCTTGGTTGGAGTAAGCCAGCAAAACTGGAGTTTTCCTGTACATTTCTAGTTTGAAGCTCTGGACAATTCTTCTTTATATGTTCTTCTTGTCCACAATTCCAACAGAAAATCTGAGTTCTTTGTTCAGTTGTTAGCCCATCCAGTTCTTTTAACATTTTAATAATTTGCTTAATTGAGTTATCATTGCCATAAGACTTCTCTTGGATTGAATTAACCCATCGTGTCTGTCGCAGTCTGAGATGACTTCTAGGCGCCTGTTTGGCATTTTCGTATTACAAGTGCACGTGCAAGGGCATCTTCAATTCTTGTAGGACTACTTATCCGAAGGTCTTGTTGCATTTCAATATCTCTTATACCGTAAATGAATTTTTGTACTGTTAACCTGTCAAGAAAGTCTCTTGGTGCTGTAGGATATGCCATGCGAATGAGCCGGGCAACATCAATTTTATATTGTTGCAGTGTTTCTCCAGGCCTCTGTTCTTTATTCTTTAACTGTGCTTGGTAAACTTTTTGTAGATGTTGGTCACCGTAATGCATTTCCAGTTGATCCATTAAAATCTCATACGAATGTTTGCCATCAGTTAGGGTATTTAAGATTTCCTATGCATCACCACGTAGAGCCAAAATCATTGCAGTGGGTTTCTCCTCATCTAACCAACCATTAGCTAATGCAGCGGCATCAAATTGATTTTTATTTGTAAAAAAAGACTATTTACCATCGAATTTTGGGGCATAAGTGGATTAACTACACCATTTTGATTTACATAGGATGATTTTCTGAGGCACTTCAGGTTTTGTTTGCAACATCTTTTCCTCTATTAATTGAAGTTTTTGATTAAAACTTTCCTATTTATTATTGATCGCAGAGTGTCATTCCATAAATATATTTCTAATGAACATCCTGTGCTCTTAAAATATCAAAATACTTTACTGCTCGTGAGTGTGAGATATACTGGAATAATGTTCAATAATCTGCTTTATGCTGATATATGCTTTCTGGTTTCACTGCATGTTATTAATAGAAGGGGAATATATACTAAACTTTTAATGTAGAACAACATAACATTAATTATGGTAGTTAACGGAATGCTTAGAAAGGCAAACAGAATACAGAACTCATGTGATATTTTTGAAATCACGTTAATTCAAGCGTAGATTAGGGAATATAATGTGATTTATTTTTATGTTAATTCGTTACATATTTTACTTACCGAAAATGAATTTGGATTTTTAAATGGGTGGTTATTTTATTTCAGTTTATTTATTAATTGATAAATTATCGAGTATATAGTGCCGCAACCCTATGAATGTTTGTCACTTTGGTTATATATATATATATATATATATATATATATATATATATATATATATATATACAGCTTTATACAATGATAAAAATGCAAATTTTTCGAGAGCTCCCCTTCCAAGAGCTCCTACTCTGAATCTGTGGAAGATTATTCCTTATAACCGTTTTTAGCTCTGCTCTTTCTAATAAGAGAAAGGTTATCAAAATTGGAGTATGTTTACAATTCGAAAACGCGTTCAGTTGTACGTAAAAAGCAATTATTTAGTCGCAAAACACAGGAGATCTGCATCCTTTCTTTTTCAAAGTCGGTCAAAGATAAAAAAGCAGTTGTTATCGCATTGCTCTGGTGTGGCAATTGTAATTGGTTTGGTAGTAGCAAAGAAAGTATTGTAACGTGAAAACTTACCCGAATACATCCACACACACACGAACGAAAGAATATCCTGGAACTCCATAAGCATTGTATATGCTGAACTGGATTACTCTCGAAAGAATATTGGGAAATAACATACAGCAAATAGAACAGCCGAAAACAACTCTAAGCATCGGGATAGGAGGTTAAGTAGATATAAACAGCGTCAGCGTCGATCACGGAAGTTGACAGTCAGTCATAGTCAGACAGTTGAGTGTGTTTGTACACTAATGTAGAGAATAGTGAATGAAAATATAGCGCTAAGCTCTAAGTAATGCTGTGAATATAAATGTGTATACAGGCTGTTTCAAATTCGACTCTCACCATTGGGATCTCGGAAACTATAGGGAATACAAAGATATTTAAATTAGGGCAAAGTTCCGCATTTATGTGGTCAACAATATGCCGTATAAAAAAATTGAAAATTTCGGGTAGTTCCGGAGATATCCGGAAAAAACTGAATTTTCGGAAAATTATTTTATTTTTTCCAGGCTTTATTTCTTATTAGTGTTAATAAATAAGTGAAAATAAATAGAACCCAGTTTAATTAGAATTCCCGTTACTTTGGTGTCAGTGTGGAATCAGTGAGTGAGTGACTAAAATTGTACAGACTTTAAGAGACTGCGGTTTCGTGCAGAGTTTAAGTTTAAGAATCTTTTGTTCGTTTTCGTTTTGGTGTAAAGACTTTTTGTACGTTTTGTGTAAGTGTGAAGAATCTTTAGTTCATTTCCGTGGGAAGACTTTTTGTTCGTTTTCGTGAGAATGTGGAGACTTTTGCTCGTTCTCGTGTATGTGTGAAGAATTTTGTTCGTTTTGGTGTTGAAGACTTTAAAAACTGTATTGACAATTAGGAATGAAATTATTGCAGTTAAATGTGAAACAACTCAAAGAACAGTTGGTGGTAATGAAACGACCCTCCAGAAACGGTTAAGGGACACTTTGATTGAAAATGGAGAAGATCCTGATATGTTCGAGTTCCACTCTCCGGAAGAACTGTTACTGAAAGAGGTGAGAAATAATAATGAACAATTCGACGAAGTCTCGAAAAATTTGAAGAAATTTCTAGAAATAATAATGAAAAATTCGAAGAAATTTCTAGAAGATTCTGCAAGAATTTGAGGGGAAGGAAGCTCGTATTGTGCCACTATCATATCCTACAGCTGCCGATAGCTTCCTTCATGAAATTGCGGTGGACACATTTGTAAATGGATTGAGAGAGAGTGAGCTGCAGAAGGCATTGAAGCTGGCCAGACCAAAATCGATAGAAGAAGCACTAGCTATTGCTTTGCAGCATGAAGCCACTAGCCAAACTTCCCAAGGGCACCGTGTAAGAGCAATCGAAGAAGAAGACCAATCCAACAGAGAGTCCCTGTTAGACATAACATGGACGAGAGCGCAATCAATGAAGAGAGAGCCAAGGCGTTGGAACTTTAGTGGGCTAGGACAAGTACGCCGCAGTTGTAAGCAGAAGGTTGCACACTCGGAAAACTAGAATGGGTCGAGATGAGGGAGCAATCGTCGACCTGCAGAACTTTATACATTGATAGTCGAATCAATGGAGAAGACAGAACACTCCTAATAGACACCGGTGCAACAAGAACAATAGCAAGGCCAAAGCTCATCAAAGATCATTCCCGGATATTACCAATAAAGGTCCAAATCAGAACAGCGACCAGGGAGACAATAAGAACACATGATAAAGCGAGCACGACCATCAGCATTGGCAAGATCATCATCAAGCACAGAGTTTAATCGCTGACATTTGTGTTCAGTTTATTTTCGGAATGGACCTTTTGAAGAAGCTTGGGGCTGAGTTGGATGTCAAAAAAGGTGTCTTGAAGGTCGGCAATGAAGAACTGCCTTTTCCGGAGGATAATGAAGATGTTGTCCGATTGATAACGACTAGTGACGTAATGATACCCGGCTATAGGGAAAAAATATTGATGACCAACCTGGACGAATACCGCAAACCTGGAAGTCTGAAACTGGTAGAAGAAATAAATAACAAGGAATTTCTGACAGCTAAAGCTATTGTTCGAGTAAGATATGTCATTCCTGTCAGAGTAATAAAAGCAGAGTCCTATCAAGTTGAGCAAGGGAAGTATGGTTGGAAATTGTGTTCTTGTATCAGCGATATGCTCTTTCAGAAGAACTAGTAAACCATCCAGGCCAGATATTCGAAAGAGCTGGTTGATGTGGTCATCAAGACTGTCCAGGATTTAGACGAAAAACAATTACGAAAAGTGAAAGATGTACTTGCGGAATTCCATGACGTATTTGCTATGGAAGAAGAAAACAAAGGTAAAACAAGTATAGTGACTCACAAGATAAACATGGGGAATGCTCAGCCAATAAGACAGCAGCCAAGAAGACTTCCCTTGGCCAAAAGAGACGAAACCGAGAAAATGATTCAAAAAATGAGCAAACAAGGCGTCATTGAGCCATCAAATAGTTCATGGACCTCGCCAGTAGTGCTCGTGAAGAAAGAAGATGGTTCTACAAGATTCTGTGTAGATTACCGACTTCTGAATTCAGTCACTAAGAAGGATAGTTATCCGTTACCCAGAATAGATCACACCCTAGATTTTCTGAATCAGGATGGTTTTTTACACTAGATCTGAAAAGTGGATACTGGCAAGTTGGAATGGATCCCGCAGATTGAGAAAAGACTGCTTTCTCAATAGAATCAGGGCTCCGGCAATTCACTGTGATGCCGTTTGGACTATGCAATGCTCCCGCTACATTCTAGAGATTCATGGAAGCAGTTTTGAGAGAACTGACATGGCAAACCTGCCTAGTGTATTTGCTTGACGTTATCGTGGAAGGAAAGTCATTTGAAGAACACTCGAAGAATTTAAGAGAAGTTCTCCAACGATTACGTGAAGCCAAACTGAAGCTGAGTCCTAAAAAATGTCATCTGTTCTGACGTGAAGTAAGATATCTGGGTCACATCGTAGGAATGGCCTATTCCCAAGAACAACCATGAGATTAGGAGTTTTCTGGGCTTGTGTGCCTTCTAATGACAGTTCGTAAGAGGTTTTGCCAACATCGCTAAGCCCTTAACTAAATTAACAGAAGAGGCCAAAGAATATTTTTGGAATGACGAGTGTCAAAGAGCTTTCGAACAACTGCAAGAAGCTGTTAGCAGCGCACCAATCTTGGGCTGTCCGAGGCATGACGGGCAGGATAAGGTGATTGCCTACCTCAGTGAGGAATTATTGCGTTACAAGAAGGGATCTGTTGGGAGTAGTGAAAGCCTGCGAACATTTTCATAAGTATTTGTATGTTCGACGCTTTCTAGTTAGAACTGATCATGCAGCGCTGAAATGGCTGACGCACAAGTGGCAAAATGATTATAACGTCTTCAGGAATATGACTATGACATCGAACAGGGCAGGAAAAATTCATGGGAACGCAGATGCCCTATCCAGAAGACCGTGCAACTATAACTGCACCAACTGTTCGAAAATAGAAGACAAGCTCTGCCCTATACGACGAAAAACCGTAGAAAATGAGGACTGGCGGCCTGGACAAATGAAACTGGCCCAAGAGGACGAACCATGTTTGAGAGTGGTCTTGGAGTGGCTGCGTCGTAAGGAGAGGCCGTCTTGGCAGGATATAAATATACGAAGCCCGGAAGTGAAAGCATATTGGAGCCAATGGGACTGTCTTGTGTTTAGAGATGATCTGCTATATAGAACCTTTGAGTCAGAAGATGGTACTGAATCCAGATTACACTTAGTTGTGCCAAGAAGCAAAGTGCCGGAGGTACTACGTCAGCTACATGATGGAGCCTCGGGTAGGCATTTTGGAATCACCAAGACTCTGCAGAAGGTTCGAGAGCGATTTTATTGGGTGAATTGCAAAGAAGATGTGAGACGCTGGTGCCGAAAGTGTGAAGTGTATGTAGCCTGCAATGTACCACTTGGCAGAAAGCGGACACCTATGAGACAATATAATGTTGGGAGTCCCATGGAATGAGTCGCTGTGGATATTGCGTATATTCTGGTATCCAAGAAGCATTGACCGTCGCCAAGGCGTTGGTTTTCAAGTTTTGGCGTTCCTCTTGAAATCCATTCTGACCAAGGAAGAAACTTCAAGTCAGCCCTGTTCCAAAATGTGTGCAGAGTAATAGGTGGGAACAAGACTAGAACGACCCCTTTGCATCCTCAATCGGATGGAATGGTAGAGAGGATGATCCGAACCATGGGCAAGCACCTCTCTCAGGTTGTCTCAGAACATCAGGGAGATTGGGATCAGTACATCCATTTGTTCCTGATGGCCTATTGGGCGGCTGTGAATGAAACAACTGGTCAGACTCCTGCTAGTTTAATGTTGGGGCGCGAGTAACGCCTACCCTGGGACCTACAGAGGACAGTGTCGCAGGAGAAGGATACGTCAAGCAATTGAGAGCCAGAATGGATGCCCATGAGTCAGCCAGACAGAACATCCAGCTTGCTAGTGATCGACTGAAACACCACTACAATACTCTATCAGCTGATGGAATCTTCAACATGGGAGACTGGTTTGGCTCTATACCCCCCAACGACGTCGAGGCCTTTGTCCCAAACTCCAGAGGCAATAGGAAGTCCATATGAAATCATGAAGAGGATAAATGACGTCATCTATCGTATCCGAAAGTTACCAAGGGGAAAACCTAGAGTGGTGCACATAAACCGACTCGCACCATACGCTGGATCAAACAACCAGGAGAAAGCAAGAGTGGCCCTTCAAGAAAGGAACGTTGAAGAGCCAAATGTCCGTTTCAACGAGTTCATGGCCGACTATGCGAATCGGAAGTAGGTAAGGCTCGGTGTGACAGTTGAGGTTCAACAAGATCTTTTCAAACTGCCAGCCGACGTTTATATTTCCCACTGTGTAGCGGAAGATCTACGTATGGACCGAGGAATTGCTCTGGTGTTTAAAATGAAGTTTGAAATATTGGATGAAATGTCAGCCCAATGATCAAGTGTGGGAATAGTTCTGCGACTCGTAACCTCTTATATGTGGTTACGAAGAAGATGTCTAGAGTAAAACCCACTTACAAGGACATCTGGCATTCACTGAAGAGCCTAAGGAATGTAAGGAATTATGACATCAAGAAGTTGGGTCTTCCGAAAATAGGCTGCGGGATGGATGGGCTGGATTGGAAGATTGTAAGGAGCTTGATCGAATACATCTTCCAGGACGCTGGCGTGCAAATTACCGAGTGTTGCTTCAATCTAAAAGGAGTATAAACGGTAAAGATGATAGACTGTTACTTCTTCAACAAGGGTGTTTGTCTGGCAGGAGCCAAGTGCAGATTTCGCCATGGCGTAGAAATGCAGCAAGGTACTACCAAGGATGATTTTGATCGGGACGATCAGATGCTAAGGAGAGGGCAGTGTAACGTCAAAAATTACCCGAATACACCCACACACACACACGCGAAGAAAAGATCATCCTGGAACTCCAGAAGCATTGTACATGCTCAACTGGATTACTCTCGAAAGAATATTTGGAAATAACATACAGCAAATAGAATAGACGAGTACAACTCGAAATATCGGGACCACGGAAGTTGACAGTCAGTCATAGTCAGACAGTTGAGTGTGATTCTACAGTAGTGCAGAGAACAGTGAATATAATAAATAGAGCGCTAAGGGCTAAGTAATGCTGAGAATGTAAATGTGTAAGAATTGATCCTTTCGTACTGAATTATTAATTATATTTAAAGATAGAAACCAACCTGGCTCACACCGATTTAAACTCAGATCATGTAAAATTTTAAAGGTCGAAAAATTCTTTTATAGTTATATAATTATTAGTGTAAATAAATAAGTGAAAATAAATCGAACCCAGTTTAATTAGAATTCCTGTTAGAGTACATTAGGTGAGCGGCTGCTTGGTCACAAGTCACCGTTACACGATAATGTAAAATATTACAAAATATTACACTTTCAAGTAACTGCTAAAGCAGTTATCCTCAGTAGATTGAGCTGAAATTTTGCATTACTTATAGCCGTTTTTAGCTCTGCTCTTCCAAAAAAAAAGAAAAAGGTTATCAAAATTGGAATATGTTTACAATGCGAAATTAAATCCCGATGGCCTGTAGTCAGCGGAAAGGTAAATTTTTCAAAATTCATTGAAGTGAAATTTGAACAACCTTTTCATTGGTATAATGTTATTACATAAAATTGTCTTATGTGTCATACCCTTGCGGTTAGAGGTTTTTGTTTTGGCTGTTGAATATAAAGCAGACAGGGTTCGAGTTCCACTTCAAGACAGAATTTTTTTTTCGCCTATTTCTTTTCAATAAATATACTATATATTTTTTTTATCAGAGTCTATATTAAGATCTCCAGAAAATTTACAATTACATCAAATTTATATTGAGTGTTCATGTTTTATCAATATTTGTTATTTTTCTTTTTTACCTTTTATTTTTTTACCTGTGTATTTTATGAAAAATTGCTTTGAACAAAAGTTGTAGATACTGATTATATCTATAACATAAAATTATTTTTGATGATATTTACACTACGGCTCTTTTTTGATGATATTTTTAAATGTTTGAACGGTCGCCATTTTGAAACTACTTACCCGATATTGCCCAATAACGAACTCGACCGAGATATTTGAGAATAAATAATAAATGGTATTTTATTTTAATATGTTTAATATTACAAACAAGACTATAACTTAGCTCGCCTAATAAAAAAGAGCAAACTCTTTTTCCTACTGCTCGTTAAAAAAAAGAGCAATCAATATCAGTAATATCTGAAGTATTAAAAAAAAGATGAGCTATAAGGATACCAGCATGGTATCAGTAGTAACCGAAAAAAGAAGAACAAGAGAGGGCAGTGTATACATCTTAAGACAAACACCATTATACGACATAAGCTTCTTTTTTTGTATCTCTTCTATTTGATTGGTATTCGTAAGGATTCTAATTAATTCATTGCAGTTAGTTTGTACGGTTGAGGTTGGGTCTCTTTGGAGTGAAATATAGGATGTACTATTTTCAATTATATTTTTAGTCAAATTTATGTATTGCTCTCTTTCCATTATGACCGTTACATTGCCTTTATCAGAGTTTGTGACAATCAAATGTAGATTACTTTTTAGAAAAGCTTTTGTTTTCATCAAAAGGTTTCGATAAAATGAAACATTATTATGTTTTAAATTGTAAACATAATTAGTAATGATGTTTGTTGATCTAGCTAAGGCAATATTTCTCAAATTGAAGTCATCTATTTTTGATGTTATAAAGTCAATGTCCCCTAAAATGTTTTTTTATTGGGAAATCAATACCTCCGACTGGTTCCACGCTGAATTTAGGTCCCAGCGATAATAAATTGGATATGTCTTGAGGTATATGAGTATTAGTGAGATCTTTTATCCAATGTGGTTTCATTGTTAATCCAGTTCTAAGTTCATTATCAATCACCATTTTTAGTTTATTAATATTAGTTAAATTGATTTTATGAAACAGTCTATTGTACTTTATCTTAATTCTATGAGCAGAGTTACTGAAAATGTTTTCGTTGATAAACGAGATTATATTGTTCTTGTTGATATTCAAATCTTCTTCCAATTTCATGATTAATTTTTGGTTTCCTGATATTTTTAGGTTTAATAGCTTGAGTCCTAAACTATTGCTATAACGGTCACCACTTCTTTGTTCAAGATCTTGTCTTTGGATCAGATCTACTATCCCTATTGTTGCGTCTGTAATATGCCGAGGTAAGATGCCATTGTTCTTGCAATTGAGTAAAAAGTATCTTCTATTGTATTCCTTTGCCGTTTTCATTTTGATTTTGGACCAGGTTTTTAGATACAAAACTGCTTGTCTTCCATACTGATGTTAAATATTTTGATAAAATCCCATAATCGCTGTACTGTTCACGAAGGATAATAATTGCTGAATATTGTAAATGTAGATGGGGTGGTTACTGGGAATGGCCGCATGAATAAAAGAGAACTCTTTCAACTCACTCCGAGCTTTCGTAATTGTTTAATTCCATTTTCAAGGGTACTATAAAAAAAGTTACATTTGATTTCACATTCATATAAATAGATAGTAGTTACAACAGTATGTGTGTACGTACTTTCTCAATACGTCTTAATGCATATACAATTTTAAGGGCCGTCTTTGTAAGTTCTAGAAATATTCTTCTATTGTTGCTCATAATAATATATAAACATAAAGTTTTCAAAAATGCTGTAAAATTACTAACACATTGAATTTTAATAGTACCATGGATTTCAAAGCCTTACTACAGCGATTATTATTTGTGATTTTTTATAGTAGGTAACAGAGGATACAAATATTGTTGTTGCCTTTTGGAGCATTGTTTTATCAAGTGATTGAGGAGGAATCAACAAATCTGCTGTCATGATAATCAATTTTGATGTGTTCTATTGGGTTTGTGCTTGACGATTTTGTGAATTTGAGACATTTTATGATAGTCTTAAAATAAAATGTTTCAATCTGAAAATGTTGACGAAGTATTTGAATCATATTTAATAAGGTAAACGAGTATTTCACAATAAGACATTGTATGACATCTTGTTTGTAAAACTTACTTATGATTCTAAAGCTTCGTCAACATGTTCATGGCACTGATTGAAACATTTTATGATATCACACTTTTCGTTGTTTTAAAATTTTTTTAGAGCTATTATAAAATTTCAAAATTCACAAAATTGTCAAGCACAAACCAATAGAATAACCTATTTATTACTCTATACCAATAGAATACATCAAAATTGATTATCATGACAGCAGATTTGTTGATTCCTCCACAATCACTTGATAAAACAATGCTTCAAAAGGCAACAACAATATTTGTATCCTCTGTGACCTACTATAAAAAAATCACAAATAATAATCCCTGTAGTGAGACTTTGAAATCTAAGCTACTATTAAAATTCAATGTATTAGTAATTTTACAGCATTTAAACTTTATGAGTATATATTATTATGAGCAACAACAGAGAAAGCTTTCTAGAATTTACAAAGACGGCCCTTAATATTTTAAATGCATTAAGACGTATTGAGAAAGTGAGTCAATTATGTGTTAGGGAAAATGGACATCAAATTAAACAATTCAATAAGTATGTTTTGTGTTTTGTTAGTGATTTAGCGTTAGTATTGTTTTTGTTTCTTTCATGGAAAATTTACAAGTAATATTCCTTCAATTGGAAGCTTTGTTGTATGAAGAAACCGTAGCCCACTATTGGAATTCAATGTCTTAGTGATTTTGGTGCATTTTTTAGAACTTCATGTTCATATATTATATATTATTTTGATTGAAAAAAATAAGGAATTTAAGGAGATCATAAAATACAGGGTGTTTATTGAAAAAATTATAAGTTTGAGTTGTATATCCACTGCCATATCCCGAAAAAAAAGCATGCGCCACTGGATTCTGCATAAAATTCTCTATGGGGTAAGTTTTCAATATGACATTATTGCTGAGAAACTTCGTAGATCTTTGGGGAATCCAAAAAGTGTGAATTTTCAAAAACGCATTGTAACATATGAACAGAAGAAGTTAGGCAAAATCACTTCAGGCCATCTTGAGTTTCACAAGGAAGTGACAAAGGAATGTGAAAACATCAAGGTTCTATCCTCAACAACAACCGAGATACCTGGCTGTCTCAACCAAAATGGGATGCACTATACATCATGCAACAGCCAACGTTATTGGGGTAATTGACTGCACTCATGTCAAAAATTTTTAAACCTTCTGTACACGTACAAGCCACTTGTGGCAGTAGAGATGTTTACCAGCGTAGATGCAACATGGCCCGGATCGGTCCACGATTCTAGAATATGTTATAACTCTTCCATGTACCCTGTTATGTATAACAATCAAGAAAGATTATGTATTTTGGATGATTCCGGATATGCTGTAACTCCTTAGATGCTTAAACCATTCCAAAATCCGGCAACAAATATTGAAAGATATTTCAATAAGATACATGCAAGAAAACGTGTTGTTATAGAAATATGCTTTGGACAGCTGAAAAGGCGATTTCCAATGTTAAACTATCCAGTCCGACTTAAAACTGATAGAATATGTCGGTACATTATGTGTGGAGATATTCTACATAATTGTGCCAGGTTTTTGAACAATCCATATGAACAGTTCGAAGAACTTGATGTAGAAAAACAACCAGTTATGTTTGCATATTTTGCTGAAGCTGCTGCTGATCAGACGGAGTGGGATATAGGTATGCTATACATCTTGAAGCATATACTACAGACTTAAAGTAGATAATACAAGAAGTCTAGCACATACTTCGACATTAAGCAAATACTACCGGAACCGACCAGATATTTCATGATGCAGCAGATACTTCGAAGTAAATACTTAAAGTTGTAGTATTAGAATGTACTTCGTTTTTATTCATACCACGGATTATCTGGTTCCTTATCAAATTTATCTAGTAACCATCTGAGAGAGACAACATTTTTTTAATAATTCTAATGTTTACATGCATAACAAGAAGATGAGTTATAATAGAATAAAATTTACATTTATATTTATGTAAATGACATAAGGGAAATATTCTTCATTACATGTATTAAAATTTCGAATAAATTCCATAGAGCTGAAATAGATAACTTATAAATAAAATAAAAATTGCTGTTTACCCATCTGGAATGGTTTCTCAGGTTTCCACTGATAATTTGTGTGACTAATGTTGCATTCACATCTCATGTGGTACGTTTCGCATTGTTTCTTATCGTCTGCTGTATGATACATATTCCTTTTCTTTTTTAAAAATTGCTTTACACTAGCACAATTTATACATTTAACTTCAGCCACATTGCATAACGTTTCGTCATGTTCACCTGCACATTTCAAGCGTGCCCATATCCAGAACCTACCACGATTATATAGAGCAGGCCATGCTCGACGCGATCGACGCAGTAAACGCGGACATATCAAAAGAACTAGCATCAGAAACTTTTGGAGTTGAACGCACTATATTAGGGAGATGAATAGCCGGTACATATTATGCAAAGGCAGTGGGTCGTCCAACCGTTTTAAGTGCTCAAGAAGATACTCTCATTGCAAACGCATTGGGTATCGCTGCAGATTGGGGGCTTCCGCTCTCAAAGGTGGATATTCGTGGCGATAACAAATTCGTGTGTTCAAAAATTAATGCCCAGGAACAGATTTCATAGATTTATTCATTCACTTACCCTGACGATCTTTTGAACTTTTCCAACAATATTGATTTGGCACTTTACGACGTGAAAAGCAGCAATTTGTATGACCAACGTCACCGACGATTCTGGCTCCAGAAAGATGGTGGTGCCTAGGAACAAGAAAAGAGTAGATAGAGTTCAGGACCATTTCCATGCAACCATTTGTTTAATGGTTTGTGAAAACGCAAATGGAGACATGTTGCCACCAATGTTTGTTTATAAAGCCCAGAATCTTTATGACATGAATGAAATGTGTTTTTTCTTAGCGTCTCCTGTCTCGCATTGAATCCACCAGAAAAAATGGCGACAAAGCGGTTCCTGTTGGTGACAACTTCGCAAGTCACTTTTCACCAAAAGTGATAGTTGTATGCATTTGGTGCAAATTATATCTGCATATCACTCTTCCGGAAGAGCAATTTCCGAACATGCTAGGTAGATTGTAAGAAGGAACACTTCCAATCTCAAATCAGGGTTTACAACAACTAATTTGCACCCTGCAAACCCCGAACAACGGTGGAAGGAGTCTTGGAACAGCTTGATGTGCACCATGGAACTGGGAAAGATAAAAAACGAAAGAAGGGAAAAGTCGATCCTGAAGCCTCTCGCAATGTTGGGCAATCTGAAGATTCTGAGACCGCTCCAGTTAGTTCTGAGAAATCTCAAACAGGCATTGACGAGCCAGGACCCTCTACATCTCGTTTTTTGTCAAGCATAAGACAACTCCCAAACAGGAAGAACAGAAAAGAAAGAATTGCAACTCTTCGGAATGTGGCATACGTAGAATTGGAAATAGTATAAAGGAGTAGTTGACTAGATCCAACGCACGAAACATTGCTCATAGATTTGTGGACCCTGCAATAAAGACAGCAAGGACGTTATATTTGCTGGCAAACTCTGCGATGATTCGAATGATTGTGAATGTCCCTTCGATGACAGCGATGCTGGCAAAGGCTTCCAACCTGACGACTAGACAGTGTGTCCTTACCACTGGAAATTATGAATTTTCAAGAAATATTGTTCCTTGGGTTTGTAGTAGAAAGTCTATTTATGTTTTTGTTTCTAGTTTCTAACATTTCTAAGCATTTATTCAGGTATTGTTTTTGAGTTTCTTGTATTTTGACAAATATATTTTTTTTTGTCAAAAATATTTGTTTTTTATCAGTTTTGGGGGCCCTGGTGAAAACAGCGTCTTATTTTAAAGAATACGAGTTAACATGAACTAGTAAGTCATCAGCGACTATATTTCCACAGGCGTGCAATCAACCCCAAGTTCGGGGTAAGATGCTCACCCCATGTCTGTTATTTCCAAATTCTTATACCAGCCATGCAATATTTTTCGTAGATGTAAATTTACAAATTGCGCTGGTACATATTGGAAAATTTGCAGAAAAGGTGTGCAAGTAGACCCGTTTTAAGGTACCACACTAAGTTCGATAATAAATGAGGATGTTTGTCTTTTTGTTATCTCAAATAATTTTTTTTAGCGTTTGGTACTCCACCAGCTGGAAATATGCTAGAAGCATATGCATATTTACACGTTCAAGTAAGGTAAGGAAGATAATTTTTTTGTCGCTTATAGGCTTTAGCATCTTTATGTAAATATAATCACGAAGAGTGTAACATTCTGATTTTTCGACATCAAAACATCTCAATAAATACTAAGAATTAAAATTAACTATACGGTTATCACATAATACAATCTAGGTATAATTATGATACGGGAATGATCATTATTCTATTGCGATGGAAACAGCTTTAGAAAATTATGAACAATCCTCCTCCGTATTCTGACTCAGAGGATAAATCACAATATAAATTCTCATTTGCTCTCTAATTCGAGTTGACCTTTTAATCTGCTATCTAATTATTCCTGGGACGGTGGATAGTTAATCCCACTCAACTCGAATAACTAACTTGACCAGGCAATTTAGTTTATCCACGCAGAAAGTATGAGCAACATTAAAATATTATGGGCCTACATGATTTCAGGATGAAACGAAAATTTCGAAGAAAGTATTAGTTGAAATTCTGAAATTACAGGGCACATGGAAATTTTGATGAGTCAGTAAGAGGGTACAGTTTTATCATATTTGTTAATAATTATGTTGAAATTAAACTTAGTAAATGATGATTTTGTCATAGATTATTGTCATATTTCCTAACACATTTCAAATGATTCCTTTTAGTAACTTAGGAGAAAATAAGTGGACATCATACTGATCTTGTAAAGAGTTAAGACGGTATTTTGGCTTCTTTGGTGACATCCCAAAGTCATATATGTATCTGATGAGGTCCGATAATAAGGTAGTTTTTCCAACACGAGCTTTGGAGCAAATTTGGAGAAACATATCGCCACTATCCTTGGGAAAAACAGATGCTAAGTTAATCTAGTTGATATATACGTATGTTTATTTAATTCAAGCTTATCCTGTGACAGTCATATTATGTTTATTGTATATGTATATTTATTTATGTATGCAGTATCGTATAAGCATACCCCCAAGTATATGAATCCATGGTGCTATTGTTATCATTTTAGAATTCTTTTTTTCAAATAAGTTATTTGAATCAAAATTTTATACCTGTTGTTATAAGCCAATCAGATGCTTTAATTTCGAAAGGTTGCTATGACGACAACCTGAATTTTTTGAAAAAATGTTTGGTCCCAAAAGAAATATTTGATAACTAGCAGTACCTACCCGACGCCTTGCTGCCGTAGCAGTAATAATTGTAGCTATATATGAAATTTTAAATAAATAATTATCCCCAAAAAACATTCCCACTGTAAATCTTTTGGAGGTGAGAGCTATATTCAGCAAAATTCAACAAAAAAAACTCAAATCTTTCGCATATGCTCAGTTAGAGCTGAACCACACCGATACAATTTTTGGTATGTTGTTTTGTATAAGAATTTTGTTTGAATGGTACATTTTCATCAAGTGATTCTATCACTTCTCACCGCCCCCAAAATTCCTTCCATGAAATTACAACTTGACGTATTATATTCATAACCCACATTTACAGTAAATCTGGACTCGAGCATTTCCATTTCCTCACCAGCCTGCATTTATGATTCGCAATATTAACGCATTTTGATCGTCATCGTCAATTGTAAATCTTTTCAACTTCCTTCTCAATAGTAAAAAGAGAAATTTTTGATATATAATATAATATGTCAAGTTGTAATTTCGTGGAAGGAATTTTGGGGGCGGTGAGAAGCGATAGAATCACTTGATGAAATTGTACCATTCAAACAAAATTCTTATACAAAACAACATACCAAAAATTGTATCGGTGTGGTTCAGCTCTAACTGAGCATATGCGAAATATTTGAGTTTTTTTTGTTGAATTTTGCTGAATATAGCTCTCACCTCCAAAAGTTTTACATTGGGAATGTTTTTTGGGGATATGTATTTATTTTAGAAATCGGTTATCTGTCACGGACTTTAATTTTCAATAATCATGTTATTTTTAAATACGTGTAGGTATATAAATATCTTAATACTAAAAAAAAACAAACACAACCGAATTGTATACCTCCTCCGTCTGGCGAAATCGGTCAAAGACATCGAAAACTCTCTTGAGCAAAACAGCTGTTATCAGAATTTGAGTTTTGAGTAAAGTGTGGCTTGAATAATAATACTAAGGTGATGTTATAATTATCAACAATGAAGCAAGTTTTATTTATATATATATATATATATATATATAATTTAGAAATAGTTCACAATATAAATTAGAAACGCTCGTACTTTAGTATAATATTTTTTATTATTATGGTGATGTTATAACCACTAGCAAAGAGAAAATGGTATATTTATCAGTAGTTAAAATTACAATAGTGAAATACAATATTAAATAAGACTGTAAATACCTATAGCATGAAGAAAATATATTAATGTTAATGTTACATTATTCACTCAAAATTTCCTTCAATGTTTCTGGTATATGTCGATTTTATTCTTGCTTGCTTTTGAACAATAACGGAGAATATTTTCTATATTCAATTATTCAAGGAATTATATTTTTAGGCATTTGTTGTATAATATTAAGGTGATGTAACTACCAGCAAATAAGAATGTTGAATTTATTTACATACATATTAAAATTTTAATATCTAATGTTTCGTTCTTGTATTATGTATTGAAATACTCGTAGTTTATTATGCTAAGTTTTCTATCATGAATGGTATTTTAAACACTTCATGAAATTAATGAATGATTTCAGTATGATAGGTCTTCAAGATTCAAAATTAGTTTTTTTTCAATTATTCAATTTGCGCAAGCTCTTATCTATAATATAATATTTACTCAAATAAACGGTCGTGGTCATTCTGTGGTAAACTTATATTGATGCCAACCCAACCTGGCGGTATATCCAAACATAACTGCATAGGCCATTCACCGATTCCTATTTTTCTCATAAATATGACCCACTTAGTTTTACTCAGCACTCATATAAAAATCTAGGATCTCATGGAAAATAATATATTTAATATCCTTGCACAATCTAAAGTCTTGTTTTTCGGCCAGCTAAGCGGTAAGAATTATGTAGTTCGGTTAGGTTAGGTTAATAAACTCCCCTTCTTGTCCAGATGAAGTTTTACCTACTTGAACTTCAAATGCTGTGCAAATCTGCATGTGCATTAACTTCAAAACATCCCGACACGAAAGCTTGTATACGATCCTTTGGCTTACATCTGTCAATGGCGATCTTGCACTTTAGTCCACCTAAATATTATCCATGCTATAAATTGACACTTCTACGAAAATAAAAGTTGATTTACCTATCTGAGGGTAAGGGAAAGGTTTCCGTTTCTCTTTAAAAGTTAATGGTTCTTGCTATATTTTGGTCCATTTGGACCAATTCTCTTAATCGAATTATTAAAATCACTGAATTAGAATGAATATTGATTAAATAACATAATTATCGATTGGTATCAAAAGTTTTTCAATATACGAGAGTTCATCTGGCGCCGTGCTGGTGTGTATGGAGAGTGTGCGTTTGCAAGCCACAATCATAGTATATACTTATACTATGCCACAATCATAGAGGCCACAATGACAGGAATACTGTATATCTGACTTCATACTGACACTGACATAACAAACCGATAATCTTTTATGATCCGGACAGTTTTCTAAAGCGCAGAAGGATAAGTTTCTACTTTGGGATAAGTTAAATAAATAATTTAACTGAAATATTTTCACGCGATGAGGAAACTCAGGTGCAATTCTTTGTCTCTGGTATGTCTACGTTTGATAACAAGATGTTCACGAATATTGAGGGTTGCACAAACGTGCAGAAAATTATAAGCATAAACCAGATATTCAGGCAGAGATCTTTGCGCAGGTTTGCAATTAGTCATGGTATGGCAAAGATATATGCCAGTCAGTACTTAAGTTACTACTAAGTAGTTTCAATATGTACATGTTCCAGCTTGTCCCAAATTTATGCCATGTATTGACGCTGGTTCATTTCCAGCATTTTCAATTAGTAATGTTTCTCAGACGAGTCTCTCCATAGACAAAAAATAAGTCAATTTTCTTATCTCAATTTGTGCCTTAACTCCTTAACCTCATTGTGACAGCAAATGACAGAATGTAAACGCAATTCTATTCTATCATCGAGATACCATACAACATAAAGCATGCAAGTCGATCAAAAATGCGTACCCTCAACAGAAAGAAACAGAAAATAAGGCAAGATTATCTATTTTTTTTATTTTGAACACTCGTGATTGGTGGATTACTGTACCTATCTGTCATCCGCATCCGACTCAGCCGTCACCCAAACTCAAATAGAAATCCGAAGCAGTTACGTTTTTACAATTTGTAAATAGGTAAATAGTTGATAATTAAACGGTAAACAATATACTAATGAAAAAAAGAAAATTTGTCTCAGCGCAAGTTTTAAGTTCAAGTACTTCAGCTGCAGTAAACTAACTTAAATTCGAAATAAAGGATTAAAATGAATGAAAATGCTTCAACGTAGGTACATATACCTAAATTCTTGAAAAACTTCAATGACATTTTTTATTTGTTAAATACCAAGAATCTATTTTGTAAAACAGTTGGAAAGATGAGTTAAAGTTAAGATTAGTAAATTTAAACAATCCAATGTGAAACATTTAAATCAATCTCAGTTTTATAAAACTATTCGCAGGCCTGTTCTTAAATCAACATCGGTTCGAACTGGCTTTTTAGTTTTCATTATTTGTTTAATAAATTTATATACCTTATACCTACTTCATGTGAAAAACTTCTCACACAAAAAATATTAAAATATTCTTTATCATATAAATTATCTTCTCAAAACCATGTTGAAATGTTTTTTGCGCTTATTAGGAGAATACATTGATTTAATAATAATCCTAACACGATTCAGTTTCAATCAGCCATTAAAAAGTTACTTTTTAATAATATGAATGTATTTAGTTCCTGCTTCTGCCAATAGACATTTTTACGATCACAGACAGCAGCTTATATACCTTATACCTAGTACAAAACTACATAGATATTCGCCTATAGGTCTAAAACATGAAAGTGACAAATTAAATGACCTAAAATTTAGAATTAGAATGTACTATAATAAATTACCTATTTTTAGAGGACAATAAGAATTGTAATAAATTTCAATTTGAATTATGCGCAAATATAAACTCTTCCCTCTGTATGCGTCATGAAACAAAAACAGACACGGGCACGATATTCTCTATCTCCTTTTATCTATGGACCACATCCACTAGCAGTGCTGTATAGGACTTGCCTACTCTATGTTGAATATTATATCTCTATGGTTTGCATTGTTATTGTGACTGACATTTGTTAGTTGGGAGAGAAATACTGCTACCGTGTTGCCGTTTAGTTAGGGATACGTTAGTTATACGTTTGACGAATATTATTAATGCGTTAACAATGTACCATTTTGGAATAACAGCGATGCTTTTAGAGTAAAAATAATTTTACTATCACGTTCATTATTACATTATTGGTTTCACTTAAGTATTTATCCGACAGTTATACATGACTTAGGTCTTTATAAACAGGTAAAATTTTAGCACCGGCAACACCGTAGAGTCTTGAAAATAGTAAATTGTGAAACCCGTCTACTTGGTTTTACATATATTGATAATATAAATATTACAGCCTTTTACGAGTTGAAAACGGTCTCAAATGATTACTTATCGTTCTTAGATTGTATTATATACAATATCTCATCAATTTCAAACCATATTTTTAAATTAATCGGGAAAAACCATTACGTGACCTTGAAAATCCAACATTTTTCTGTAAATAATGCTTCTGTATGCAGAAGTGAGAGATACCGCTCCAGAGAAAACATACCTCCAAGAGAATGGTAACTCCCATGTTAATCTTTTTGGCCATGTTTTGACCTTGAGTACACTAGCGCTCAATCGGTACACTCACGAAATTACGTGTGGCGGCAGATTTAAATCGGATATTCAAATTAACGGTGGAATATAAAAGTAGCGCAAAGTAGAGAAAGGAATAAAACATTCAGAAATTGTTGAAGAAAGTTAAAGAAACATTATATGAATGCAGCATAGATTTTTATTAAGTGTTCTCCAACAATTTCTGAATGTTTCACTCCTTTCACTATGTCTAAGGGAAATTAATAAAGTCATAATAAGTACACGAAAAGTTGGTAGTATTTTTTTAATAACTTGAAGGTCGCCAATGTGAACATCAACATACATTACTATAACAATATACTTATATAATATACTTATTATTATAATAAATTAATACCCAGAGCACTGTCCAAATAACTGCTTTTGTAAACCACTTATTACACCACCAGGACCCGGACGCTGGATACTTCATATGCCCTTGCATTGCTCCACTTCTTCTTCAGTCCTCTTCCGCTGCTCCTCAATTAGACAAATAAATAAAAATAAAAAATTAAACATCTGCGCCGTATATTACATGTAAACTGAAATAATTACAAGCAAAATTCAGCTATACTCACATTTATGCACTCATTATACTCTCTCTATACCACCAGGACTCGGAAACTAGATTCTTCAAATGCCTTTGAGGTGTTTTACTTTTGCCACAGCCTTCTTCTTCCGTTGTTCATCTGCAAACATTCGATTTTGCCTTGTGCACCACAATTTCACTGCAATAAAAAATACATCATTACAAATCTGGGCTGATATGAGAAAAGCATGCTCGGTAAAGAGTTCACAAGACAAACAATCTATTAAGTATTCTCTGATCTCTTTGTATAATGAGCTAGACGAAAATCATAAACAGCATTACATTATAAACTATCAATCATGCCTTACAGCATGTATTTAGTGGCATTTTCTTGCCACTGAGCCATACCAACACCGAAATAAATGAGATACGAATGATAAGAATAAGATTCTAAAATAGTAATAGAGAATAAAATTCACATTCAACAACTTTTCTATATTTTTAGCTTCACCGGAGTACTAGTTGGTTCTATCACCTACAACATGGTACCCTAATTTAACTGGTAGAAGTAAATTAACAGTTGTTTCTTATATGTTATTTGCGATCTCTTTTGTTTACTCTGATCTCTATTTAATGAGCTTGACGGAAAGCTTAAGCAACAATACGTCCGAAAATGTGAATCAAAAAGCTATTCATTATACACATACCTTTGCTTAATATTCCAGTTTTAGGATGAACTTGCCTGAATACTTGGTATGTATAAATTGGGTTGCTCTCCATTTTCCTTCTTACTTTCTTCATGCCATACCTAATTACAAATGTTTTCCTGGGTTTTATCAGCTTTCTCGGCAGCCTTACAGCATGTCTTTAGTGGCATTTTCTTGCCACTGAGCCATACCAACACTGAAATAAATAAGATACGAATGATAAGAATAAAATACTAAAATAGAAATAGAGAATAAAATTCTCATTCAACAACTTTTCTATATTTTTAGCTTCACCGGAGTACTAGTTGGTTCTTTCACCTACAACATGGTACGCTAATTTACTTGGTAGAAGTAGATTAACAGTTATTTCCTACATGTTATTTGCGATCTCTTTTGTTTACTCTGATCTCTATATAATGAGCTTGACGGAAAGCTTAAGCAACAATACGTTCGAAAATGTCAATCAAAAAGCTATTCATGATACACATACCTTTGCTTAATATTCCAGTTTTAGGATGAACTTCCTTGAAAACTTTGTATATATAAATTGCGTTGCTCTCCATTTTCCTTCGTATTTTCATCATGCCATACCTAATTACAAATGTTTTCCTGGGTTCAACCAGCTTTCTCGGCAGCCTTACAGTATGTCTTTAGTGACATTTTCTTTCCACTGAGCCTTACGAACACTGAAATAAATAAGATACGAATGATAAGAATAAGATACTAAAATAGTAATAGAGAATAAAATTCACATTCAACAACAGAGAATTGCAGAAAAAAACGTGCATATTCTCTCATTTCTCAGATACGTACCTTCAAAACATCCAAAAGCTACAAAACCAGAGAAAGCATACCACAAATACGAATACAAACAACGCTTCAGAAAAATGAGGTTAGAGGTGTTAGACAGATATTTATAATAGAACATTTACGTATTTGAATGTTACCGCCACTAATTGTCGGAAGCGATACTAGCGATCAATCGATACACTTTGGCAACTTACGGTCAAAATTTTCCCATAAGAGTTGCCACGGGCTGTACCGCTCTCACCTCTGCAAACTATAGTTTGCATTGATATTGGTTATTGGCCATGTGCAATCAAATAGAAAAAATTAATAAATAAAACGAATTTCAGAGTAATCACTTTAATTATTAATTTATTATCTCAATTTTAAATGACTATTACTTACCAAAAATAGCTTCCTGCATTTGTATACTTCAGTAATGCTTTATGGTACACGATAATTTGTCACTTGCTTGATTATTTTAAATAATTAACTATTATCACCTGTGTTTCCACAGTGTTAGATCGAGTAGGTTTAATATCCGTTCCTGTCCCTACCAGAAGAGCTGCCCTCTCGTAGCGAAAGGCCACACTCTTCTCAAGAAAAAGGCTCATTGTTCCAGGTATTATAGGTGTTCTTTGGATATTGGTTCTTGACTTGTATGACATATCTGACACCACACTAAAAAAGCGTTTGGGAAAAGTGGTGTTTTCAATATATTTCTCGCAATTTTTCTCTCCATAAGAACATTCGTTATGCCTTAACGAACAAAAATTATCCGAATTGGTCTAGCAGTTCTCGAGTTTTGCACTTAGCAACGCATTTGGCAATTTTTTTTTTGTATAGAAGATTTCTTAGGCTTGACGGCTGTCACGTGCAGATGCCAGAATAAAAAGCGTAGATTATTTTTGAAAAAAAAAAAAAATATATATATATATATATATATATATATATATATATATATATAGGGTGATTCACGGTCGATGGTACGTTTAAGGAAAACTATTCGTAGGATCGTTCTCAAAGTTGTATTATGTTGATTATACCTAGAGATCTATCGACTGAAAATATTTTCAGCATTGCGACGTTGCCACTTATATTTAAAATTATTTTTTGATTTTTCAAATGAGACACCCTATATATTATCAACCTATTCTCTATCGCCTTCTGGTTATTCTTTCATAAGATGCCTATACCTATCTCTAACAGTTTCCAGTGAATTAATTAATTTTCTTTTGTTTTGTTCAAAACAGAGCTCCAATCAATAGCCCATTACTCGGAATTTTAGAATTGTGAACCGATGAAATTCCAGTAATAGCTTCAGAAAGACTCATTTCTTAGTTATTATAGAAGATTTTCTTTTTATGTTATACAGGGTCGCTTAAAATTCTTGATCTTTCCATCAGATCTATAAAGACCCAAAAATACGTTTTTTCAAATGGAACCCCCTAGTTTCTTATCAGAGAGAAAACCAAAATACCCTTGAAATGATATATCATATTCCTATACCTAAATGGTCAGGTTTTCAAAATATAAGCAACTATCTATTAAGGTGAATTATTTCTAGCATTTTTATGGTAGGTATTTGCTAGTTACCATGGCGATAAAACACTATTATTATTTAACAAACATTATTCGAGGTATTCCTTGAAATAATTTATCTGAAACGTAAAGATTTGAAGAAAAAATTGTATTCAACACCAGTAAATACAAAGTAAAAATGAACTGCGTCAACGCGTAATTAAATGCATTGATGAGATAGATGCCCGTGAAATAAGAAAATCTAATTTATAGGTGGAGACACGTATTCTTAGATGTTTGGAAAGACACGGTTGTCATTTTGAGAATCTATTATAAATATTTAATTATTTATATTTCTTAACTCATTATTATTATTAAAACCTCTGTTCTTATTACTTGGTTATTGATTATTAATTAGATATACTGTTTTTATAAAGTCCTTTGCGTAAATAATCTAACAAAAGATCACAAAATACATATGTATATCGATCGTTGAACCGGATTCATTTTCTCAATATCCGTCAATGCATAGTTATTGCTAATTTTATCTTGAAATTGAGTCCAGGCTCTGATGCATCTACTTAGGTACTCATTATTGTTTTGCCAAGAAAGTATGATACCTATGAAAGTTTATTATTATTTTTAAATGAATTTACAGAGCACGGTAAACGAATCGTCTCTGCAGTCTACTTATCATCCCAAAGATGAGTAACGAAACTGTTTCGTGAATCAACATTTTGAATTAGCTTCTAGGAATCAGAAAATTACTTATTTGTTCAGTGAATAGGTTTATACTTGTTGTATTTGTTGTACTTTGTGGGTATCTTGTATTAAACTCTCTGGATGTTTTTGCAATAATTTGATCACATTTTCTATGAAGAATGAACAACTCAATAAACAATTATTCTTTCGCACGATAATTACTTGTCAAACTTTCCATCACCATGGTAACCAGAAAATACCTACTGTAAAAATGCTAGAAATAATTCACTTTAATAGATAGTTGCTTATATTTTGAAAAGCTGACCATTTTGGTATAGGAACATGATATATCATTTCGAAGGTATTTTGATTCTCTATCAGAAGAAATATTATAATATAGAGTGTTCTGTTTGGAAAAACGCATTTTTGGGTCTTTATAGATCTGATGGAAAGATCAAGAATTTTGAGCGACCCTGTATAACATAAAAAGAAAATCTTCTATAATAACTAAAAAATAAGTCTTTCTGAAGCTATTATTGGAATTTCATCGTTTCACAATTCTAAAATTCAGAGTAATGGGCTATTGATTGGAGCTCTGATTTGAACAAAACAAAAGAAAATTAATTAATTCATTGGAAACTATTAGAGATAGGTATGGGTATCTTATGAAAGAATAACCAGAAGGCGATAGAGAATCTAATAGATTGATAATCTATAGGGTGTCTCATTTGAAAAATCAAAGTTATTAATACTTTTTGATATAAGTGGCAATGTCGCAAGGCTGAAAATATTTTCAGTCGATAGATCTCTAGGTATAATCTACATAATACAATTTTCAGAAGGATCCTACGAATAGTTTTCCTTAAACGTCTAAGGTACCATCGAACGTGAATAACCCTGTATATATTAGATTTACTTCTTGGAAAAAAACTTTTTAAAAAACAAATGCACACTTTTATTATGAGTTTTGTGATTTACATTAAATTAAAGTTTTACTAACTAAAAAACTACGTACTAAATGATTGTAAGTATAATAATGAGCGAAGCTCGACATTTGTTCATGTTTATAATATAATAATGATGATTCTGCAGGTTTGACGTAGTGCAACAGACGGTGGCTGGACAGACGGTGAGAGTGGTTGCAACTATGTAGCATGTGCTGCATCTTGCGACACCTGCGGTTAGTTTCATGACTAGTTATAAAATATATAAGTTGTAAAAAAATTAACTTAAAAAATATTTATTGACATAAAAACACTTGAGTATGGAATCCCACTACCCCATAGTACCACCTGCAAGTAGAACCAGTCCGAACGCCAACCCAAATCCAACCACAAAGAGAGAACAGCATAAGAATTTGTGCGACATATGTCTTTTGAATTTTCCACTAATAAGTCTCAGTCATACTGATAGACTCTCACAAAACAGTCCAATAACAAATACTAAATATCATTTTTTATATCATGTCAGAAAAATTTGAGTATGGAACCCTGCCACCTCAGAGTCCTAATCGCACGTAGAATCAGTCCGAACACCAATCCAGATCCATCACCCAAGAGAGAACAGCATGAGAATTTCTCCTACTTATGTCTTTGGGATTTTCTGGTATGCAACCCTCCACCTTCAAGTCCCAGTCGTACTGACAGTCTCTCACAAATCAGTCCAGTGACGTACTAAAAACCGAAAAATAGCGAAAAATCTTGAAAAATTCAGCAATGTGCTAAGGGATATTTCTTTGGATATGACAGGTACAGAACACTCCACCTAGGAGTCCCAGATACACTTACAGCTATTACCAGATCATTCCAATTAATTTCATAAACATGAATGGTAAAAACACCATTAAAATCCAGCCATTTGATTAAGAAATTTACAACTATCATGTACGGAACCCACTACATAGAGTCTCTCGGGAAATAAGAGGTAGCCTTTGTTCTTTCCCAAAGTCTAGTACTAATTATTATTTATCTATTTAAATTATTGAGAAGTCTTGAGTACGGAACCCTTCTACCACAGAGTCCTACTCGCACGTATAATCAATCCGAACACCAACCCAAATCGATTCGCCAGGACAGAACAGCATGAGAATATCCCCTACATATGTTTTAGGGATTTTCCGGTATGGAACCCTCCACTTTCAAGTCCCAGTCGTATTGACAGATTTTCTCTTTCTTTTCCAGAGATCTAGTAAAAAACTATTTTTTATATAATATAATAAATAAAACTCAGTCTGGAACCCTAATACCACAGAGTCCAACGCGCACGTTAAATCAGTCCGAAAATCAACCCAGATCCATCCACCTAAAGAGAACTGCATAAGAATTTCTCCTACATATGTCTTAGTGATTTTTTGATTTGGAACCCTCCGCCTTTAAGTCCCAGTCGTACTGACGGACTTTCACAAAACAGTCCAGTGACACAGTTTACAAAAATATAGCGAAAAATCAACTAAAACTGAGCTATAGAGCTAAAAGATATTCGTTTTTATAATTGAGGTATGGAACACTCCACTTAGGAGGCCCAGTTACACTTACGGCCAATACCAGATCATTCCAATTAATTTCATAAACATGAATGGTAAAGACACCATCAAAATCCAGCCATTTGATTAAGAAATATACAACTATCATGTACGGAACCCACCACATAGAGTCTCACGGGAAATAAGAGGTAGCCTTTGTTCTTTCCCAGTCTAGTACTAATTATTATTTTTTTATTTAAATTATTATTATTTAAAGTCTTGAGTACGGAACCCTTCTACCTCAGAGTCCTACTCGCACGTATAATCAATCTGAACATCAACCCAAATCCATTCACCAGGACAGAACAGCATGAGAATATCCCCTACATATGTTTTAGGGATTTGCCGATATGGAACCCTCCACTTTTAAGTCCCAGTCGTATTGACAGACTCTCACAAAACAGTCGGGTGACATTCTACACACAAATATAGCGGAAAATCCACGAAAATTCAGCCATTGAGCTAAGAGATATATAGATTATACAGGTATAGAACCCAACACTTAGGAGGCCCAATACTTACAACCATTACCAGATCATACCAATAAATTTTAGAAATATGCACAGTAAAGAGACCATCAAAATAGAGCCATAGAGTTCAGAAATATACAATTCTTAGGTACGGAACTCACCCCAAGGTCTATTACTAAATATTAATTTTTATAAATTTGTAAACAGTCTTGAGTATGGAATACTTCTAGCTCAGAGTCCATCTCGCACGTATAATCAGCCCAAACACCAATCCAAATCCATCCACCAACAGAGAACAGCATAATTTCTCCTAAATATATATTCGAAATTCTCCGGTATATAACCCTCCCACTTTGGTATTTTACTATTAATTAATTTGATTATTGCTATTTTCTTTGAAAAAATTATAAATGGGAAATTATCATCTGTGATATTAATAATAATATTATTTAGGCTAACATACAAATCTTGATTTTAAAAACTAATATGCTAATAGTTTATTAACATATTATAAGCTCTACAAAACCCTACCGAGATGCGTATAGCATCTGTTTGAAAGACATATATATATATATATATATATATATATATATATATATATATATATATATATATATATATATATATTCCCTAAACCTTACGCACAATCACCCTGGTTTATTCTTAGGCCTTTATACTAGTATATTAAACCATGCAAAATATCTAATAACTGAAGCAAATACCAAATTGAATAATTTAACACCGCATATGAGATCCAAGCGAGGTCTCGTCGATAATTATAATTAAACAATAACTATTTTGAGCGAAAACCAAAAACTGATCAAGATGCGCTTAGAATATCTTCAAGGCTATGTTGATAAAACTATTGACGATATTGTAATTTATTTAAAAACTCAAAACATTCTAGGCCAGATTATTCTTAATTGTCAAAGTCTCATAAATTTTCTCGATAACTTAGAAAACGCAATATCATTTGCCAAAATTAACACACTTCATAGCTCCGTAATTTCAGCACAAGAATTAAATAACTTAATGGATCATTTAGTAAAAATATATGGACAATCCAGATTCCTTATTTTTAAGAAAACTATGGATTATTACTCCCTAGCTAGCCTTCAAATTTCGTTCTCTGGAAGTAATATAATTTTCGCTACACATTTACCAATTTTCTCACCAGAAACCTTTGAAAGCTTCCATCTTCTTCCAATCCCGATAAAACAGTCATTATTCATACCTAAAATACCCTACCTTACACTCGGTAAAACTGAAGAACAATACTCAGAGGAATCCTGTCCTACGATCAACAATATCCAAATATGTCCTAATCATCTCGAGCTATTAACTGAAAGCTGCATAGCCAACCAGATCAAAGAAGCAGAAGCTCGAAACTGCCAAACTGTTACTGCCCATGTACAAGAACCCATTCTGGAATCAATAACTGACGAGTATTTAATAGTCATTCCAGCAAGCAGTCCTCTGAAAATCGAGAACGAGTGTAATTTCAAGGAATTAAACCTCATAGACAAACCAACCTTAATCCAAATCCCTTCTAATTGCGGCATTAAAATCAATAACTTGGAGTTTTGGAACAAACAAGAATTATCCAAAATGAAATCACTACGATTACCAAAAATTGACATTGGGAACTTGTCTGTGTCTAGTGTTGACCAACCAATAACACTACAGACACTAGATCTAAATAAAATTCAAAATCTCTTTTCATCCAGCTACCTGGATTAGCAACAACTCTTACGTTATTTGCAATGGTCGGATTGGTAGCATTTTTCCTAAGAGAATGGTACAGAAAACCAACAGCTATAACCAGCGAAACGGGAAACCAAAGCTCACCGTTTTCGTTTCCTCTTCAGATGGGAGGAGTTATGGGAGCCACAACGCTGACGGTATGAAAATCATCTTCCGTTCTCACACTAGTGCTGACTCCGTGAGGCCGTCCGAAGAACCTTTTCGTATGCGTTTACCCATAATACGTCATTTTATCCTATTATAAATATATGTAAATTAGATCTAAAATTCATTATGCTTTCTTGCTTGTAATAAAAATTTTTAAAAACTATTTTCGTTAACCGAAAACCATTATTTATAATACGATGATTTTTTTTTCCTTCCTTGTGTTTCGCCATTTGCTATTTTGATATCACTATTTATAATATATTAAATAACATGGACAATGTTTACAATATTCTTACTTGTTGATTTGTGAGATAAGTCAGCTTATCAGCATTATATCATATTTTATTATTATTATTAGCTTCATTTCAATGAATTGATGCTTTTCAGGATATTTCATATTGTGTATCTATCGTATTGTGAGAGAATACGATGAAGATGGTATGTGTTAATATTTTTCTATTAGATACATCTGCTATATTAATAAATTTCTCAGGTTAATTTGTGAGAAAAATTGACTTGTTTTTTAAGTAATTGAAGCTTTCCATTATTTCATTTTAAAGTTATGTATGTCGTATTGTGAGAGAATATGATTATATATAATTAACAAATAATCTGAATGCCTAACAAAGTAGTAAATAATATTATTGACATAATAAACTTCAATTTATACTACAATACCTACGAATTCAGATAGTCTAGTCTGTGTACGGGTATATATTTATTTATATTATTTGTTTCTAAATCTGTTATAAATGTTTTTTTTAATAATTGAATAATAACTTTTTCTTTTTACTAAACTTATATCTGCCTCGATATTTTCAAGTTTAATGTGTGACTTGTTAAAAAAGAGCTACAAACACAAAGATAACTCCAATAAGATCTTTTCTAAGAAAACTTGAATCTAGACACTTTCAACTGTAGATATGCCGTTACCATGAAATTTATAAATAATGAATGACATGTCTGATTGATGGCTATGAAATCTTTCCTGTTTGTGGTTAATTTACTTAATTAATAATTCAATTAATAATTTATTATGTGGTTAAGAAAATTTGTAACGATTTTTAGTTTACCCCGACGAAGAGAATTAACATTCTGGAAAGCTTGGCATAATCCAAAGAATTTTATTTATTTAATGACTGCATCCCCAACCAAAATCTATTTTATCAAATAATAAACCAGTCAAGAATTCAGAATCGAAATATATATATATATATATATATACATACATATATATATATATATATATATATATATATATATATATATATATATATATATATAGTAGTAGCTCTTTTTAAACAAGTCACACATTAAACTTGAAAATATCGAGGCAGATATAAGTTTAGTGAAAAGACAAAGTTATAATTCTATTATTAAAAAAAAACATTTATAACAGACTTAGAAACAAATAATATAAATAAATATATACCCGTAGGTATTGCAGTATAAATTGAAGTTTATTATGTCAATAATATTATTTACTATTTTGTTAGGCATTCAGATTATTTGTTAATTATATATAATCATATTCTCTCACAATACGACATACACAACTTTAAAATGAAATAATGGAAAGCTTCAATTACTTAAAAAAAAGTCAATTTCTCTCACAAATTAACCTGAGAAATTTATTAAAATAGCAGATGTATCTAATAGAGAAATATTAACACATACCATCTTCATCGTATTCTCTCACAATACGATAGATACACAATATGAAATATCCTGAAAAGCATCAATTCATTCAAATGAAGCTAATAATAATAATAAAATATGATATAATGATGATAAGAATATTGTATTGTCCATGTTATTTAATATATTATAAATAGTGATATCAAAATAGCAAATGGCGAAACACAAGGAAGGAAAAAAATTCATCGTATTATAAATAATGGTTTTCGGTTAACGAAAATAGTTTTTAAAAAATTTTATTACAAGCAAGAAAGCAAAGAACAGACTGAATTTCAGATCTAATTTACATATATTTATAATAGGATAAAATGACGTATTATGGGTAAACGCATTCGAAAAGGTTCTTCGGACGGCCTCACGGAGTCAGCACTAGTGTGAGAACGGACGATGATTTTCATACCGTGAGCGTTGTGGCTCCCATAACTCCTCCCATCTGAAGAGGAAACGAAAACGGTGAGCTTTGGTTTCCCGTTTCGCTGGTTATTGCTGCTGGTTTTCTGTTCCATTTTTTTAGGAAAAATGCTACCAATCCGGCCATTGCAAATAACGTAAGAGTTGTTGCTAATCCAGGTAGCTGGATGAAAAGTCTCTTGTGGGAAATTCATTTGTGTCTGAATTTCTTGTTTGAGATTTTGAATTTTATTTGGATCTAGTGTCTGTAGTGTTATTGGTTGGTCAATACTAGACACAGACAAGTTCCCAATGTCAATCTTTGGTAATCGTAGTGATTTCATTTTGGATAATTCTTGTTTGTTCCAAAACTCCAAGTTATTGATTTTAATGCCGCAATTAGAAGGGATGTGGATTAAGCTTGGTTTGTCTATGAGGTTTAATTCCTTGAAATTACATTCGTTCTGGAGTTTCAGAGGACTGCTTGCTGGAATGGCTATTAAATACTCGTCAGTTATTGATTCCAGAATGGGTTCTTGTACATGGGCAGTAACAGTTTGGCAGTTTGGAGCTTCTGCTTCTTTGATCAGGTTGGCTATGCAGCTTTCAGTTAATGGCTCGAGATGATTAGGACATATTTGGATATTGTTGATCGTAGGACAGCATTCCTCTGAGTATTGTTCTTCAGTTTTACCAAGTGTAAGTTAGGGTAGTTTAGGTATGATTATTGACTGTTTTATCGGGATTGGAAATAGATGGAAGCTTTCAAAGGTTTCTGGTGAGAAAATTGGTAAATGTGTAGCGAAAATTATTTTACTTCCAGAGAAAGAAATTTGAAGGCTAGCTAGGGAGAAATAATCCATAACATTCTTAAAAATAAGGAATCTGGATTGTCCATATATTTTTACTAAATGATCCATTACGTTATTTAATTCTTGTGCTGAAATTACGGAGCTATGAAGTGTGTTAATTTTGGCAAATGATATTGCGTTTTCTAAGTTATCGAGAAAATTTATGAGACTTTGACAATTAAGAATAATCTGGCCTAGAATATTTTGAGTTTTTAAATAAATTACAATATCGTCAATAGTTTTATCAACATAGCCTTGAAGATATTCTAAGCGCATCTTGATCAGTTTTTGGTTTTCGCTCAAAATAGTTATTGTTGAATTAAAATTATCAATTTTTCAAGTTTTCTTGAGAGAGATATTTGTAACGAGAGTTCTTTTGCCATTGTGTTTTCATTTGTTTGGAGATCTACAATTGCTTTGTCATATTTTAATCCATCGTCTGAGTCGAGAGTGCCGAATAGCCATTTGGAGGTTTTTCCATCTAGATCGACTTGACCTCGCTTAGATCTCATATGCGGTGTTAAATTATTCAATTTGGTATTTGCTTCAGTTATTAGATATTTTGTATGGTTTAATATACTAGTATAAAGACCTAAGAATAAACCAGGGTGATTGTGCGTAAGGTTTAGGGATTTTTCTATATTGGAGAAGAAATTGCCTAAGTTTATCAATTGATCTTGTAAAGGTTTAAATTCGAAGTAGAGAATAAAAGTATGTTTTGAGCTTATCACTCGAGTTTGTCCAATGTGGAAGGGAACTAATGGACAATCTATGGGATTTATTTTGAAGTCAGGGATGGCTGCTTGGACTCGATATATAGCTATGAGAAGGAGTATCATTGTCCACTTCATTGCCCTGCGAATAAGAATGAAGAGCCTTAGGCTTTTGATTCTGTGATTTGTGTATGAATTTGTTCTTTCTGGTTTGGATTTTATTGCCAATATCTATAAAGACAGTTGTAAAGATATGACGTGGTTTGGTCTTGCTTCTAAGGGCACTCTTGTTTTTATTAAATACCTTGTATTGGGTAGAATTTCCGGAGTGTCTTCTTTTTTGATATTTTGTTTTTCAATTAGTTTAGATTTGGTTTGTAATGATGTGTTGTATATTTTTTCGTAAATAAATTTTAGTCGTTGTCCCCGGTCAGCCATACATTGGTTTAAACTGATCTCATCAGTCATATCGAATGGATCAAGTGAATTAATTCTGCCGTTTATTACGTCAAACAGTTTTTGTTTCGTTACGCTATGAACAGATGAATTATAACCGACGACAGCGAAATGCATCAATTGTTTTATAGATGCGTTTGGATCTTTCAATTTGGGAACTCTGAAGAGTTCGATGAAGGTTGAGTGAGCTCTCTCAATAGGGCTATTGCTGTTGGAATTTCCTGGAGTAGTAAAATGTAGCTGTATACGATATAATTTACAGAAATCTAGTAGAATTGATGTTTTGAATTCTGTTGCGTTGTCACAGGTTATGAGTTTTGGAATACCAAAATGTGATACAAAGTTTAATAAATTTTCAAAGCCTACGAGGGCATTGCAGGTAGGCTCTAGGATATAAGCTTGAGCATATCTAGAAAATACATCGATTATGGTTAAAAATTTCGTGTAAGCGATTTGGAAAGTGTCCATATGGATCGAATCGAGGGGTTGAGTTGGAGTAGCAGTGAGTTCGAACTTGATTTACTGGGGATGTCTATCGTACTTGGCTTGTTGACAAATATCGCAGTTATTAATAAATTCGGTTATGTTCTTTTTTTGATTTGGCCAATAATAAATTTTCTTCAGAGCTGAGGCGGACTCGTTTATTCCTCTATGGTATGTTGTTTCATGGTGGTGTGAAATAATTTCCCTTTGTTTATTTTTTTCGGTAACATCCTTGAGAAATTGGTTGGATATTATTATTATTATGGTTTTGGAAGGTTTTTTGCAGCGTTATAGTTAATGCTGGAATGAAATCGATTTCTGATTTGCAAACATAAATAGAGTACAACTTCTTTGGGTCAACATTTTCCTTGAAGAATTTGAAAATCTCATAATCATAATTTTCTGAGAGGTGAACTGTCTGCCTGGTTTTGGTCTCAAAAAGTTTGCTTCTGATGATATGCTATGATGTATTAGCACTCTGATTAAAAAGAATTTGGTTAGAGTAGTGGTTCACACAATTTTCGGTGAAAGGTATTTCTAATATGGGGTCTTCGACAGCTGAATGTGTCGTATCGCTATCGGAGTCTGGAGGGCGCACTTGTATATTTGAGTGTATAATTATCTTCGGTTCTAGTGGTGGCGGGTGAGCATTTTGAATGAAGATATTATCAATTTTTTTGAGATCGTCTATGGTCACATTAGCATTTATTGGAACGGGAATATCCTCGAAATCGTTATTATGCGGTGGTTGCGGAGAAAGGAATTCGTTTATATCTATTGATATATCGCCAGGATTACCTACCTATGAGGGATTCATTTTGAATGGCATGAATTTCTATCCTTGAAAGCGCGTTTGCGTTGGTGTTCTGGATTCCTTTTTTATATAGTATTTGATAGTCATATTCCTCCATCCTAAGGCGCCATCTTACTAGTCGAGAATTTGGCTCTTTTAAACTGAATAGCCACTGAAGAGGTTTATGATCCGTAACTATTGTGAACTTTCTACCGAATAAATATGGGCGAAAATGCTGACTGGCCCATACAATCGCAAGGAGCTCTTGCTCGATCGTGCTGTAATTAATCTCAGCTGGGTTCAAGATACGTGAAGCATATGCAATAGGCAAATCTTGACCTACCTTACCTTGACTCAAGACTGCACCGATTGCAAAATTCGAGGCGTCTGTTGTAAGGTTGAATGTACGGCTAAAATCTGGGTATTGCAGGATCGGATCATTACATAAAATAATCTTGCATAATTCAAAAGTTTGTATAAACTCGGGAGTATGTTCAATTCTCTCCTCCTTCTTTAAACAGTGGGTAAAGGGTTTTGTAAGTTTTGCAAAATTTCGTATGAATTTTCTATAGTATCCTAATAAACCGAGAAATGATTTTATTTCTTCTGAAGTTCTTGGTAACGAGAATTTCTTTATGGTTTCGATCTTCTTTGGGTTTGGACGTATACCTTCCGATGTGACCACATTTCCCAAGAACTCAACTTCTTTACGAAGAAATTCTGACTTGTCAAGTTGAATTTTAAGTTTACAGTTTTTCAACCTTTTGAAAATAAGCTTCAGGTTTTTCATGTGATCTTCGATGTTGGATGAAAAAATTATTATGTCGTCCATGTACACGAGGCAGATTTTTCCTTGAAGACCTTCAAGAATTTCATCCAAAACCCGTTGGAATGTGGCTGGAGCATTTTTCAGTCCAAAGGGCATCCTGACGTATTCGAAATGTCCATTTTCGACATTAAAGGCGGTTTTAGGGAATGATTTCGGGTCCATTTCTATCTGATGGAAACCGGATGCCAAATCCAATGTCGAGAAATACTGACATCTCCCTAATTTGCCAAGTATGTCGTTGATGTTGGGAATTGGATATCGATCATCAATTGTTTTCTCGTTGACTTTCCTATAGTCGACCACCAATCTCCACTTTTGTTTGCCACTTTTATCCATCTTCTTTGGTACTATCCATATAGGGTTGCTCCATGGGCTTTGACTTGGTCTTATTATGCCGTCCTCAAGCATTTTATTAATTTGCCGTTGGACTTCTTCCTTATGGATAAATGGATATCGATACGATTTTCTGTGTATTGGAATTTCATCACTAGTTTTGATTTCGTGTTTAACCTGGTTTGCGAATGATAATTTGTCATTATCATAGTGGAAAATGTCGGAAAATTCACGGCATAGGTCCGAGTAATTTCTTTTCTTCGCAATTCAGGTGGTCATGTCTTATTACATTTTTTATGTCTAGCCTTTTTTTCTTTCTGATTTGGAAGAAAATGTTCAATGTGAAAGAAATCGAAGTTCTTTTTGTCAGAATCGGGGAAGGGCAACACATTTATAGGGTTATTGAAAGTATGTTGTATAATTTCATCGCTATTGTTAAAAATTTCTATTTTTGCGAATCCGTTTTTTGCAATTGTTAATGTTTCGGGAATATGTAAGTTCTTAATTTTACATTCGGGAACTATAATATCACCATCACATTCGAATACAGGCACATAGAGGGAAGCAATTTCAAAAGAGTTCAAGGTAATCTTAAATTCTGTTTCAGGGTTCCTAAAAATAATTGGGATATTTGTTTTATTATTGGAGAGCTCTTTATTTACCAAGTCAATCGAAAATTTAAGGTTTTGAAGATCTTTTAATCCAATAATACCATCAAAGAAATTATGAAAATCGAAGAGAATAAAAGTTATTTGTTTATCGCTTTTCATTTCGGGCATTGCTGGAATATCAGCTCTAAAATGGACTTCTTTTTCTCCTATGCCTGTCCTTACTTGTGTTGGACAATGATAGATACAATCACTAAAATATTTTTGTGCAATAGAAGGTTTTATGATAGAATTATAACAGCCAGTGTCTATCAATAATTTCATTGGAGGGTTTTGAATTTTTATGTAAGGTAAGCTGTTATTAATTTCAGTGTACATTTCGGATGTTATTGTTAATGGGGAGGTGTATCCTGGGCATCTATTAGAAAATTTTCAAAGTTTTCGACATAATTTGGGTTTTGATTTTCTTTAACGGGATTATCGTACCCTTCGAGATAGTTTCCTAAAATATCTGGTTGATCGTATGTTATTTCAGGATTCTCGACAGTTTCCCCGTCAATTTGATAAAGCTCTTCTGAAATAAAATTACGTGGACCAGAGGATTTGAAATAATTTCTAGAATTTGTATGTTTCGTCATAATAGGAAGTGTATAGCTGGTTCTGGTAGACATTGGTTCTGGTTTATTGGATGTAGTTTTTCCGGTTGGTTTGAATACGTCTTTAGGAGGTCCGAAAACTTCTCTATTAGTGAAAAATTTTTGTTGAATTGGTTGGGATTGAAAATGTGGTTCGGAAATTGAGATGGTCCTGGACTTTGTAAATTTTGGGTTTGAATGAAATTTTGTGGTGGGTGGAAGCGATGTTGGGGTGAATAGCTTGATTGAATTCTTTGCATAGGGGATTGATAATATTGTGGTGGTTGTGGAGCGGTAAGTTTATGATTATTCATAGGCATTCTAAATAGATTCTGGATATATTGAAAATTTTGTTCTTCGATAATAATTGTAATGGCCTCTTCTGGAGATTTAGGATCTTTCATTCTAACAAACAATTGCAAATGAGCAGGCAAACCACGAATGTAAGTTTTAAGGGATAATTGGTCGTATTGTCTCAGATGTATTTCTTTAGTAGCAGCATTCATGGATTGATTAGCAATTTTCTGTTCAAGGTTGCTTCTTTAAACTTGCAAGCGTTTGCCGAAGTCAAGAGAACTCTCGTTTCTATTAGGCCTAGCCATGAACAGATCTTGCTCTAGACATTCTAAATTTCTATTGTCACCAAAACATTGCTCAAGAGCCGCTTTTATCAACAGTTAGTTAGTTCTGGGCGTGATCCAAATAGAATTTGTGCCCTAACTACTAGTTTAGTTTGAATAACTCTAATTACATAATTTTTTACCCTTATATCTGTTGTATTTCCAAAATTATCAAAAAGGAAGTTACAAGCATGTATAAAATTATTAAGTAAATTAATATCGCCATCGTAATTAGGTATAGTATCAACAAACATTTTAAGCATATTTAAGCCGCTAATGATTTGTTCGTTATTACTATCTGGCATTTTGTTACTAGCTTTAATTGTTGTTGAAAAATTATCTATTAAATCGTCAATATTACTCATAAATTATTACTCCTTTAAGGTTGGTTATGTATATTATTCTAGAAGTATAAAATTTTCTTATACGGAGAAAATAAGGAAATAACAGGAACTTTGACTTACTTTGTCGTTGTTTCTCTGTTGAGCGATTCTGCTTTGGGTCCTTGCGTTGTCCTCAGGTGTACCAAACTCTTGTGGAACTGGGGAGGTTCTGTATTTCCAAGGGATGAAGATCCGCGTTAGTGTCCAAAAATACGTATTCTACCGTAGTTTAGCCAAAAACTGCACAAAAACGACTGACTGCGCCAATAATGGTTTTCGGTTAACGAAAATAGTTTTTAAAAAGTTTTATTACAAGCAAGAAAGCAAAGAACAGAATGAATCTTAGATCTAATTTACATATATTTATAAGTAGGATAAAATGACGTATTATGGGTAAACGCATGCGAAAAGGTTCTTCGGACGGTCTCACGGAGTCAGCACTTCTAGTGTGAGAACGGACGATGATTTTCATACTGTCAGCGTTGTGGCTCCCATAACTTATATCTCACTATAGGTTAAACATGAAATGAAAATCCTTTTGAATCAACTAAATTTCTCTCACCAATCAGTTGATCTAGAGATCTCAAAACTCTTGATATTAGTTGTTATAAACATTTTCTGAATTATCCTTCTTTAGTATAATCTGTATACGCATATATACCCATCTATTATAATATACTAGAACAGAAAAAAAATGGACAAATATGACTAAATTATATGAGAATATTATAGCCTATACCTACATATAGAGCTAGGTACATATTATATTCACACATATATTTCAATTTTGAGAGATATTTTGAGAAAAATTATTAAATTTATTATTATAGAGATTTAATATATAAGAACAAATAGAACTAAGTCCATTAATATCTGAACGTTTATTCATAGTATTGTTATGTTTTTTAATATTTATCATTTCTATTAAACTACGATTAAAATAATTTTTCTCAGAATATAGAGCAATAGCTTTATCAAAATCAATACTATGTTTTTTATTGATGGCATGTTCAGCCAAGGCACAAGATTTCTTATTACATCTTATATCACTTTTATGGGATGTTATTCTTCCTAAAATACTTCTAGAAGTTTGACCAATATATAATAATTCGCAATCAAGGCAATTTATTTTATATACTACCCCAGACATTTCTGTCATTTATAAAGGTGTCTTTATTTTGGAAAATAAATTAGATACGGTTTTAATATTTTTTCTTGCAATAATAACATTATACCCTCTAAAAACATTAACTAACTTATTAGTGAGCTCATCTATATAAGGTAAAGATCTATAAATAGGGAGGATATTTGTAGTAGAAGCATTATTGTTATTATCATTTAAAGAGTTCTCATGATTTATTTCAGGGTTTTCTACATTGACTTGAGGTCGCATTAAACATTTGTTAATCAATTTTATAGGGAAAGAATTCTCAATTAATATTTTTTTCAATTTTGATAAACTTTCATTTCTATATATAGAATGCGAAAGTTTGATCACTCTGTTTTTTAATGCCATAATCAAGTTAATTTTTATTTTCTGTGGATGATATGAATGGAAGCTTACGTATCTATTACTACATATAGGTTTTCTATACCATTTTGATCATAATAAACCTGTGTTATCTCTACATAACATCATATCTAAGAAAGGGAGAAATTGTTCATTTTTTTTCTCAACTGTAAATTGAAGATGCTCGTTATAGGCATTAAAAATATTTAATGTTTCATCAACTCTATTAGTGGGTAGAGCTAAGATTAAATTATCTATATATATTTTAATGAATGGTATTGGAAATGAAACTTTAGTTTTTGAAATTTGTATTAATTCATCTAAAACATAATTTACAAGAATAGGTGATATTGTTAAACCCATGGGAGTGCCAAATATTTGTTTATAATATTGGTCATTAAAAATAAAAAAAATGGAATCGAAAATGAATTGAAGGATTGATTCAAAAGTTTCGAGATTTAATGAACAAAACTCTTTAATATGATTCCATTTACTGGTTAGACAATCTAAAATAACTGGGAAAGGTAAATTTGTAAAAAGGGAAACTACGTCAAAACTGACAATTACATAGTCATTTGAAATCTGGTATTCATTTGTAAAATTACTAAATTGAAAAGAATCCTTTATATAAATATCATTTTTGGTATCATAAGCTTTCGTTAGAATATTTGTGATATAAGATGCCAAATTATTATTAGGTGAATCAATTGAAGATACAATAGGTCTCATTTATAGTGTTGACTTATGTATTTTTGGTAACGTATAAAATCTCGGTGCTTTTGCGTTATAGCACTTCAATGTTTTACTTGTGACTTGATCAAAAATACCATCATCTTTAAGTTTAGAAATAATTTGATTGGATTTGAGTTGTATTGTGTAAGTTGGATTATTTCTTAATCTCTTATAATATTTATTATCATTCAATAATTCCTAACTTTTATTAATATAATCCTCTTTAAACATTACAACTGTAACATTGCCTTTAACACTTCGTACAACGATAAGTTCCGGATGTTCTTTTAGAAAAGAACGAAATTTACTGAATTTTATTGACAATATGTGAGAGCTTTGATAATTCTTGTGATTAAAATTTGTCAATATATTAGTTTATCTAGCTCTCACGCAATCTTTATCTTCTATATCAATACTTTTCAAAATAAATTCAAGATAAGACAAAATATAAGGAATATTAATATCTTTAAGACTTGGTGGTAAAGAAAATTTCGGACCTAATGCGAGGATTTGTTTCACTTCTAATGGAAGATCTACATTTGTCAAATTCTTAATCCATTTATCATGTATTTTAATTCGAGATGTCATCTTGTCTTTAAGATTTTCTAGTTTTCTTATATTATTAAGTCTAATTTCTTTGAATTTACGGTTATACTTAACAGAGAGTCTTCGATTGTATTCGTTGACAATTTGTAAAGGCAATGTTAGCTTTATCTGATTGATAAGAACAGGTCAGAAAATTCAGCACTTTAACTCCAAATTGAAAAAAGAACTATTGAATTTAGAAATTAAAGTCACTTTTAGCAATATTATTTTTTTGACAGAAGATTAAAGTCAATTATCAGTCAGATAAAGCTAACATTGCCTTTACAAATTGTCAACGAATACAATCAAAGACAAATTTACCTTTCCCAGTTATTTTAGATTGTCTAACCCGTAAATGGAATCATATTAAACAGTTTTGTTCATTAAATCTCGAAACTTTTGAATCAATCCTTCAATTCATTTTCGATTCCAATTTTTGTAGAGATGTAGAGATAACACAGGTTTATTACGAACAAAATGGTATAGAAAACCTATATGTAGTAATAGATACATAAACTTCCATTCATATCATCCACGGAAAATAAAAATTAACTTGATTATGGCATTAAAAAAACAGAGTGATAAAACTTTCGCATGCTATAAATAGAAATGAAAGTTTATCAAAATTGAAAAAAAATATTAATTGAAAATTTTTTTCCTATAAAATTGATTAACAAATGTTTAATTCAACCTCAATTCAATTTAGAAAACCCTGAAATAAATCATGAGAACTCTTTAAATGATAATAACAATATTGCCTCTACTACAAATATCCTCACTATTAATAAATCTTTACCTTATATATATTGGTCAAACTTCTAGAAATATTTTAGGAAGAATAACATCCCATAAAAGTGATATAAGATGTAATAAGAAATCTTGTGCCTTGGGTGAACATGCCATCAATAAAAAACATTGTATTGATTTTGATAATGCTATTGCTCTATGTTCTGAGAAAAAATATTTTAAACGTGGTTTCTTAGAAATGATAAATATTAAAAAACATAATAATACTATGAATAAACGTTCAGATAATAATGGACCTAGTTAAATTTATTCTTATATATTAAATCCCTATAATAATTTTCTTTTTTTTCTCAAAATTGAAATATACGTGTTGATATAACATGTACCTAGCTCTATATGTAGGTATAGGCTATAATATTCTCATATAATTTAGTTATATTTGTCCATTTTTTTTCTGTTCTAGTATATTATAATAGATGGGTATATATGCGTATACAGATTATACTAAAGAAGGATAATTCAAAAAATATTTATAACAACTAATATTAAGAGTTTTGAGATCTCTAGATCAACTGATTGGTGAGAGAAATTTAGTTGATTTAAAAGGATTTTCAATTCATGTTTAACCTATAGTGAGATATAATACAATGATTTTTTTTCCTTCCTTATGTTTCGCCATATGCTATTTTGATATCACTATTTATAATATATTAAATAACATGGACAATGTTTACAATATTCTTACATGTTGATTTGTGAGAGAAATCAGCTTATCATAATTTATTATTATTATTAGCTTCATTTGAATGAATTGATGCTTTTCAGGATATTTCATATTGTGTATCTATCTTATTGTGAGAGAATACGATGAAGATGGTATGTGTTAATATTTCTCTATTAGATACATCCGCTATTTTAATAAATTTCTCAGGTTAATTTGTGAGAGAAATTGACTTGTTTTTTTTTAAGTAATTGAAGCTTTCCGTTATTTCATTTTAAAGTTATGTATGTCGTATTGTGAGAGAATATGATTATATATAATTAACAAACAATATGAATGCCTAACAAAATAGTAAATAATATTATTGACATAATAAACTTCAATTTATACTGCAATACCTACGAATTCAGATAGTCTAGTGTGTGTACGGGTATATATTTATTTATATTGTTTGTTTCTAAGTCTGTTATAAATTTTTTTTTTTAATAATTGAATAATAACTTTTTCTTTTTACTAAACTTATTCCTGCCTCGATATTTTTATGTTTAATGTGTGACTTGTTAAAAAACAAACACAAAGATAACTCCTGTAAGATCTTTTCTAAGAAAACTTGAATCTAGACACTTTTAACCTAGATATGCCGTTACCATGAAATTTATAAATAATTAATGACATTTCTGATTGACGGCTACGAAATCTTTCCTGTTTGTGGTTAATTTTATCTAAATTCACGAATGTAAGTACTTTAATTAATAATTTATTATCTGGTTAAGAGAATTTGTAACGATTTTTAGTTTGCCCCGACGAAGAGAATAAACATTCCCTGAAAGCTTGTCATAATCCAAAGAATTTCATTTATTTAATGACTGCATCCACAACAAAAATCTATTTTATCAAATTTATATATATATATATATATATATATATATATATATATATATATATATATATATATATATATATATATATATATATATATATATATATATATGTTATATTTTATTGTACCCAATATTTACTTAACACCCTGTATGACATTGCACCATATACGCATCATGTAATTTGATACTTAGTCTTTCTTATCAATCTTGAAAAGACGTAATAATTTTAATATCAAAGAATAATAAGTCTTTGTTATAACTATTGAAACAATAACTTATTGTTATAATTAAATATCATGTTTCTCTGCTACTAAGAATAGGAATTAGCAGTTTATTATCAAAAGACGTAATTACATCTTAAAGTGCAAGATATGCAGTCTCATACAAAGTAGTTCACTGGGAATAGGAATGTATCAGCATTTCTTCCAGAAAAACTTCTAGAACATTTAATTATTGTTGTGCAATATTGTGAAATAGTGGAATACTATTTAAAGGCAAGAAAGAGCCTCCCTAGATTATTATTACTAGAATACTGCTTCTGATAACATCAAGTTAAGCCTAGTTAATAATCAATATATTATGTTATAATATATTTTGTATTTAGTGACAAGTTTAAAAATAAATTTTTTTTAAAAATAAAATTGTTGGCCGTGATACGCAACAATTTGGCGCAGTCAGTAGGATTGCTACAACGTGTTTGATTGGTATTTACTGGAGCTGGTGCCTTACAAAGTAGGATTTCATCCCTCGAAGAAGACGACATCTACTGAGTGGACGGTCTCTTTGACAGTAAAACATCCAACAACACGGTGGTTTTCAACCTTTAAGGTAACAAGAACCTTAAGATTTATTAATTTGCTGGATAAAAGTTAAATCGACATCGCAACATTGCAACGAAGAAGTTCTCCCTCACTATCATACATCAATTGGTAGAACAAGGCTTACTTCCTAGAAGCAGTGGTCAATTCAACTTCAATTCAAAGGAGCAAATGATCAACTTCAATTCAAAGGAGCAAATGATCAACTTCAATTCAACGGAGTAAACGAGTACATCCAGAATTCCAGCCCATAGTGCAGGAGACGAGGATAATTCCAACCAGAGGAATTGCAGAAATTGATATCAGGTTAGTGTATGACATTGAATCATCACACCTCAATATATATTGTCACTAAAATTATTTTAAAGATAATAAAATGTCGGTAACAAATCCACAATCACCAAATCAGAGTGATGAACATAATATTGAACCATATAAATTAAGCGAAATATTTTCCTTAATCCCGGAATATGATGGAAATTCAATATTCCTCAATACTTTTATTAATGCTTGTAATACAGCAACAGAGATAAGTGTAGACAACCAAAAATTATTTTTGACTTTACACATAAAAAACAAATTACGTTCTAAAGCAGCAGAATTGATAAATTCTCGAAATCCAAAAACATGGATAGAAATTAGAACTCTTCTTGAAACACATTTTGGAGATACTCGAGATCTTACATCCCTAATACAAGATTTACAAAGAATGCGACAAAATTCAACTGAATCTCCTTTATCATTTGTAACAAGATTAGAAACCCTTCAATGTAAACTTTATTCTGCAATAGCTAGACAGAATATGAGTGCAGATATGAAAAAAGCACAAAACGCTTTAATTGATACAATGGCCTTAAATACATTAGTGGTAGGTTTACAACCATCATTATCTACTATAATACGAGCATCGAATCCACCAGATTTGATTACAGCTAAGAATAGATTAAAACGAGAGTTACAATTAAATTATTATGAAGGACAGAAGAAAAGTTCATTGAATACAAATAACTTTTCTCAGAAAACGAATTTTGATAAATCAAAATCAAATTATAATAAACCATTTAGATCTGGAAACATGAATCATTCTAATCAAAGTCATTACCATTCAAATAAACCTTCGACAAGTACTTCTGGTAATAATCAGAACAGTTTTATTAACAGATCACCAAATTCTCAGAATCAGAGTTCTAGACCTCAAGGTTTTCAGAATCAAAACTATAGACCTCAAAATTATCAAAATCAGAGTAATAGACCCCAAGATTCTCAACCTATACAGTCTAATCAAAAACCGAATTTTACAAAACCTAAGACATATTTAATCAATGAAAATAATACGGATAATGACGAAAGTGAAAATCAACAAGATTTATCGAAGATGGATTTTCAGTTTGTAAGTCTCAAAGACGAACCTCCGATAAAGAAGTAATTATTAATACAATATCATCAAAAAATCTATATTGTATAGAAGATGAAAAGAGGAAATTTAAACTATTGATAGATACTGGAGCAAGTATATCAATTGTAAATAATAAATTAGTTGGAAATATTAAAAAACGACGTAAAGAAAATATACGAATACAAGGTATTACTCGTGAAACATTATTGCTTACACAATCTATTGATATTGAATTTAAAGATAATCCACATAAGTCTATGTTTATGATCTAGATATTGAGTTTGATGGTATACTAGGCGCAGATTTTTTACAACATTATGATGCTGTAATTGATATTAAAAATCGGAAATTATTTACAAATTTTGTAGTTACGCCTTTAATGAAAGTGCAACAATATCCAAAAAATATAAGAACTACTGTGTCAAATTGAGTAACTATTGAACCAAGAACCGAAGAAGTATTTAAATTAAAATGTGATTTAATTAATACTGAAGCAGTTCTGATATCACAAGAAATAGATAGAGTTAAGATACCAAATGCGCTTGTGAAAACAGATCAAAACGGAGAATTTTTGACAACAATTTTAAATGTAAATGATGAAAAGAAAGAAATAATATTCCAGAATCTTGAATTTGATGAAATTCAAAATACTCTGAGCGATAAATATACGGATAATGTAAATTCGATAATGGAAATTAACCGTATAGATAAAATTCAAGAATCATTACGAGTCGATCACCTAAATGAAGAAGAAATGGATTTAATAACAAATCTTTGTCGTGAGTATATCGATATTTTTTATATAGAGGGAGATAAACTGACATTTACAAATGAAGTGAAACACTCTATACCAACTCGAGATCAGAAACCAATCTATACAAAGTCCTATCGATATCCTTATATTCATAAAGAAGAAGTAAAAAAACAAATTACAAAAATGTTAGATGAAACTATAATCCAACATTCAACATCACCATGGTCAAGTCCGGTTTGGATTGTTCCTAAAAAATTAGATGCTTCTAATAAACAAAAATGGCGAATTCTCGTAGATTACAGAAAATTAAATGAAATAACAATAGGAGATAGATATCCTTTACCAAATATAACAGATTTATTAGATCAACTTGAAAGATGTGAATATTTTACAACTCTAGATTTAGCATCAGGCTTCCATCAAATAGAGATAAATGAATCGGATATACCTAAAACTGCTTTTAGCGTAGAAAATGGTCATTATGAATTTTTACGGATGCCATTCGGTTTAAAAAACGCACCATCTACTTTTCAGAGAGTAATGGATAATGTACTCTATGGTTTACAAGGAGAAAGATGTCTTGTATATATGGACGATATAATAATTTTTTCACCTACGTTAGATGAACATATAAAACAAATTTCAGAAGTATTTGATAGATTACGAGCCGCTAATTTAAAAATACAACCTGATAAATGTGAATTCCTAAGACATGAAGTCATTTATTTAGGACACATTATAACAAAAGATGGAGTAAAACCAAACCCTGAAAAAATTAAATGTATTCAAAATTTTCCACAACCACGATCACCAAAAGAAATTAAATAATTTTTGGGATTAGCAGGATATTATAGAAGATTTATTCCAAATTTTGCTAAAATATGCAAACCGTTAACTAGACTTTTAAAAAAAGAAGAACCATTTGATTTTAGTAAAGAATGCGGTGAATCATTTGAAACTTTGAAGGATTTATTGACTTCAAGTCCAATTTTGATATATCCAAATTTTGAAGAAGAATTCATTTTAACAACAGATGCTAGTTCATTTGCTATTGGAGCAGTATTAAGTCAAGGACCTATTAATAAAGATTTACCCATTGCTTTTGCATCACGAACTTTATGTAATTCAGAAACGAAATATTCAGTTATAGAACGAGAGTTATTAGCTATTGTTTGGGCGGTAAAACATTTCAGACCGTATCTGTATGGAAGGAAGTTTAAACTAATAACAGATCATAGACCATTAAGCTGGTTATTTTCAATCAAAGATCCCGGTAGTCGTTTAGCACGTTGGCGATTAAAATTAGAAGAATATGATTATGAAATAATGTATAAGCCTGGCAACATTAATAAAAATGCCGATGCATTATCACGAATTAAGGTGAATTATTTTAAAGAATGTTCTAAATATCAAAAAATACTTTCAGCAAGTTCTGAAAATTCAGAAACAGAAGAGATAGAAGAAGACTTCAATATTATGAACAATAAATTCAATAATTTTATTCGACTATATCAAACCACTTCATTAATCGATTATTCTCGAATAGAATATACTAATGAGCAATTACTTGATAAAAGACATAAAGATATTATTGCCGTATTTTAGGAATCAAAAACAATGGATTTGCATGAGGAAATTTTAGAAGATATCGATGATGAAAATCCTGATATTCAGTTTAATCAATTAAATATTAGTACTAGCTTAACTGTTAAAAATAGAACTTATTATACTATTTTTATACCATTTCAACCTAATGAAGAAAATGAACGACTGTTCATATCATTATATAAGTCAAAAAATATTTTGAAACCAAAAACATATTTTGTTGAGAATAATATTGATTTACCAACCTTAGAAATGTTATGTTATCTATTCACTGAAGAAAATTTTAAATTTATTATTTGCCAAAATATTATAAAACAAGTTACGGAAGAAGATGAAATACAAATAATTTTGGATGAATATCATTCAGGAAAACGAAATCTGCATAGAGGTATAAACGAAACCCTACGTAGAATTAAAGAAAAATATATTTGGAAAAATATGAATAAAGATGTTGAAAATTTTATTAAAAAATGTGAAATTTGTCAAAAACTAAAGTCTGTAGGAAAAACCTCAGTTCGCCTTTAGTTATCACAGAAACTCCAAAGACACCATTTGAAAGAATAAATCTTGATGTATTAGAGATACCTTCGAAGTTATACGTACTTACAATACGAGATAAACTAACAAAGCATACTCAAGCTTATCCAATTAAAGATCAATCAGCGAAAAATATAATTAATACTTTATTATTATATTTTCAACATTATGGAGCTCCATTAAGAATCCATTGTGATTCTGGAAGAGAATTCAATAATACATTAATGAGAGATTTATGTACTCTTTATAATATAAAGCTGACATTTTCAAGTACTGGACATCCCCAATCAAACGGATCAATTGAAAGATTTCACTCAACTCTTTTAGAGATGATTAGAGCACACATGAGTGAAAATCCAAATGAACACCCTCATAACTCTTTACCATATGCTATTATTTGTTATAATAATACAAAGAATAAAACCCATGGATTTACACCATACGAATTAATTTTTGGACATACTTCTGTAAGACCACCTGAAGTTTTGTACAATGAAAAGGACATAATTCCAAAGTATATGAGAGACTTAAATGCAAGAATAAAATTTTATTACGAAACTACAAGGAAAAGAACCCTACAAGCAAAAGAAAAATCTAAAGAACGTTTTGATGAAGATGTACAATTTTCACAACACAATTATCAAGTAGGAGATAATGTGTATGTTAAAGAATCTCAGATAGGTCATAAATTAAGAAATAAATTTAATGGACCTTTTGAAATTATTGAACTAAAGAAAAATTCAGCAATAGTCAAAAATCTTGAAACAAATCAGACGTCTCTTATAAATTTTGATCGAATGAAACCATATATTGAAACAGATTAATTTTGTTGCAGGATGGCAGCATACAAATTAATGATTTTAATCAATATTATATTATTATTTAATTTTACAAATAGTCAGTATAGCTTAGTGCATGTAAATAATACTGTAGGTATATATTATAACCAACTTAATCATTTGAAAATATCTAATAATAAATGGGCAATATTAGTTTATAAAGATTTGGAACAGCTAAGTACTTAGTAGTAAGTAATTCTTGAAAAGAATGAAAAACTTATCGAATCATTGGAAACACTAATAACACAACCTTATCAAAGAATGCAATATTTTTATTCGAATGTTAAAACACATATTAGTTTATTGAAGAAACTAGCTAATGATGTTAGTATGAAATATCATGAAAAATATTATGATACCGAACCATATCATCGTAAGAAACGTGGTTTACTTGATGGAGTAGGTACCGTTTGGAAGTACATTACAGGAAACCTAGACGCAAATGATGGCCAATATTATTCTGATAGTATCAATAAATTGAAAATGGATGAACACGAAATCCAAAATCTTTTGAAAAATCAAATTTCAGTAACTACATCTGTCATTAAGGAATTTAATGATACAATTCATAAAATTCAAATAGATGAAGTAACATTTAACAATGATTTAAAGGAAATTGAGAAGGGAATTATAAATATTACTGATAACGTAAATTTTTATCAAACACAAATAGATGTCATTAATATTTGTGAGACATTAATGGAAAGTTATGCTTTTCTTGAAACCTTTTTAATTGATGTATCCAATTCAATTACATTCGCAAGATTACAAATTATACATACTTCCATCATTACTCCGAAGGATTTTGTCAAAGCTTTAGAAGAGATTTCAGTTCACTTACAAAAAGATAATTTACCTTTAAACCCAACATTATCTAATATTGCTAGATATTATCAATTAACAGAACTACAAGCTTTTCAAACGAAAACAAAAATTATATTTGTGTTAAAGATTCCTCTAGTAGAATCAGAACTATATACTTTATATAATGTCTATCCATTACCCATTAAAGATGAGAAAACAGGACTTCATCATGTTATTACTACAAATGTAAAATATATAGCACGTGATGATGATTCTATGTTATATTTAACCATGTCAGATTTACAAAATTGTAAAATTATTGATGAATATCTGTTCCAAATATGTAGTAACATATTACCATTACCCATAGATAATAATGCTATTAGTGAAGCACAACTTTTAAGACAGCTACTTGAATTACCCGGAACGTGTCAAACTTCTTTATTATTTGCAAAAGGATATAATATTCAAAAACTGAAGACAAATGTATGGTTAATTTCAGTAGCCGAACCAATTCCCATAACAATTAAATGCAGTAACAGAGATGCACATACTGAAAGAGTTTTTGATAATACTATTTTAAAGCTACAACCAGAATGTAGTGCTTTTATTGGTATTACGAGAGTGAGATCACAATATATCATAAATGAAGGTGAAAGAATCACTTATAAATTAAATCCAATAATCATTCCATTTGAATGTTGCAAAAAATTTACCAGAAAAGATCTATTTACCAAAACTTAAACCATTAAAATTGAATAAACTCAATACAGATGATTTGAATATTGCTCAACATAAACTTGATCAGTATTCAGATGAATTAGATAAATTGATAAATGAACCTTTTATAACAAAACATATTTCATGGTTCACTTATTTTATTATTGTTTTAATTATTGCTTTAATTTTATTATATTGCTTTTGTAAATGTAAAAGACGAAAGTCTAATCGTATTAGTATAACTGCTGGTTTTCGCCCAGATTCACCACCACCTCCATCACAAACAAAAAGATTATCCAGAACTTTTCAGAAATTTTTACCAAGTAAACGTCCTAATATTCGATCTTCTGAAACCGAAAATGATGAAATTGAACTAACTTGAACGTTGTGCTTGTATTTTACAATTATTATAAAATTCTAATTTTATATTTTTAAAAGTTACTGCACTTTATAGCACTAACTTTTTTTAAATAAGGGGAGTAATGTTATATTTTATTGTACCCAATATTTACTTAACACCCTGTATGAATTGCATTATATACGCATCATGTAATTTGATACTTAGTCTTTCTTATCAATCTTGAAAAGACGTAATAATTTTAATATCAAAGAATAATAAGTCTTTGTTATAACTATTGAAACAATAACTTATTGTTATAATTAAATATCATGTTTCTCTGCTACTAAGAATAGGAATTAGCAGTTTATTATCAAAAGACGTAATTACATCTTAAAGTGCAAGATATGCAGTCTCATACAAAGTAGTTCATTGGGAATAGGAATGTATCAGCAATTCTTCCAGAAAAACTTCTAGAACATTTAATTATTGTTATGCAATATTGTGAAATAGTGGAATACTATTAAAAGGCAAGAAAGAGCCTCCCTAGATTATTATTACTAGAATACTGCAATATTGTGAAATAGTGGAATACTATTAAAAGGCAAGAAAGAGCCTCCCTAGATTATTATTACTAGAATACTGCTTCTGATAACATCAAGTTAAGCCTAGTTAATAATCAATATATTATGTTATAATATATTTTGTATTTAGTGACAAGTTTAAAAATAAAGTTTTTTTAAAAATAAAATTGTTGGCCGTGATACGCAACATATATATATCAAATCATTAAAGATTAAAATTAAGAATAATATAGTTATAGATAAAATGATAATATAACAAATTCATAATATTTAAAAGGTTAAGAAAGCACTACGTACAAATATAAATAATAGGCACAAAACAATCCTTAAAATTAAATGGTATGTCATACGACTTCTTGATTGGTAGTTATGATGACTTCCTAATACTTTGAAGTTAAAGAAGCTGCTTTTCACAAATGTTACACACTTTAAAATGTAAATAGAATGGAATGGTAAGATATACTGTTTTTTGAAGACAACCCTACAAGATTCTTTGTAATCTAGATCTAATATTAATCTAATTATTCTTTTCTGAGACGTAAAGACTCTCTTATATTCAGTTGCCAACCCCCATGTAGCAATATTATTAGATATGTGGCTATATGCAAATGCATAATATGTTTACCAGCCTATTTTTGTCTGAAATTGTGTGGCCTAAGGGAGCACAGAAGAAGTATGTCCAACATACGACTTCTTGATGGGTAGTTATGATGACTTCCTAATACTTTGAAGTTAAAGAAGCTGCTTTTCACAAATGTTACACACTTTAAAATGTAAATAGAATGGAATGGTAAGATATAATGTTTTTTGAAGACAACCCTACAAGATTCTTTGTAATCTAGATCGAATATTAATCTAATTATTCTTTTCTGAGACGTAAAGACTCTCTTATATTCAGTTGCCAACCCCCATGTAGCAATATTATTAGATATGTGGCTATATGCAAATGCATAATATAAGTTTACCAGCCTATTTTTTCTGAAATTGGTTTCATTTGAAGAATTGCATAGTATGCTTTGTTGAGCTGCTTACAAACAGCACTTATTGGGGACGAGAAGCTAAGGTTTGAGTTAAGCCATGTTCCAAGTAACTTAACGTCGTCACTAAATGTAAGGTTTTTACAGAAACTCTTTGGCACAGATTTTTTCTAATGGAAATTTATGTAGACTATCTTATCCGCATTCAGAATAAGGCGATCTTTATGGCAACATTTTTTCATTTCATTGAGAGCTTTCTCAACATTTCTCTGCAACTCTTCAAGTGTTTCTCCACATACGGTAACTGTTGTCTCATCAGCAAACATTGTTACTTGTCCTGCTGTTATATGATTGGAATGTCATTCACAAAAAGAAGAAAGATTAATGGTCTCAAGACGGACCCTTGAGGAACACCGAGACAATTCGCGCATTCTTTGGAAAGCTGCTGATCTATTTTGGTGAGAATACTTCTTTGAGAAAGATAAGATTCAAACCACTTTAGAATGGTACCTCTTATGACAAAACAGTTGAGTTTTTCTAATATGAAATTTATGTTTAGACAGTCAAAAGCTTTGGAAAAGTCAAACATAAGTGAAACAACATATTTTCCTTGATCTAAGGAAGTGTAAACATAGTTCAGTAAATGGTACATGGCCGATTCCGTTGATTTGTTTTTCCTAAAACCATGCTGGGAAGGTGTTAGTTAATTAAAACGTTCTATAAAACTGATTACAATTTTGTATACGCAGCGCTCAAGAATCTTCGAAAATTCAGATAAAAGAGATATTTGACGGTAATTATCTATTGTTTGTTTGTCACCTTTTTTGTGAAGAGGAAACACTAGTGAAGTTTTCATTAAATTGGGAAATTCTCCTTCCACTAGAGATGAATTGATTAGGATCGTTAAAGGGGTATAATATAGTCATCCATAATTTTTAGTAGCTTCGGTGAAATTTCATCCAATCCAGAGCATGTTTTACTTTTAAGTGGTTTTATGATGCTCGATATCTCAGTTTCGGTTACGTAAGGGACGAATATGCTATTTGGAGAATAGTCGCATACAGTACACGCATGTGAAGAGTTTTCACCGAAAAGTTCATCTGTTTTGTTTTTACACATACTTGAGAAGTAGACTGCAAATTTATCAGCTACTTCCTTTTTATTTGTTATCAGAATTTCATCACATTTTAGATTTATTGTTTCGTTATTTTTATTATTTCTATTTAAATTTTCATTTATAATTTTCCAAGTTTCTTTGACTTTATTAGTAGCTGAACATATTCTATTACTTGTATGCTGACATTTTGCTTCAATTAGTCTTAGTCTATACTCACGTTTTTTTTGTAAATATAAATTTTTGTTTCATGACAGTTTAATACTGACATTAGCCAATCTGTGCGAGCTCTGGCGTATACCATTTGTATTTGGAGCCTTTGAAAATTTTCGTCATTTTTACTAGTGGGCAACTGACATCAGGCACCATTTGATATTTGTGACAAATTTTATGTAAGCGTCATTTACATTTTGTTTCGTATAAAAAGTGTTCCAGTTAAGTCTACTAAGATAGGTGAGTAAGTTTTCTAAATTACCTGTTCTCAAGTCACGGATCTCATAATTTGAATCTAATAATTTGTTTTTTGATTTGGATTGGCTGAGATTTATTAAAGAAAAAATATGTGCAAAATGATCACTTAGGTTAGGGTTAATAACATCGCAAAAGTAATATGAACTAGGTATATTTGAGATTACATAGTCAATGATGCTAGTGGATGTTATTCCATTTAGATTTGTAAAAACACGTATATGTTTATTTGTTGTTACCTTGAGTATTTTTATCAAAATGATAATAAGATCACCAGTTAAAATTAGAGAGTCAAATTTGTTTGTTACAGCGTTTAGGACTGAATGTAGGCGTTCCTCAAAAATTTTCAAGTCTTCCTTTCCTGGTCTATATATATTTATTATTGCAATATGATAGCCTTCAGTATGGTAGTCTATAGTACAGTTTCGATATGACATTCCGAGGACAGTTTGCTTATTATAGGAATTTCACTAGCTCTAGTTGTGTTTTTTGCTAAAATAGCTGATCCTCCGTGAATATATACTGCTCTAGAGAAGTGAGATATTAGGTTATAATTCATTAGTGAAATGCATTCAATATCGTCCCGTTGATACCAATGCTCGCATATGCACATAATTTCAATATTATAATTATTTAAGATTACTTCTACTTCTGTTAGTTTGTTATTTAAACACTGAATATTCACGTGGAAAATGTTGACATTTGAATGATTTTTATGGTAATTAAAGCTATCTAGTTTATAGATCGTAGAATTTATTGTATCAGAACCTACTTTTTGACTGCTGCTAGACTCCACAAGTGAAAAAACTGTTGAATGTGTGCTCCCTTAGGCCACTTCATTGGATCCATTGCGTTATCAAAATGATGACTGTATACACTGACTTTAAAAGAGGAGTAAATTTTGGGAAACTTTGACTTGAGTGAAACACACTTGACTTCAGGGAAGTGAGATTTTACATAGGCGGTCAAGATCTCAGGAGTCATTAATGGGTCCACTTTGTAAACGTGGATTTCCTTAAACATAGGAATTCCTTTGAACTGTATCCCATTTATTTCAATATCTTCATTGCTACCAATGACGATATGTCTCTTAGGTTTACGTCGAGATATTTTCTTCCATTCCCCTTCTGTATCTTCCTTTGTCAAATTTATTAATTCTTGACATTTCTGGGCAGTTTCTACTTCCAAAATTGCTCTAGACACTTCTTGTAATGACATTCGTGGGTTTTTCGTATATTTGGCAACACTGCTAGTCTCATGGCTTTTAACTAGTTTGTTTTCGCCCAGTTTATTTTGCAGCAAATGTTTTGTCCTAGATGATTCATGAATTAACTGTTTGACACCAAGAATTCACTTTTTAAAAACTAATTTATTTAATTAAACAATACATAGACGATCATTACTACAAGGATTATAATTACTGACTGATACAATTGGCGTGAAGCGCATATTTATATGTTAATACAAAGTTGCTGATATAGCAGATACAATATATATTCTTAGGGCTAAACGTTGATATTATTCCTCCCCTCGAAGATTCAACTTCGGCGTTTACAATGGAAGTTGAACCTCTTGAAGCGAAATCTGGCTGGGTTGTGTTGGTCCTGGTTCTGAACGGGCGTGGTATCTTTGGATGATCTTTTTTCGAGTTACATAAATGGCTTCTATGATAAGCATAGTGTAGATGGAGATTGTCCACGCACTCGGGACATATGGAATAGAAGATGATGGAATTTCCAAATTTGTTTTTTCCATTGTTGTCTTGATATCTTGTAATTCGTCCAGGGTAATGTCTTCCAGACAGGGCTTTCTTATAAATGTATAGTACAATCGGTTTTTTACAAGAAATTTACTTTTTGGGATGATTGCCTTAAACTGACCCTTTGAAAATATAGGAACTGGGTAAAGATGGTATAGGTCGAATTCTACGGGATAGGTAATTGGTATATGCAATATGTAGGTAATTTTATTTTTCCAAATATAGTAATCAACTTTTATAATTTTTTCATATAACAAAGTATGATCAAGATCGAGATCAATAGGCAACTGACTTCAATTCTTTAAATAGGTCCGAGGTTTTGATAATGCTGGGATGCATAGTTCCCAATTTGGCAAATGTAATTGAATTTTCGATGTCTTGTAAAATAGAATTTATAATTTCAAAAGTATTTATAATTTGGATAAATACATCTTTGATAAACATACTGTTTTCTCTATAACTGTTTTTGCCTTCTACAATAAGGGAAATTTGTTGAAGCTTTGTGTTTATCAATTTTTCGTTATGTTTGACTTGTTCAATGGTTTTGTTAAATTTATTTATGAGCTCTATAGAAAGCGTATTTTGTATCTTCATATTGTTGGATATTTTCTGCTGGTTTTGTTGAAGGGTTTCTATCAATTTATCATACCTTTCGGCATCGCTTTGATCTAATACTCCTGAAATTGATTTTAGTATAGACCCTAGACCATTAATTAGTCCACGTTTTCTCCTGTGAGAAGTGGTTAGGATTTCGTATAATTTTTCTTCAACCTTTTCTTTTAAGAATATCAATATTTTCTGGTGATTAGATGCGTCATCTTGGTAACCTGGGTTTCGACTTAAATGACTAATAAGGTCGTCTGATTTTTGGTTTAACTTATCTATCTCATTTATAATCAAAGTCAAATCGTAATAATAAATAAACTTGTGCGAGTATTCTATCATTTTTGCTGATCCTAATTTCAGAGGCAATAACCCTGGGTTGTTCATAAGGTCACGTACGGTTATTGTTTCCCATCCGAGAATTACCGGGAATGAAAATGAAATAGCTCTTATTTACTGAATGAATACGATCTCCTAAGTGGGTGTCGTATATTATCCATATGAACTTTATTTTGTTTTTCTGTGGAAACAACTTTCAATTCTGGATTAACAGCTGATAGTTTACTAGCTTTGTTGAATTTATTTGCATTCTTTTGACGATTATTTTTCTTAGTAAATACCTTTTGTTGTGGCTGGAATATTTCAGGGTTATCGCGATTTTGGTTTATCTTTCCTATAATTTTTTCTTTATTTTGAATGAGGTCCGAATTAATTTTTGAATATAATAATTTTGTGCGCTCTTTATGTTTTTCTACATAGTCATTTATCAAAATTCGTTCGATTTCGTTCGAAATGTGTCCATTGATTATATCTATTGGTTTAAGGTGCGTTACAGAACTCACTGAATGATTGTATGCTAAAATTGCATAAATCATCTTCATTTTAATGGGTGTCTTTTAAAAGCCTCTAGTATTTAGTAACCTGATATGTTCGCTAATTGTAGAATGAAAACGTTCTACTATGCCGTTGGACTGAGGGTGATTAGGTGAACAGAAATGAATTTTTATTTTATGTAACGCAAGTAATTCTGAAACAACTGAATTTTTGAATTCTGTTCCGTTGTCCACAATAATTTGTGTCGGTATACCATGATGTGAAAAGAAATTTAGAAGATTATTTACAATTTCGGTTCCTGCAACAGCATTCACGGGATATGCCTGGGCATATTTCGAGAAGCTATCGACTATCGTAAGGAAGGTGGATTGTTCGAAGGTGAAAGTATCCATGTGGATTATTTCAAACGGCTTCACGGCGGTAGGTGTAATATTCATTTTCATCTTTACAGGGTTCCTCTCATATTTAGACTGCTGGCATATCTCACATTCATTTATGTAGGTTTGTATAGAATTTTTCATATATGGCCAGTAATACTTCTCTTTTATTTTGTATAAGGTTTCATCGATGCCACGATGATTTGATTTTCCTTCGTGATAGTTTTTAATAATATCGTATTGGTCGTCTTTGTCTGTAACGGCAATTAATTTATTATTGCATTTTTTAAACTTGATGGAAGGCCATTTGAAGGTTCTTCTTAAAATTTCTGAAAATGGTTCATAGATATCTGGGTTCTCAAAATATAAGTGGTACTGAACGTTTGGTGTGACATAATTTTTAACAAATTCGATAATTTCGTTTTCAAAATTATCATTTGCTATTTGGACGTGTATTCGTCGTTTCTTCTCAAATAAAATAGTTGTTTTGGGTTTAGCTGCTGAATGGTGAACGGAACTAATGATAATTTGATTCGAACCATAGTTAACAGCGCAGCTAACTATTGGAATATCTACTACAGGATGTTGTTCTGCATTGGAATGGACCGTTTGATCATCTTCTTCTTGATCACCGTGATCTATTCTAAGGTTGTTGGCCTGGTTTTCATTCACCTTTTCAGACTGTACTTCTTCTTGGACTCGTTGTTTTGCCGTAGGTGTAAAATTACTGAACTCAGGAGGTTGAGGTTCATCATCAATATTTACTACCATTGATGCATTATCCAAATCAAGAATGCAAGGACGCGTGGGGGTGTTTAATTCGGATACGTCTTGTTCTTGATTTTGGTTAGATATGAAGGTTATGGTGTTACCCTGGTTCAAAGAGCTTTCGCCAATTATTTCGTCCAGCTGTTGCCAGAAATCTGTTTCTTTGGTATGTATTTCGATCCTCAACAGGGCATCAGCATTGGTGTTGAGTTTTCCCTTTTTATATATTATAGTATAGTCGTACTCTTCCAGTTTTATTCTCCATCTCATCAGTTTAGAATTTGGGTCTTTTAATGAAAAAAGCCATTGAAGTGGTTTATGATCAGTAATGATGTTAAATTTTCAGCCATAGATATAAAGGCGGAAGTATTTCGTGGCCCAAACAATCGCTAGTAATTCTTTCTCGATAACTGAATAATTCTGTTCCGAATCGTTGAGTGTTCTTGATGGGTAGGCAACTGGCAGATCTTTTCCTATGGTTCCTTGAGAGAGTACTGCTCCTAAAGCAAAGTTCGATGCATCTGTTGTTAAATTGAATGTCTTATTAAAATCTGGGTATTGGAGTATTGGCTCATTAGTCAACAAATTCTTACAAGTTTGGAAACAAGATAGGTATTCTTCATCTAGTTCGATTTTGGCACCTTTTTTTAGACATCTAGTGAAGGGCTTGGTGATTTTTGCGAAGTCTTTTATGAATCTTCTATAATAAGAAAGAAGTCCTAAAAATCCTTTTATCTGTTTGGTTGTTTTTGGTAGGGGATAGTTTTGAATGGCTTTGATTTTATCTGGATTGGGCTTGACTCCATCAGGTGTAACGATGTGCCCAAGGTAAGCTACTTCTTTACTCAAAAAATGGGATTTGTCTAGTTGAATTTTGAAATTAGAATCTCGGAGTCTCTTAAAAACAATTTTTAAATTTTCTAGGTGTTCTTGGAGTGATGTGGAAAAAATTATAATGTCTTCTAGATAAACTAGACATTTCTCGTTCTGGATAACGCGCAAAATATTATCCATCACGCGCTGGAATGTTGCTGGCGCGTTTTTGAGTCCGAATGGCATTCTCAGGAACTCGTAATGTCCGTTTTCGGTGTTGAAGGCTGTTTTTTCAATATCTCTATCATCCATTTCAATCTGGTGGAATCCGCTCGCCAAATCAAGTGTAGTAAAATACTGGCACTTCCCTAGTTTATCTAGTAAATCATTGATGTTTGGAAGCGGATATTTGTCATCGATGGTTTTTTCGTTTAACTTCCGATAATCCACTACGACGCGCCATTTTTGTTTTCCGGATGCGTCGGCCTTCTTTGGGACTATCCAAATTGGCGATGACCATGGCGAATTACTTGGTCTTATTATTTTAGATTCCAACATCTTGCTAATTTGGGTGTCTACCTCCTTTTTATGTATGAATGGGTACCTGTATGATTTGGTGTACACTGGTGTTTCATCTGTTGTTTTTATTTGATGTTTCACTCGGCTTGTAAAGGTCAATGGCATATTTTCGTTATAAAATATGTCGGAAAATTCTTTACATAATTTGATAATTTTTGATTTCTCTTCTACATTTAGGTGGTCTATCCTAATTTTGGAAATATCTAAATCGTGTTTTTTATGTGTTTCGAAAATATGAACTTGAAAATTTTGGAAATCTGATGTTTCAAAAGGATCAACAGTAATGGGTTTCGAGAAATCTAATGTAACTGAGCTAGTAGTATTATTTAATATCGTGGTGATAGCGTAACCATTTTTTGCTGTACAATGACTCTCGGGTATTTCACAATTATGTATTTTCTGGTGAGGTATTATAATATCTCCTTCTAAGATGAATGTTTTGACATTGATAGTTTGTTCGCATCTTGGTGCAATTGTTATCAGATTAATCTCTGTTGGCGTCTTGTAAAACATAAGTTTTATTCTTGTAAATGGTGTTATTAGATATCCGTTACTAAAGTTGATACTAGCTTGCAAAAGTTTTAATGTGTCGAGTCCGTTGAGACCATGAAATACATTATGGAATTTGAACAGATAGAATTTCAACATAATAGGGTTTGGTAACTTGAAAATCCTAGAGGATGGAATTTGAACGCTATATTTGTGTGCAGATTTTTGGAAAACTGTGGAGACAACAAAAGGGTCAACTTTTATTAAATTTGGAAAGTATTTATTAGCTATTTGAGGATCAATAAATGATTTGGTGGAACCTGAATCAATTAAGAGTTTGATATTATACTCGGGAAAGATGATATAAGAAAGTTCACTACTGTTGGTAGTATTTAAAGAAATTATTGTAGGGTTTAGGTTTGGTCGTCGTTTTGGGTCGCATACTGAAAATTTGCATCATCACAAGTTTCGTCTACATAGGTTTGAGAATTGTAAGAATCATATGGTTCCTGACAAGAATCATTAGCGATTTCTTGATCAATAATAGTAGAGTTATTATCTTGGCTATCTAATTGTTCAGCCTCTGTATTGAATAGTTCTTCGGCTATCCATTTCCTCTGGGTATTTTGGGGTGTAAATGGGTGGGGTTGTCGTTGTTGACTCGGATTGAATGTATTCCTTGTTGAGATGCTCATTGGTGTTGGTTTGGGTAGGGGTATAATAGGATTTGGTTTGAAAACATTCGTTTGTTGAGATCTATTCATAGGAAATTGTTGTTGTTGAAAATTGGGTCTCGGAAACGGCTGAGTGAGTGGTGGTCTTGGAAAGTGTGTATTCTGGAAGTTGTTTGAAATCGGAGTTCGATGTGATTGAATGTCGGGTCGTGAATTGAAATTGAAATTTGTTGGGAATCTAGCGAATGGATTTTGGGTCTGAACATTACTCAATGTGTTTGGAGGAGGATTCGTTTGTGTGTTATGAGTAGGTCTCAGAGAGGCTTTAATCGGAGCTTTGAGTTGAAAATTTTGAAAGTAGTGTATATTTTCTTTCTCTATGACATATTGTAAAGCCATCGGCAAATCGGTTGGCTTCATACATCTAATAGTTGTTCCTAAGGGTTCACGAAGGCCCGATAAAAATGTTTTTAATGTAAGATCCTGATAAAGTTTTCTCTTTAGGGTTCTTGCCGCATCTGAATTTTCGTGACTATTCACGTAGCTGCAAAGAAGATTAAGCAAATGGAGGCATCGGTCGTAGAATGTTTGGGGACTCTCATTGGGGTTCTGTTTGAGCATGACGAGGTCTCTGTTCAAACAGGCTTCGTCACGTTGGTCAGAAAAGTGTCTATAAAGTAGTCTCTTTAAATCTTCCCATGTTCCGGTTCCCTGAATATTCGCTAATATCCTAGCATTACCTTTTAATTTGGATATGATTGAGTTTAAAATATATGTATTTTGAAAACTATGTGGGTTATTATTATCATGAAAATTGTTTATAATAGATTCACTAACGGCTAAAAACCTATTTAAATCATTCGGGTCGCCGCTGAACTCTGGTATGCAATTTAGGTACTCTGGTTTAAATTGTGCCATGTTGTTGATTGCTATGTTTGATAAAATTGAGGGTCTTAATGTAGGTTGGTTGTAATTTAAATTTGTATTATCTATAGGAGTTTCTATTGTTGAGTCAGTTGAAGGAATTTCGTTTGATTCAATTTCTTCTAATACGTTTGCAAGATCTTTAAAAGACATCAGATTGTACTTACAATAAGATGAAAGCAATTCTTGGCATCTCCTATCTATATTCTATAAGGTACACCCTTAGTTCGGCGATGATGTCCTCCCTAAGTTGAGATCCTTGCAAATTTGGGCGGTTCATTCCCAAATTTCGATGTTCTGATGAAGGTGGGGTCCTGATGGGTCTCTGATAGACTGGGCTTCTAAATTTTTGAAGAACCACTCCACAAAACTTCCACTTCACGAGAATCAATGTTCGTTAAATCGGTAAATCGTTAATACGAATATTAATCGGACGATTCGATTAATCCCGAACAATCCTACTGACTGCGCCAATTAACTGTTTGACACCAAGAATTCACTTTTTAAAAACTAATTTATTTAATTAAACAATACATAGACTATCATTACTACCAGGATTATAATTACTGACTGATACAATTGGCGTGAAGCGCATATTTATATGTTTATACAAAGTTGCTGATATAGCAGATACAATATATATTCTTAGGGCTAAACGTTGATATTATTCATGTTTATTTTTATTATTAGAAAGAAGAACAACGTTATTATCACTTCTGCATATTACAGCTGTCGGTTTTGATATGTTGTTTGTAGTATCTTCAAAGGCTTTAGAATTTTGTTTATTATTTTTTGGTGATACCACCATACTTGTGTTCTTTTGGTGAGCATATCTTTTTATTAATGCATTAGATGTTTGGTTGTCATTTTCACTTGCACATTCCATTTGAGACAGCTTATCCTCCAATGATTTGATTTGGCAAACAAGAGAAGTTATGATTTCGGTTTCTTTCTGTTTCACAGATACTTGCTCTTGGTTGTATGAATCGAGTTTAAATAATAAATTGGTTATTAGCTTTAATTGTTCGAGAGTGCCATTGGATTTTTCTTCGAAGCTTTCAGGACAATATATGCGTAAACATTTACTACTCGTTCTGGCATTTACCTCTTTTTTGAAAATATTCGCACATTTCAAGTGATACATTTGGTCACATTTATCACATTTTTTACACATGAAGCAAATCGACATGATATTTTATATATTATATATCAAACTGCAGAGCGAATCTTATAAACACTCTCACTCAACAAATATACAATATATATATTGAACTATCTCTATGATGCTACTTATACATTTATTTATATTTATTTAGGCCGGGGTTAACGTGCATGTATATTATGGTAAAGCATAGAAATTAATTATATAGTATAATAATAATATATAATTATATAATTATATAAGATGATGCTCTACACCTTCATGCTTTCACACACAATCATCCACCGGAAGCGGATCACGGTGATTTCAAGCTTGTCCGAAACAAAGTGAACTTTGTTTGTGAGCCTCCTTTAGAGAGGGAAATTGATCCATAAATTTAGTTATAATATCACCACCAACTATGTAACATCATACACCACTGCCATTTTAATAATTTTAACCGTTTTTCTGCGCCTGTTTAAATTATGATCCTCACTAGCATTCCTTGATAATGGTAATACATTTTACCGAAAGCTTGGGTAGCAAAAAATTCTTCGGCAGATTACCCAATCATAGAGTTTAGTATATATATATATATATATATATATATATATATATATATATATATATATATATATATAACAATGTGATTCTTCAAGAGATTGGGGATTCTGCCGAGTTAATTTGGGGCTTACAAAATTGTAAATAGAGCAATAAAAGAGATGAGGAAAAAAATCTATATGGCGTGCTCAGAATCATTTAATTTGAAGAAATTTTAATTTTGTCAAATGTCTTAAATGTTAACTGTTTTCCGTCCATATGGGCGAAGGAAGTCCTAACTTTGTCTTTGCTCGTTTCAAAACCATGAAGATGAAAATTAATTTTTCAGAAGCTTGGTTAGCAAGAAGAGTATACTTTTTTTAAGCCACAAAAAAATCTTCGGCAGATTACCCAATCATAGAGTTTAGTGTGCTCTAACAAATACTGCCGTACTTCCAAATATATATATATATATATTATAGATAGATACCTTGAATAAATCCGTATATTGTATATTCATTGAAATGTTTTCAATGTGAAAAATTTTACATGGGACAAACTTCACAACTTTTAAGGAATACATTGATTCAACATCGTAGTGATATAAGATTAAGACCAAACAGATGTACCTTAGCTTCCACGTTAAAAATACCAAACATAACATTGAATTTGAAAATGTAAAAGTTCTTGAAACAGAGAAAAATACAGAAAAACGAGTTTTCCTAGAAATATGTCACATTCAACAGAAACTTACGATGAACAATAAAACAGATATCAATGGTCTTAGCAACATTTGCTGCTATCTGATAGAAAAAGACAAAAGAAATTGAAATAGATATTGCGTTGTTTTTGGTTTTTCTTGTATATGTTTCATCTCTTATTCAGAGTCAAAATTATTTTGATAACATAATACATATTTTTCTATACAAATAGAAAATAATAAATTTATTATAATAGATCTCAAGAGCAAAATTTCAAATTCCTCAAATTACTTGACAATTTTAGTTTCCACATTGAAAGTGTCAAAAATTTAATTGTTTGAGATTATATCTGTATAATATAAGATTGTGTAGATAATATTATTTTCCTGTGAATATGAAAGTTTTGAACTTTACTTTATATTAATAGATCCACGTTGTAAGTACCTAATATTTATTGATAGAAATATCATATACATTGTGGTTTTGTAATATTCTTTAGTTTCGCTGAAATTTAAACTAAGCCGAAATATACGATTTTACATGAAGATCTTTCATTGAATGCCCTCTAAGCCGTATAACCTGAATTATTTGAACCAACATATATATATATATATACATACGTACGTATCACTATAACAATGTTTAAATTAAAAAATGTAAATAAATTTAGAGATTAGAAAACCTTTGAAAATTTAAATTATATTACAATTATTGTTACTCATGATAACTTCTGTTCTAAAATATTTAATGTTTAATTAAATCTCAACTAATCCTGATGAAGAATCAATAAATATTCGAAAGCTAGACTAGAAAAAAGAGTTACTCTTATTTCCACATACAAAACTGCAGAAGCCGTTTTATACATTTTCTAATCGAAGTATACCTAGCTAGTCGTTAATAAATTTCCTGAGTTATATATATATATATATATATATATATATATATATATATATATATATATATATACATCTCGTTATCATTCTGGCGTCCTTTCAAAAAACTGTAATGAAGCGTCCTTGACGTATATATTTCACTACGCCATCAATGTGGGCTCCGTACATTCTATAGCCGTTTGGGCGTCCAATGTATATAATAATTTCAATCTTACAAACAATAGAGCATCCATACGGTGTATATTTATCAATGCAAACTGTAGTTTGCAGAGGTGAGAGCGGTATCTCTCACTTCTGGCTACAGATGCATTATTTACAGAAAAATGTTGGATTCTCAAGGTCACGTAATGGTTTTTTCCGATTAATTCAAAAATATGGCTTGAAATTGATGAGATATTGTATATAATACAATCTAAGAATGATAAGTAATCATTTGAGACCGTTTTCAACTCGTAAAAGGCTGTAATATTTATATTATCAATATATGTAAAACCAAGTAGACGGATTTCACAATTTATTATTTTTAAGACTCTACGGTGTTGCCGGTGCTAAAATTTTACCTGTTTTTAAATACCTCAGTAATATAGATATCGGATAAATAGCTAAGTGAAACTAACAAATTAATTATGATCATAAAATCATAAAATCATTTATTATTTGAAAAGCATGCAAACTACTTCGCTCTTATTCGAAAGTGGTACATTTTTAACGCATTAATAATATTTGTCAAGCGTATACTCCAACTATATGGCAATAATCAGGTAGAGGTAGCAGTAGCAGAGAACATCACAATCACATTTAATACATCTATTGACTAAGAGATGGCAGAGCGATCGTACGCTGTGCCTTAATAATTATTGTTAATAATTATTATTAATATTTCCCATATACCTAGGTATATTTCTTCTAACATTGTCTACTCGTGCATAATTTTTTATGGTTTTTAATTTTGGTTCAGATCACACGATATAGCTTTTTTATAATTAGACGCGGACCGCTGTTGATAAATATCTAGGTACATTTCAGGTATTGAAATACAAGGTGGGAGATCAGTAGTGCGTAGGTATTCGGACGATTATGGGGTTATTGTAAAGATTATGAGAAAATGTTTATAACTAACCCAGTCGTATTTTAAACATTCTACAACATAAAAATATTTTCAATTATACCGGGTGTTTCTAAATAGTTGGAACTTTTCACAACTTTGTTTTTTCTTATGGAATGTTTATAGATAATTTTAATTATTTCTCAGATAGCTATTATAGCTAATATTTTATGAGATATTAATTATTATCAATCCAAATGATGAGAGAGTCAGTATGTAGTTATTCGCGATTTCACATTTTTTTTTAGTATATCTATATTCATGTCCCCAACAATAATGGTAATGTTGGTACCATTATCAATGTTCCGCAAATATGCTTCAAAATCTGTAACATTGCATTTCATTTCTTGGCAAGCCCTGAAAAAGAAAGATCGTTACGCTAGATACAAAAATGTTTAAAAATGAGTTTTTCTAAATGGAAAACCCTGTACCTATATTATAAAATATCCTGAAAGATGCCTAAATTTCCTTCGATTTTATTATCATGTTCCTATACCTAAGTAGCCAGAATTCCGAGATAAGATCAATTTTCAAAAAATCTAATTATATTTCTCATATTCATCTAGGTTGATATTAAATGTCATCATAGTACATAACATAATGAAAATTTGACAATTAGTGCATTATTAATAATATCTTTGCGTATTTCTCAACGTAAGTGACTTGAAATGAATGAAATAACAATATAAACGAAGTTCTAATAAAATTGTTTATTCTTCATGGAAAATGTGTAGAAACTATCACAACAACGTGCAGAAAATTAAATGAAACGTACTCTGATTTACATCCAATGAACAACTGACCTTAGAATTTCCAGATATTTCTCAGAATTCAACGGTTCATCGTAAATAAGAAAACTTGAAACTAAACTTCTCCTGAAATCCCATTTCCTTGACAATATTTGGATTTGATCAGCCCAGAAATGCTCGTTCCTTCTATCAAAAATTCCTTCTCTGGAAAATTTTGATTCGTCTGTCTAGATATTTTTTTTTGAATTCAGGATCTTCTTGGATGCGAAATAGGATTCTTTCGCAAAAGTGAACCCTACTTTGATGATATTCTGGTTTAAGAGCTTAAACTTTAGTAAACTTGTACGGGCGCATGTAATGATTAAGGTTGATCCTTCCAACAGACCCACGATCGAAGCCTAAATCATATTCGGCACTTCTAGTGGAAGCTTGGGGATCAGCACGGAAATAGGCCAAAACATTTATTATGTTGTCTTCATCTGAGGTTATAGGTTTCGGTAGATGTCGTTCCGCTTTTAATTTTGATCCATTATTAATGAAATTATTTTGTAATCGTACAAACTTCCTCTTGTTCATTGGATGTAAATCAGGGTACGTTTCATTGAATTTTCTGCACGTTCTTGCTATAATTCCCTCTCATTTTCCATGAAGAATAAAAAACAATCATTAGTACCTCAAGTCACTTACGTTAAAAAACACTCAAAGGTATTATTAATAATGCACTAATTGTCAAATTTTCATTATGTCATGTACTATAATGACATTTAATAGCAACCTAGATGAATATGAGAAATATAATTTGATTTCTTTAGACAATTGCTCTTATCTCGGAATTCTGGCTACTTTGGTATAGGAACATAATACATCAAATCGAAGGAAATTTAGGCATCTTTCAGGATATTTCATAATATACAGGGTATATTATATTATATATATCCTGTATATTTAAACCTAATGAAAATAACTGCTAACACCGTATTAAGGAGACTTAGAAAGGCGTGGAGTATCTATAAAACCTATTATGAGTTGAAAAAGAAATTGAACAACTTATGTTTCAACGTCATGGAAGGAATTTTGGGGGCGGTGAGAAGCGATAGAATCACTTGATGAAAATGTACCATTAAAGCAAAATGCTTATACAAAGAAACATAAGAAATGGTATGGGTGTGGAGCTCTTACTGAGCGTATGCGAAAGATTTGAGATTTTTTTGTCGAGTTTTGCAGAATATAGCTCTCACCTCCAAAAGTCTTACATTGGGAATGTTTTTTGGGGATTTCATTTACAGTAAATACAGCGTCCGGCGCTATTGCCAAATGTGCAGTGGAATGGGATGATGAAATGTGATCTAAAATATATTTCTCGTATGTTGAAACTACCAGCGGCTGCCTAGCATTGGTTGTTTCTCTGAATGGTATTTCATCTGACTTTTTGTTCCTTAAACTTTTATAATCACTCAATTGTCATATATTCTATAATTCAATTTATGCAAAATGGAATTGTAGATGCTAATGATTTTAAAATGTAAACTCATTTTCATCTTTGTCATTATTTCTGTCTCCAACATCAATTAGAAATAGAAATATTTATTTCATATAAACAATTAGGCATGTATGCTTTTGTCCTGAATAGTGATATAGATCAATCAATAAAATAAAATAAAATACGCTTCAGATGAAAACATAATAAACATACAAGTGACAAAGTACTTATAACTTAATTCAAGACAAGGATTATGAACATGTAAAAAAAAAGAAAATAATAGTAATAACAATGTAGAAAAAAGGATAAAAAAGGATTATGTACAGCATGTTCCAGATAATCATCTATGAAGTTAAAACGGTGTTGTGTTAAATATTTACGGATCTCAATTTTGAGGGATGCACAAGACATATTCCTATCTTTGAATTTTTTGGCAAAGCATTATACAATTATGCCCAGAAATCTATAGGAATTATGTGTCTATGTCTGAATAATGGAGGACAGATATAGTTTTTTCGCTTTTATTATACGAGTGAACATAATTGTGCTGGATTCTTTGACATGTTTTTTATATGAAGCTGGCGCTCCAAAATGCAGCAACATGGTAATTGCAGGATGCTCAATTGTTTTAACAATGGCTTGCAGTGATCATCATATTTGCTGGATGTTATTATTCGAATGACTTTTTTTGTGCAATACATATTTTTTGACTGTGACATGTGTTTCTCCAGATTATCAAGGCATACGGTCACTATTATGCTATGGAGAATATACCATCCTTAATTAATCTTTATCTACATTCAGCTTTAGTTACCTGAGAGTATTTCCCTTTTTATAGATAGGTGTAACTTTGGAAACCTTGAGAATATCTGGAAAAATACATGTACTCATATGAAGATTAAATTTGTAGATTTTAGATTTTAGATTTAAGAGGGGGTTACATTACACTGCGACCATAAGGTCTATTGTGCCCCCTACCTGAGTTGCACTCGCCTATACGCGGTCTACAACTCGCCTTCCAGTTCCAGAGTTCTAATGAACTCCAGTATCTGGGTTGGCTTCAAGGAGGATACTTCCTCACTACTGCAGGTTGCTAGTCCAAGGCACTGTTTGCGTTGGCTAGCAATGGCGAGGCATTCCGTCACCAGGTGATCCGGAGTTTCCTCCTCTTCTCCGCAGAATCTGCACTCGTCATCCTCTGCTAGACCTCATCTCATTAGATGCTTCTTGAGGCAACAGTGTCCTGTAAGAAATCCAGTGAGTAGGTGTAGCTTGTTCTTGCTGAGATCCAAATACCTTTTGGATCTTGCAGTATCAAAGTTTTTTAGAAACTTTTTGGAATGATCCAATCCAGGGGTATCCCGCAAGAGTGTTTCACTTACGATTTTTTCCTTCTCCAGAAACTCCTTCTTGTAGGCGCTTTTATCTGTGCCACAGAAGGGTTCTGGGCCAGTGAATGGAGTTTGTGCTCCTTTCCTGGCAAGTGTGTTGGCCTCCTCGTTGCCTTTGATTCCCGAGTGGCCGGGAACCCAGACTAAGTAAACCCTGTTGTTCTTGCCTTGCTTCCTTCGGCACTCCCATATCATTCTAGATTCAATGGTATGAGAGTTCAGTGCTTAAATTGCAGCTTGACTATCAGAATGTATTGCAATGTCATATTTCTGATAGTTTCTTTCAAGGTTCACCTCCACGCATCTCTCAATTGCAAGCAATTCTGCTTGAAAGAAGCTTGGGCAGCGGCCTAGCGCAAGTGACCATTTGGTGCGATTCCCAAACACTCCAGCGCCTGTCCCCGTCGTGGTCTTAGAACCATCAGTGTACCATTTAATGGTATTCTTTTTCAAAGCTTGGGTTGTGAGCCCCCTGTCCCAATCTTCTCTGCTACTTAGCACCGTGGTGAAAGTTCTCTCTATGCTAATTTTCTTTGTCATTACATCACTGGGAAGGTTTGCTGATGGGATGTGTTTGGACAGAGAGGACCAAGCTCTCTGATTCCGAATTCCCACAATGTCTGAACCTTCCCTAGATAGTCTGAGAATGGCCTCATGGGCCAATCTATCTATCACTAGATGGAGAGGTGTGAGATCTGAGATGATCTCTAGTGCCCTGGTCGGACAAGTTCTCATGGCTCCAGTGATACAGACACAGGCTAGTCTTTGTATTCTATCGAGGGTTTTCCTCGTATTGCTCTGACTTGCCTTGCCATGCCAGGCTATTGACCCATATGATATAATCGGTCTTACAATCATGACGTACATCCATCGCAGTATTTTTGGGTTACACCACCAAGTCTTACCAGTCAGATTTCTGCACGCCATTAAGGCCTTTATTGCTTTGCTAGCATTAGCCTCTATATGCTTGTTCCACAGAAGCTTGCTATCTAGTGTTAATCCCAGATATTTGACTTTAGCCTTCCAGCTTATTATGTCTCCACTCAAAGTGAGAGGTTTCATAGCTGGAAGTTTCCTTTTCCTAGTAAATGGAATAATTGTGGTCTTGGATGGGTTTATGCTAAGCCCCACTGACAAGCACCATTGCTCAATAGTTCTGAGGCCCTGCTGCAATAATTCGCATAGGGTGTTAGCGAATTTTCCTCGGACTATTAGGACTATGTCGTCGGCATAGCCTATACATGTGAAGCCAAGCTCCGTGAGTTTGTGGAGTAACTCGTCTACTACTAAGCTCAATAGGAGGGGAGATATTACTCCTCCTTGAGGTGTTCCACGAGTAGCTTTAACAGAGGTGGTATGATCACCTACTTGGGCCTCAGCTATTCTCGTCTTCAACATCTCATACATCCATTTGATAACGGTCTTGTTCACTCCTCGCCGTGTGAGTGCCTCCCTGATTGACAATCTGTGGTGTTGTCAAAAGCCCCAGATATGTCCAGGAAGGCACACATTGCGATTTCTTTATTGCTTAGAGAACTCTGAATGACCTCAGTTAGCTGATACAGCGCGGTTTCTGTTGAACACCCCGCCCTGTATGCATGATAACATTTAAGAAGTGGTTTGTCCTTCAGAATCTCTGTTTTTATGTAGTTATCCTCTTTCTCCATCGTTTTCAGTAGAAACGATGTTAGACAGATAGGTCGAAAGATCGGGGATCAGTCCCATTTTTCTTCCCTATTTTCGGTATGAAGATTACTTTGGCTCTTTGCCATATGCTAGGTATAAAGCCCCTTGCTAGTCAGCTTCTTGTAATCTTCAGGAGATGGGGAAGGATCTCCTCCATTCCTTTCTGTAGGAGTAGTGGGAATATGCCATCTACTCCCGGCGATTTATAAGGTTGAAAGGTGTTGACTGCCCATTCCAACCTTTGTCTTGTGAATATCTTCTTAGCAATACTCCAATCTTCCTTGCGAGGATTCTGGGTTTGGATTGCTACGTCACTACTACTGAGGGGTTCACTTCCTGGGAAGTGTGTTTTGAGAAGTAGAGCAGATCGCTCCTCTTCTCCCTCCGTGTATGACCCGTCTGACTTCTTGAGCGACATTAAGGGGCTGATTGCCCCTTTTGCCATGACTTTTTGCAATATGGCTGTAGTAGGAGTCGAAGTGATCTTTTCACAAAAAGCTTGATAGTGAAGCCTCTTTGCCTTCCTGATCTCCTTATTGTATTGTGTGAGCTTCTCGGTGTAGCCCTGCCAATTATCGTCTCTTTTGGCCCTGTTGAAGAGCCGACGGACCTCTAATCTGAGGTTTGACAGGTTTTTGTTCCACCAAGGTGCTTCCTTGCTTGGTCGAGCTTTTGAGAGTGGGCAACTTGATTGGAATGCCTCCGTTATCGCCACACTGACCAGTTCGACCTCTTGATCCAGATCGCAGTGTGGGTGTTTGACCCCATTACTTTCGATCTGTTCCAAGTTTTGCTTCAGAAGGGTCTTATATTTAGACCAATCTGTATTTCTAGGGTGACGAGTTGGAGACAGTGAGGTTACTTCCCCCGCAATCCTAAACTCTATAATCCTATGATCGGAGAGAGAATGTTCCTCCATCACTCTCCAATCAAATACGTTATTCCTGGCAGTAAGGCTGGCAATTGTTACGTCCAGGACCTCTTCTCTTGCTCTCGTGACAAAAGTGGGGGTTGTTCCCACATTAAGGGTTTCTAGATTATTAGCTAAGAGATATTCAAGTAAGCATTCACCTCTAGGGTTGTTGTTCGTGCTTCCCCAAATAACATTGTGCGCATTGGCATCACAGCCTATGATAACTGGCAGTTGTCTGCTATTGCAGCATTGCACTAGCTCTTGAGCTTCGACTGGAGGCATTGCAGGATTGTCTCCAGCGAAGTAAGCAGATGCAATAACTATGTCTCGGTTGATGCCCCCAGTGTTGAGGTGTACTAGAATTGGAACTAGGTCCCGAGTCATGAATTCTGAAACACATGTGTAATTAATGTTGTTTCTTATGATCACAAAGGCACGAAGGGAATCCTGCCTCCCTCCTTTTTGGAGATCAGAACTTTCCAGGCTCCGGTACTGAGCCAGGTGTTCTGTACTTCGACGAGTCGGAGGATCTTCTCCGTCTCCATTTCGATGCTTCTTGGGAAGTACACCGTTACAGTGACGGGTTTGGGGATGTTTTTCTCCTCCACCGCCACTAACTCGGGTCCTTCCCAAGACCTCAAGGCCGGCACTACTCCAATGAGCAAGTCCGCCGAATCCTGAGAATCGCAGTCCACCAGCATCATTCCACAGCGAAAATGTATACCGGTGAAGTGCATTCCCTTCACCTCTCCACTGCACATCTCCTCTACTAGAGTATCCTCCAGTGTTGAGAGCCGCTGTGGTTCAAGGATTACTCTAGGGTAATCCTTGGGTATGATACCCATACGAATAGCCTTTACGGCCTTGGCAGCTGCAGCGTATCCAGTGACATGCCCGGTTTTTGCTGCAGTTGTTTTCGGCTTTTTAGGCGGAGGCCTTTCCGGAGGAGTGATTTGCTCCGCGCCTCTCTTTCCTGTCCCTTTTCCCGTCGGTGTTACCTTCGGGGTCTGGACAGTAGGTGGTATGGAGTGTTGAAGAGCCTGTTTTCTGAACCCCCTCAGGTGCAAGTCCCTGATGGAGGAGTCGCAGGTACTTCCGCACTCCTGCTCCACTGAGTGGATCGTCTCTGCCGCCCGGCTGTCCGAGTTTTGACATTTCCCTTTTTTACAGGGAGCCCGGATGAAGAGGTGGAGGCTTTCTCCATCTCTCCTCCAGTGAGTTTGCAGAGCCCCGCATGCAGGAGTAAGGGGTTAATACAATGGAGTTCCCCCTTGTGCTCCAAGGTCGAAACCAGTAGAGACCAGTCCTCTATCTGGCCATGCATCCCTCGGCCTGGTATTCCGCCTTGGATATAGAAATTTTGATGAGGTTATTTCTTCTTGGTCCGGGCGGTTAAGCCAAGACCCCCCCGCATCACTGGCCCGCGAGACATGACCACAGACGACCAGGATGCGTTGGTTTGACAGGGTGGTTTCGAGGTTAGCTCGAAAGCACACCTGGCATCGTTGTACCTGAGTGCAATTCCCTTAGCCACGACACTACAGCTGGGACAGGTGAAGTTGGTCCGCGGCAGGGTATTCGTGGCTGCCAATTGAGTTTTTAGTCTCAATGAGCCTTATTTCCCCGCAGGCCCCCTTCTCATATAAAAATCATCGTTAGAGGCACCCTCCTATCCGCCACCTGGAGAAGCGCCAGGTTGGCACTTCACTCCTCCCAGATGCTGATTGACAACATCCGGACCGGTTAAGATTAAATAGAGAAATCGCTACATTTTTATTTATCCGTGGCACTAGAATTTTTCAGTTTATGAACAATGTTCAATATTTCTGATTAACTTGTTGGATTGTAGGTAAAAAGTGAAATGGTTTATTGCTATTTTTTGAATGCAAGAATCGAAGAGATTTGCGACAAAGTTCGCAGAATTTTGCATTAAGTTGTTTATGCAATCTTCAAATGAGTTGGCAAAGTCCTCAGCGGATAAATTGCTCTCATTCCTTAGGTTATGAGTTTTACCTAAATTTGTATTTATTATTCCCCAGACTGACTTTTGCTTATTTTTGATTCAGATATTATCTTATTATTAAACTCCACTCTCTTCGATTTGTTAATGTTAAGTAATTCGAATCTTTCGAGCGTCCTGGTCACTTCGGCAATAGTATGAACCTGGGTTAGTTGTGAATTTAGATATTTAATATCAGGAGAATTGTCTCGTCCTTAAAGCTAGCAGATCAAAGTGAGCAGAATCAAAATTACAAATTTAGTGCTTGCAGAGCTAATTAAGTGCTAGTTAACTGCTGTATACCGAAATGAATTGCGCTTATATTTTTTTTTAATGGCTGCTTTGCTAGCTGTAAATCTAATGCTAGCAGAGCAACATTTAAAAATATTTTTTGAGTACTTATTTTTTAGTGTTTGTAGGGCTAATTAAGTTATAATTAAGTGCTTTACTCATATGGTTTTAGGAAAATGTCTGCTTTGCTTTAAAAAATCAACTTTTCCGAGGAAATCTTATTTGGTGCTTGTAGAGCGAATTAAGTGCTAATTAATTGCTGTATTCCGAAATTAATTGCTCTTATTTTTTTTAGATGGCTGCTTTGCTAGCTTTAGATCTAAAGCTAGCTGAGCTTAGTGCTTAAAGTCTAATTAAGTGCTGTATTCCGAAATTAATTGCTCTTATGGATTCTAGGAAAATGGCTGCTCTGCTTTTAAAATATTTTTTTCTAGAAAATCGTAGTTGATGCTTGTAGAGCTAATTAAGTGCTAATTATTTGCTTTATACCGAAATTATTCGCTCTTATAGTATTTTTCTAAATAGCTACTTTGCTAGCTTTAGATCTAAGTCTAACAGAGCAGCATTTAAAAATCAACTTTTTGAGAACCTCTTCTAGTGTTTATAGGGCTAATTAAGTGCTGTATTCCAAACTCAATTGTTCTTCAAGTTTTCGGAAAATGACAGCTCTCCTTTAAGAAACACTTTTTCAAAAAAAACTTTTTTCGTGCTTGTAGAGCTAATTAATTGCTAATTAAATGCTGCATTCCGAAATTATCTGCTCTTATAGTTTTTAGAAAAATTGCAGAGATTGTTGCTATCAGAGCAAAAACATATAATCTATACCCCCGATATATAAACTATATTAGTAACTATTATTTGAGGTATTTTTTATAAGAAATCAATAAAATTTACATATTTCCTATGTTATTTAATCAAGTGCTGTATCCCGAAATTAATTTCTATAATTTCTATAATATTTCGGCCAATACAATTATATCGGTAAGAATAGTACTTACCGACGTGGTTAGTAATGAACTTATTCACCGGTAAACCTATCTTACAGTCGTAGGAACATATACGGTTAGCAATCGAAAACAGTCCGGTCCTACAAAAATTAAGTTTTATCCCTTAGCTGTTTAGTATCAGAACTGTACATTTCTTAATTGGGAGAGATAATAAATTCAAAACAATTAAAATCTCAATTTTAAAGTGGAATTAAAAATGAATTACATAAAATTAAGTACTTTCAAGTTGCCCGGTGTACCTTTAAAGCTATAAATATCCCCACATTACATAAATTGACATTTTTATTTGTCTTAAAAGAACATTCTCTTTCAAAAAATTATTAGAGCAATTAATTTCGGAGTACCGCACTTAATTAGCCCGTCAATCGCTAAAACAAAAGTTCTGAAAAAAAATAATTTTCAAAGGTTGCTCCGCTAGCTTTCAATCTAAAGTTAGCAAAGCAGCTTTAGATTAATATCAGAGCAATTAATTTCGGAATTCAGAAATTAATTAGCACTTAATCTCCCGAAAGAATTGATTTTTGAAAGCAAAGCATCCATTTTCCAAAAAACTATAAACAAGAGTAAATAATTTCGGAATACAGCACTTAACACTTAATTAGCCCTAAAAGCACTATAAAAGAAGTTCTAAAAAAGTAAGTTTTCAAAGGTTGCTGTGCTAGCTTTAGTCTAAAGCTAGCCATTTTCAAAAAAAACTATAAGAGCAATCAATTTCGGAACACAGCATTTAATTGGCTCTACAAGTACCAAATATGTATTTTGGATTCTTCTCACTTTGCTCTGCTAGCTTTACGGAGGTAGAAATCTCAACATTTTAAAGTTATTTTCAGGGATACATACTTTTTTATGGAAAACGAGATGTGTAGAGATCTGACAGAGATAAATAAATGAGCAGCTTTTGTTTCTGGATCTAAATGGCATATATTGCAGATAATTTTGAAAAAAATTACCATCACCATCCGGTGATCTGTAGGCACAACAAAAACTAATTTTCATATTTTTAAGCTGTGTTAATTCTGCATCTATCTTCGCGCAAAGATCTTTTACACAAATGTTATGGAAATTTAAATTGGTCTTGGTATAAATGCCACCATGAATACGAATCTGTCGAATATGACTTATAGTCTATATCCTCGGAATACGATACGATAGAGTTTATGTCCTCCATATTAAATGAAACGTCTGTCAGTAGTAGTACGTCAATATTATTCGTATTGTTAGTTAACTTTGTTCCTAATACATTGAATAATGATTTAAAAAAATTAAATTCAAATACATAGTATAAATAAAAAAAATCTCAAAGAATGGTTTTTATCTAGACCGATTTTTTCTTCTATAGATTCGAATGGCCCCAGGTTTATCCACATGATCACAAACAATTAACTTATAAGTGCTTCGAATGTATATCAGAAGACCCTATATGAGTGGAAAAGTCGTTGAAATGAAATTCATGTGTTTCGTTGTTGCCAGATTGCCGGACGTCCAATACGCGATAGAATGAAAGTTAACGTATTCAAAATGAATGTTTTAGCACCTTGCTGCGCCAGATATGTCGAACTAATTATATTCGAATATCAATCTAAAATCTCTTGGGACGTGCATGGAGCGTCCTTCCAATTTTTGTTCCATCGGTTAAGGTGATCATCTTGACCAGAATTACACTGATGTGTAATAGAGCGTCCGTATACGGACGCTCTGTTGATAGGGAGATATATATATATATATATATATATATATATATTATATATATATATATATATATATATATATATATATATATTTAGATGTCTAATTAATGATGAATTTTTAACGATTGAGGTTGCAGTCAAAATGCCAATAAAATTTAAACTCTTTAATGAATGTCGAGCTATCAGTAACGTTTGTTACCTTCATCGCGACAAACTAAAATAACGAACAAATTAATTATAACAAAAAATATTATTAATATGAACTACTTAGAATCGTGAGATTAATGAAATTTACCAGCTACAAACATTTGTTATTATGCATTTAACTTTATGATTGAGTTTTTTATATTAATTTCATAATTACAAGTTACTATGGAATTACGCAAACTAAGATCAATCTATGTATGTAGTTGAAGTGTTTTCTATCTTTATAAAAAATTAAAAAATAAAAAATAATGACGTGAATATTTTGATATTTAGCATTAAGGACACGTTTATTAATCTTTCTTTGGTTTGCTCCGTTTCTCAAGGAGGTCTTTAGATTTTTAAGGATGTTATTTATGTCCCAAATGATATGAACGCCTTGATTAGCCCTTAAGCATGAAAAAATTGCAACTGCTGTCAACTTTCTTTATGTAGATGTTCAATTTGATCAATTATTGAAAAATGGGTATATTATTTTTGTAACAGACGTTTTGTTCTTCAACTTTCAAAACTATCAATTTGCCAGCTTAAACATAGTATCAGTAACAGCGATTGTTTTACGTCCATGAACAACTTGTCATTCGAAACAATACATTCCGGATAGAAAATTTAAGAAAATATCGAATATTTTTTTATTATATGAAAAAAACATGAGAGAATGTAATAAACATTTCCCTAAAATTTAATTTTATACTTTATGACGATAAATATTAAGAAAATTTGAGTTTTATCAGTTTTGTCATTGACGTATATAATTTTTTTTGGAGTGTTAAACAAGAACATTTTCAGAATGATGTGCATAATAAGGAAATATCAACTTCGGTCTACCGATCAAAAACACCTTTTTGCTTTTCCGGTTGACAATAAGAGATATATGAACTTTTAAATGGACATCGGTCATGAGGACTTCTTGCAATAAAAATGGCATACGTCAAAAATTATGGAAGATAAGTTATAAAAACTAGGGCTTTTCATACTTAATTCAATGTGCGGAATTCAAATATCTAAAAAAAACAGGGATTTCCATTTGAAAAAACAAAGTTAGTACAATTTTTGGTGTAACCGGAAGTGACACCAATTTATAAATATTTTCACTAAACTAAACTAAACTAAACGATTTTAGCCCACATAGCGGACTTTATTATTGACGTAACTCGAGAACTGTAACTCTTTTGAAAAAAGTTTCAATTTAAACGGATATTTTCTATCAATCTATCTATAATTCTGCTGTCTCGGATTTTTGATTTTCGAGAAAAATTGTCTCCTCCACTCCGTTCGGAGGCGGTTTTTGGAAGGAAGAAAGTTTTGGATTTTAATTTTTCCAGATATGAAACTACATTTCAATTCTTCTTTTTCAAATAAATCAAAAACCATCTTCAGATATGGATGAAAGACTTTTACTGAAAGTTTAAAAAACTTATTCAAAAAGTGATGAACTTACTTCAGAAAATAATGTAAAACAAAATATGATATGAAAATATTGTTTAACAAAGAATAAATACCTTTGTATATAATTGCTTTAGAAACATTTTATCATTTACTAGCTGTTTTACCCGGCACTTCCTGGGCAAACACTTTCGTAGATTGTGTTATGAAAACATAAAGTCATTAGAAGTATTGAGTATGGAATCCTTCTATGAGACCTACTCGCTCGTAGAACCAGACCAAACACCAATCCAGATCAATCCATACATATGCACCAAGAGAGAACAGCATTATAATTTTTCCTACATATGTCTTAAGATTTTTCCGGTAGGAACCCTCCATCTTTAAATTCCAGTCGCACTGGCAGACGCTCGCAAAACAGTCCAGTGACATACTACACACAAATATATACCGAAAAATCTACGAAAATTCAGCAATAGATCTCGGCGATACTTCTTTGGGAATGACAGATGGAACCCTCAAGCTAGGAGGCCCAGACACACCTAAAATATAGCCTATTTTGTCCGCGCAAATATAAGAAATCAATAATTTTTTTTATCGAAATCGGATAAGTAGTTTTCGAGATTTTTGTGGTCATACGAAAAGTCGTTACTCGTATATATGTTAGTATAGATTACTTTGTATCTAACCTAGGTACCTATTTGTAAATTCAGTCAAGTTTTATATTTAGTTACAATTATCTTAGCAAACCTTAAATAATTATTTGGAAAAAGATCTGATTTCATTCAATACATCAATAAAAAAAATGTTTTACTTGGTTTAAATAACCTTCAAATTTCAGGATCATTTTCGGTTTCTTTTATATATAATTCTAATCCATTGCGTTATTTTATCTATACTGTCCCTCTCGTCTCATAAAAAATATAGTGAATTTGATTTAAGAAAAGACTGATTCAGAATAAAAACGTGTGTATATAATTGTCTTAGATACGATTAAATTCGTATTATAATTTAATTTTTAACTATTTCTACGCGCATCCTCTACCTAGTTGATATTCATTTCACAAAAAGAGTGTCATCATTTCCAATATAATGGTTTGAGAATCATAAAATGTGTTATTTGGTTTTATAACATTGAAACCCTAGGAATACTTTAAAATACTTTTTCTCTGACAATTGATGTTTTTGCTTCGATCTCCGCTCGTTCTCACTTGAGGTTTTCATGTATACCCCACAATACTCATACATATATATCATGGGATATACCCACCTTCAGAAAATTGAAGGATTCATTATATACATTCTTGCCAAACCATTGGGCTTTACAAAATACTAAGTTTATATACACTGAAGTGTATAAAAAGAAGCCCTCTACAGTTGATTTCGAGGAACTTCTGGTGTATATTTGCAGATGAATAGCTACCTTAGGACCACATAAATTTCAAATACATTTTATTTCCAGGTCATCTATCAGTTATATTTTAAACCTAGACCCATTTTATGAAAGACTGACAATTGAGGAATTCGTTTAATATTTTCTAGAGTCAACAGATGGAGCATTCTACTCAAAATTTAGAATATACAAACAGATAATTAGGAAGCCCGTTTCGGGCTGCGTAAATCTGTTTCTGGGAGTACATTGTTGGTTACATGATGTAAGCTGACATTTCGTCCAAACCTCATTAGGCATCTTTGGAGAGTCTTTCAGTCTTGAGGATCAGTGACAAATAGTCACTGTAACAGAGGTTTTGTACTTCACTTTGATAGCTGAAACGTGGTATCCATAATAGTGATTGTTTTATATCCAGGGTCACTTAGAAATTCGTAAAAAAGAAATTCGCTATAGAAAATTGTAAAAAATCTCTAATATCTTATTTATTAGTTGAAAAAAAACATATTAGAGTGTAATAATTCCCCTCAAATTCAATTTTATATTTAATGACGATTGAAAAATAGGTATGTGCTATTAGGAAAGTTGAGTTTTCCTACTTTTGTCATTGACGAAATTATTGTTTTTTTTGAGTTGTTAACAAGACAATTTTCAGAATGACGGGCATACTGAAGGAGATCCCAACATCGGGCTGCCGATCAAAAACAACTATTTACTCTTCCGCTTGACAATAAGAGAGATATGAATTTTTAAATATACATCTGTCATGAGAACTTTTTGAAGTAAAATTGACGTCAAAAATTATGACAGATAACTTATAACAAATGGGGCTTTTCATACTTAAATCAATTCGCGGAATTCTAATATCTAATGAAAAACAGGAGTTTTCATTTGAAAAACAAATTTAGTAAAAATTCCGGTGTAACCGGAAGTTTCACCTTTTTGTAAATATTATTGATTATAGCCAGGATCAAATGTTCATATTTCTGTCTCGATTTATAAGTAAGAATCTTCAAATTAGCCACACTGTAATTTTGAGATTAATACTAATAATGACTATATATTTCATACAACAGGCAGTAATTTTATAGACGGTGACAAAGTTTTGTATAAGAGTGGTATTGAAAATCCAAAATCTAACGCTATTAGATTACGCAAGCATTTGGCAACTCAGTTACTTCAATTTCCAGAGAGTGACTTAGGACAACTATCTAGATGCATGGGGCCCTTCAGCCACATTGTAATATTTATAGACTTTCCGATAATTCCTATCAGACACTATCCAAATTGTTGTTTGTTGAATCTCAAGGACGATTAGAAAAATATAAGGGCTTAGACTTAAATAATATAAACATTGATTTAGCTCCCATTTCCGATATCATTCAAATAGATGTAACGGGAACTCTAATTATAACTGGGTTCGATTTATTTTCACTTATTTATTTACACTAATAATTATATAACTATAAACACATTTACATTCACAGCATTACTTAGCGCTTAGCGCTCTATTTATATTCACTGTTCTGTGCACTAGTGTATGAAAACACTCAACAGTCTGACTATGACTGTCAACTTTAGTGATTGACGCTTTTAATATCTACTTAACCTCCTATCCCGATGCTTCGAGTTGATCTCGTCTGTTCTATTTGCTGTATGTTATTTCCCAATATTCCTTCGAGAGTAATCCAGTTCAGCATATACAATGCTTCTGGAGTTCCAGGATGTTCTTTCGTTCGTGTGTGTGTGTGTGTATTCGGGTAAGTTTTCATATTACACTGCCCACCCCTTAGCATCTGATTGTTCCGATCAGAATATTCCTTGGTAGTACCTTGCTGCATTTCTGTGCCATGCAATCTGCACTTGGTTCCGGCCAGTTAAACACCCTTGTTGAAGAAGTAACAGTTTATCGTCTTTCCCATTTATACTCCTTTTGGATTGACGCAACACACGGTAATTTGCACGCCAGCGTCCTGGAAGATGTATTCCATCAAGCTCCTTACAATCTTCCAATCCAGCCCGTGCAACCCGCATCCAATTTTCGGAAGACCCATCTTCTTGATGTCATAATTACTGACTTCATTCCTTAGGCTCTTCAGTGAATGTCAAATGTCCTTGTAAGTAGGTTTTCCTCTAGACATCTTCCTCGTAACCAAATAGAAGTGGTTATCTTCTCACTCTTGGTCGTTGGGCTGACAATTCATCCAATCTTTCAAACTTCCTTTTAAACACCAGAGCAATTCCTCGGTCCATACGTAGATCCTCCGCTACACAGTGGGAAAAAGAAACGTCGGCTGGCAGTTTGAAGAGATCTTTTTGAACCTGTCACACCGAGTCTGACTTTCTTCCGAGTCGCAAAGTCAGTCATGAACTCATTGAAACTGATATTCGGCTCTTTAACGTTCTTTTCTTGAAGGGCCACTCGTGCTTCCTTCTGGCTGTTTGATCCAGCGTATGGTGCGAGTCGGTTTATGTGCCTCACTCTAGGTTATTCCCTTGTTAACTTTTGGATACGATAGATTACTTCACTTATCCTCTTCATTATTTCATATGGACCTTCCCATTGCCTCTGAAGCTTAGGACAGAGGCCACGACGTCGTTGGGGATTATAGATCCAAACCAGGTATTCTTGAAGATTCCTTCAGCTGATCGAGTATTATAGTGGTGTTTCATTCGATCACTGGCAAGCTGGATGTTCTGTCTGGCTAACTTATGGACTTTATCCATTCTGGCTCTCAATAGCTCGACGTATTGTTCTCCTGCAACACTGTCCTCTGTAGGTCTGCGGCCGAATTCCAGATCACAGGGTAGGCGTAACTCGCACCCTAATATTAAACTAGCAGTAGTCTGACCAGTTGTTTCATTCACAGCTGCCCAATCTCCCTGATGTTCTGAGATAACCTTAGAGAGGTGCTTGCCAATGGTTCGGTTCATCCTCTCTACCATTCCGTCCGATTGAGGCTGCAAAGGGGTCGTTCTGGTCTTGTTTACACCTATTAGTCTGCACACATCTTGGAACAGGGCTGACTCGAAGTTTCTTCCTCGGTCAGAATGGATTTCAAGAGGAACGCCAAAACGTGAAAAGAATTCCTTCACCAACGGCTCGGCGACGGTCTCATAGGTGCCCGTTTTCTACCAAGTGATCCATTGCTGGCTGCACGCACTTCACACTTCTGGCACCAGCGTCTCACATCTTCTTTGCAATTCACCCAATAGAATTGCTCTTGAACCTTCTGCAGAGTCTTGGTGATTTCAAAATGCCCACCCGAGGTTTCATCATGTAGCTGACGTAGTAATTCCGGCATTTTGCTTCTTGGCAGAGCTAGTTGTAATCTAGATTCAGTGGCATCTTCAGACTCAAAGGTTCTATATAGCAGATCATCTCTTAACACAAGGCAGACCCATTGGCCCAATATGCTTTCACTTCCGGGCTTCGTATACTTATATCCTGCCAAGACGGCCTCTCCCTATGGCGCATCCACTCCAAGACCACTCTCAAACATGAGTCGCCCTCTTGGGCCAGTTTTATTTATCCGGGCTGCCATTCCCCATTTTCTACGGTTTTTCGTCATTTAAGGCAAAGCTTGTTTTCCATCTTCGAACAGTGGGTGCAGATAAAGTTGCACGGTCTCCTGGATAGGGCATCTCTGTTCCCATGAATTTTTCATGCCCCGTGCCATATATCATAATCATATTCCTGGAGACGTTCTAACCATCTTGCCACTTGTCCTTCAAGATTACTTAAATGCAGGAGCCACTACTAATACTTCTGAATATGTTCGCAGGCTCTCAATACCCCCAACAGTTCCCTTCTGGTAACGCAATGCCTCCTCTCTGATTTTGACTAAACCTTGATGAAGTAAGCAATCACTTTATCCTACCCATCTTGAATCTGAGAGAGGACAGCACCATTAGCTGTATTACTGGCATCTGTGTCCAACACAGATTTTCCGTCATGCCTCGGATAGCCCATGATTGGTGCGCTGATAAGAGCGTCTTGCAGTTGTTGGAAAGTTCTCTGACATTCATCATTCCAAAAATATTCTTTGCCCTCATCTATTAATTTAGTTAAAGGCTTAGCGATGTTGGCAAAACTTTTTACGAACCGTCGGTAGTAGGTGCACAAGCCCAGAAAACTCCTAATCTCATGCGTGCTCTTGAGTATAGGCCATTCCTTAATAGCTGTTATCTTTTCTGGATCTGTCGTGACGCCGTCCCCAGATACGATGTGATCCAGATATCTTACTTCATGTCAGAACAGATGACATTTCTCAGGACTCAGCTTCAGGTTGGCTTCACGTAAACTTCTCTTAAATGCTTCGAGTGTTCTTCAAATGAATTTCCTACCACGGTCACGTCAGCCAAATACACTAAGCAGGTTTGCCATGTCAGTCCTCTCAAAACTGCTTCCATGAGCCTCTCAAATGTAGCGGGAGCATTTCATAGTCCAAACGACATCACAGTGAATTGCCAGAGCCCTGATCCTATCGAGAAACCAGTATTTTCTCGATCTGCGGGATCCATTCCAACTTGCCAGTATCCTTTTAGCCAGTATACTTTTCAGATCTAGTGTAGAAAACCATCGTTACCCAGAACATAGTACACACACACAGTACACAGAATCATGTAGAACCATCCTTTTTCTTCACGAGCACTTCTGGCTAGGTCCATGAACTATTTGTTGGGTCAATGGCTTCGCCTCTTTTGGCCAATGGAAGTTTTCTTGGCTGCTTCTTATTGGCTGAGCATTCCGCGTGATTATCTTGTTAGTCACTATACTTGTTTTACCTTTGTATTCTTCTTCCATCGCAAATACGTCATGGAATTCCACAAGAATATCTCTCACTTTTCGTAATTGTTTTACGTCTAAGTCTGGATGACCACATCTACCAGCTCTTTTGAATTTCTGATCCTGGATGGTTTACTAGTTGTTCTTCATTTGCTCAACTTGATTGGACTCAGCCTTAGATTCATTACTCTTACAGGAAAGACATACATTATTCGAACAAGAGCTTTAGCTGTCAGAAATTCCTTGTTATTTATTTCTTCTACCAGTCTCAGACTTACAGGTTTGTAGTATCCGTCCAGGTTGGTCATCAAATTTTTTTCACTATAGCTGACCAGACTCCATTTTTGACATCCAACGCAGCCCCAAGCTTCTTCAAAAGGTCCATTCCAAAATTAAATGTCAGCAATTAAAGCTCTGTGCTTGATGGTGATCTTGCCAATGCTGATGGTCATGCTCGCTTCATCATGTTTTCTTATTGTCATCCCGGTCGCTGTTCCGAGTTGGACCTTTATTAGTAATATCCGGGAATGATCTTTGATGTGCTCTGGCCTTACTATTGTTCTTGTTGCACCGGTGTTCTATCTTCTCCGTTGATCCGACCATCGATGTATAAAATTAAGGCTCCGCCAGAAGATAACACGTTGACCGTAATTACTGGGACACTATTGAATTGCACCCCAAATGTTCTGGTTACTTCATCGAATTTTTCATTATTATTTCTAGAAATTTCTTCCTTCACCTCTTTCAGTAACAGTTCCTCCGGAAAGTGGAACTCGAAAACAGGATCTCCTCCCTTAACCGTTTCTGGAGGGTCGCTTTATTACCGGAATCATCACAATCCCGCTCTACCAATTGTTCTTTGAGTTGTTTCACGGTTAACTGCACTAATTTCATTTTTAATTGTCTGCATTAACAAATTTAATTAGTTAATACAGTTTTTAAATTCTTCAATACGAAAACGAATAAAATTCTTTACACACGAGAATGAGCAAAAGTCTTCACATTCACATGAAAACGAACAAAAAGTATTCACACGAAAACGAAGAGTAAAAAACCAAAGAGTCTTAAACTTAAACTTAAATCAGCTCTGTACGAAACCGCAGTCTCTTAAAGTCTGTCCAATTTTAGTCACTCGCTCATTGATTCCACACTGACACCAATGTAACGGGAATTCTAATTAAAACAGGGTTCGATAAATTCTCACTTATTTATCTACACTAATAATTATATAACTATATACACATTTATATTCACAGTATTACTTACCGCTTAGCGCTTTTTTTATATTCACTGTTCTATGAACACACTCAACTGAATGACTATGAGTGACTGTCAACGATGGCATAACTATAAATTCTAATAATGAGTATGTTCCCAGACAAGAACAAATTTAAAATATATGAAACAATCGCGGACGCTTGTACTGGGAAAAGGAGAGTGAAGTAAATGTATTTTTAAAAGAGCATATCGGCTTATTTAACAATAGAATGACTTCCGTAAAATCAGTTGCTTAAGATTTTTATACAGGAAAACTCATTGCACCTACCTAATACCCTGTAAATAACGTTTCCCGTTTCTGTTTTATCATTATTACTAGCTGTTTTACCGGGCATCTCGGGCATATACTTTTTTCGATTGTGGTACGAAACCATAAAGTCATAGAACCCTTAAGTATGAAACCCTTCTACCTCAGAGTCCTATTCGCATGTAGAACAAATCCGAACGTCCAACCCAGACCCATTCACAGACACCAAGAGAGAACAGAATAGGTGTCCCAGTCACACTACAGTCGCTAACAGTTTATATTCTAATAACAATCTACATACATACATAGTAAAAAGGCCATCAAAATCCAGCCAAAGAGTTATATACAATAGACATTCAGGTACATAACCCACCACAAAGAGTCCCACGGCCACTGAAAATTTTACAGTAATTTGACTACGAGGTATGATAAACACGTGTGGAAAATTGGGTTGGGATATCTTGAATATTGTAAGAGCCCAAACGGCACATACACACCCACACATGCAAACTCAATATATTTGCTGTTTTTAGTACTAATATTAATTATTATATTGTGTGTCCCAGATTGGTGCTGCATGTATTACTATCTCGGTTATTATAAGAGCTACAAAATTATTTAATTGTGCAATGTTTCTCAGGATACTATTACCATTATAGAGCTGCTATAATATTTTGTCAATTGTTTTTGGTTTTTGTATAAATCGCGAAAAACCAAAATGGTGAGTTTTTGACAATCCCCCGTATCTCCATTATTTGAGAACATAGGGTATTTTCGTTTAGACATTCTGTGGGTACTTTTTTAAGGTCTTTAGATAATTACTACAACTTTGTTTGTTCTTATAGATGTCATATTGGATTTTTATTGCATTAAATAGCATTATTAATTCCCTTTCTAAAAATGTATCACAACATGGTTTTTCTTTCAAAATAAGGTCGAAAAAAAAAAAAATTTGCTGCTCAGCTCAATTTGGTCTAGTAGGCCAACAATATGTATTAGATCTGTCAAATTACAGTTTGTTTAATTTGAACTGTGTTGATTTATTGGATTCTATTCATTCATTTTCATTTCGTTTATTGCTTTTTTTTGTTCAATTTAATTTCTGTTAGGTTGTTATTATTTCAGAGTTACCTATCATACCGCACTAAACTATAAATCCAAATTTTGTTTGGAACCTTGTTTTTGTTTGTGTGTTGAGTTTTGGGTTTTCTGTAGCCAAAGGATAGGTATTATTCCTGTTGAAAATTCCGCAGTTGGTAATCGAGTTTTGTCAGTCCATAATATGTTCATGGATATTTTGAATGTACCATAAACATAAATATTTTTTACAAAAATATAAAATAATATTAATTCCATTGGTGCTGTTACTTTTGAAGTTATGCAGTTGCAGTTAGATTGATTTGGTACCAACTTCACAAGTACCAGCACCAATAGAATTAATATCATTTTATATTTTTCAGTGCAACAACTAATAACGTCGGTCCAATTTCTTGGAAAAAATATTTATTTCTCACATTTGACTGTAACATTTAGTCATGAAAATCGTTCACTAATTCCAATGAAGATAATACTTATCCTGTTACCCACGTACATTCTTTGCTTGTAGTTGTTATTATTGAGATCTCAAATCATCGCTGCGGAAATACGCTTAAGTATTTTAGATATTACCATTTTAACACAAACTTAACTCGAAAACCTTAACTCTAACGAAAAAATATTCATTATAAATGTTGTTACAAATAATAATATTTTTCAATTTTCGAAAGAAATCGGCCTCTCCACATAGCAAAAATACATATATTTGAGAATATAACATGACTCTATCTCGAAAACCGTAACTCTTTTGAAAAAATGTTCAATTTAACAATTTCCGGATATTGTCCTATCTTTAATTATGACACCTCAGATTTTAGATTTTCGAGAAAATTTGCCCCCTCCACCCATTCGGGGGCGGTATTCGGAGAGAAGCAGATTTCGAATTTGAGCTTCGACGAGTATGGGACCATTTCTCAAGTCTCTTCTTTTAAATGATTTAAAAATCATCAAAATCGGTGTAGGTTTACTATATAAAACGCACGCTCAAACAAAAAAGAAGCACAGTCGAATTGTATACCTCCTCCGTTCACTAAAAGTATACATCGGTAAGACAAGCAGACATTTAATAGATCGTGTAACATCACCCAGAAGTGACGTAAGAAGATCTGTGCTTTCTTGTACACTTGCAAATCATGCAGTTACTAACGATCACAATATTAACTATTAAGGAGTTGATATTGAAAATAATTTACATTAACAAAAATTCTTAGAGATGGTACGTATATATCAAAGAACAAATTATATAAATGCCCGAACTGATATAGAACAAATGAACATTATCTATACGTATCTATTACACAAAATAAATAATAACATGGATCTAGTCATTATAATCATATATCTATAATTAAATTTAATATACTCTGTATAGCAAATATAATACATCAAAACTAAATTAATTGTATTTTTATAAGCTATTTTAATATTTTTAAAAGGTGCTAGTATCTGTTTGATTTTAGGGGTTATTATATTAATATTTGGTAGAGAAAAGTATTTGATATTGTTAGGTTGTGTTGTTTCATTTCTTGTTTCTCTTAGAGTAGATTGAGGACTACTAAATAATAATTTATTGATCAATGGAATCGGATAATCACATTGAATAAATAAGTTTTTTAATTTATCAAGATCTTGTTCTCGCATATAAGCGTGACTGATTTTATATATTATGTTCTTCATTGTCAGTACCAGGTTGATTTTTTGGCGTATTTGGTCAGATTTAAAATGTATAAAACGACCTGAAGATCCTGGTTTAGTAAACCAAGAAGTTATAATTTTGTTATCAGTCTTACGATGTAGCTTGGTATCTAAGAAGGGAATAGTTTTCATAATATCTTCTTCTTCTACTGTAAATTTTAACAGTGGGTTGAACCCATTGAAAATTCTTAAGAGTTCATCTTTGCCATTACTAGGTATGCTAAGAACGATATCATCGACATTTTTTTTAGGAAGGGTACATTGAAACTAAGACGACTGAGACATTGATCAACAAGTTCATCCATAACATATTGAGAAACAATAGGTGATAGTGCCCTACCCATCGGTGTTCCTAATATTTGTAGATAGAAGGTTGATCAATGTCTCATGGATTGCAATAAAGTATACATCTGTGAGATAGACATTTAATAGATCGTATAACGTCATACAGACGTGACATAAGAAGATCTGCGCTTTCTTGTACACTTGCAAATCATGCAGTTACTAACGATCACAATATTAACTATGAAAGTGTTGAAATTCTTGATATTGAACATAATTTACATCAACGAAAATTTTTAGTGATGGTTCATATAAACCAAAGAAAAAAATATATAAATGGCCGAGCTGATATAGAACAAATGAACATTATCTATACGTATCTATTACACTTAGATAATAAATAATAACACGGATCTAGATAACTCATTATAATCATATATCTATAATTTAATTAAATATACTCGGTACAGCAATTACAATACATCAAAACAAAATAAGCAATTACAAAAAGTTGAATGTATCTACTGACAATTTGACAAATAGAATGTCTTAATTTAAAAAAAGACATACATTTTGCATTGATAATGTAAATATTTTGAAAGGAGTTTTAAGTTATTTTATGAATCTGTACAAAGATTATACAATCTCAAATCCTGTAAGTAATCTTTTCTTATCATTTATTATAAATTGTAATATATTATAAATATTATAGATTGGAAGTTTTTATACCATTTATGCCTTTGAAAATCTTTGTGAGCTTCGGTGTGATATTATGTTTGTAGGGTAGGCTAGCATTTTTTTTTTTTGATAGGGTATATTTGATTACCCACGGAGTCTCGACTTATCTGTAACAAACCCCAATAATTGGTATAGTGAGCGCTTAATATATTTTTTAACGTAAACAAAACTCAGTGCAATGAATTGTGAAGTCATAAACATTGTGAGTACCATCAAAAACAAAATACTAACACAAACTTGTCGAAATAAAACTACACGTAGAGGTTACCCGGCTGATCGTAGTCATCGTCAGCCAGCCAGCAGCACTACTAGAGGTAGCGAGACAGAGCCGTACCGGCACGTCGCTAGCGGTCATGCTACTTTGTTATCGCAGCAATGTCTGAAAATATGGATAAGGGCAATTCTGACTACAGGGGTCCCCAAATAACACCCCCTAATTCATCAACTAATAGTCAATCTGAATCCAATATTGTCAGCCAAGGTAGAAGTACCCAATTCCCAACCAAAGAACAAGTTATTATTTTCCCTACCATCGATGGAATCAAACTCCATGACTACATTGTCGCTCTTGCATCGATCACCCAACGTAAACATATCATCTTCACGTCGAGAATATCAAATAATCGCATCTGTGTCTATTTGTCTAGTAAGGAGATCGTTGATTAGTTCCTTAAAGAATATGGAGAAATCCAAGTGGGTAATCACATCATAAATTCGCAGGCTCATCTCCCCAGCAGTACGAGTCGTATTATCTAACGTATGTCCAAGGATCCCACATGATATCATAGAACAAGCATTGAAAAACTATAAATTTACCCTTCTATCACCTATGTCATAAATGGAATAAACAACCTAGAGTATAGCCATGTACTTAGTTTCTGTCGACAAATCTACATAAATCGCAATGAAAATATCCCCCTCCCAGAATCAATCCTAATAAATTTTGATAATACCCAATACCGAATATTTCTTTCCGAAGATAATCTCAGATGTTTCAGGTGTAAGAAACTGGGACACCTGGCATCCGTATGCCCCGAACAAGAAAAAACAACTGAACCACGAGAATCAAATAATACCGACGAAATAATTAACCACCAAACGCCAGAGACAAATACTATCTACATAACAAGAAACACAATCCCTTTCCCTAAATTCCAACTCCAAAAAGCGCAACTAATCGGAAATAGCTACACCATCACCTGAAATACCTGCAAGTAAATCTCAACCTTTCTTCATCAAGATCAGCCCTAATACAGAGAGGATCAGAACTACCCCTCCGGAATCTCTCAACTCATGCGAACAATTGATATCACCAGCAAAAATAACTATCGAAGAAGCAAACCCCCCTTTCCATTTGAACTTTGAACCGCTCATCAGCTTTATCGGCAACAGTTTCGGCTCTGCCAAAGAACACACGTAAGATATCCATGGTCTACTAGACATGCTTTCGAAAATTCATCCCTGTATTGCAGATAGAGGTATTAAATCAAGAATAACCAGAATAAAAAAGAAAATAATTCACCAACTACAGAAAGAACTTGAAACAAACTCCAATACATCCCTCTCAGAGTCTGAAACTGATAGTATCTCCCAAGAAACTTATTAAAACCTTAAGCAATGTTCATACAATAGAAGTTAAATGGGTTATACACCCATCTGGAAATGCTATAAAAACTTAAATACGAATTAAAACCTTTGATTTTCTGTCTCCAGGAAACGCATTTCCGGAATAACAAAACCTATCAGTTAAAAACTACTCTGCTTTTCATAAAACTCGGCAAGATCAACTAAAGTCCAGTGGGGGAGCATCAATCTATCTCGATAAGTCCTTACATGCCAAGGAAATACAACTGAATGCAAACTTAGAAGCTGTAGCGGTATCTATCAAAGCAGTTAATATTAACTTGTGCAACATCTATATCCCACCAAACACCAATATAGATGAGCAGAACATCAACGACGTATTCAAACAGATCCCAAAACCACGTATCATACTAGGTGACAACTAACACCCCAGGGCGATCATTAGAGAATGTCATCAACTTCGCAGACTTGTCAATTCTAAAAACTGGGGCGAAAACTAGGTTTAACGCTTACTCTGGTAACCATTCAGCTTTCGACCTGATTCTTTGTGACCCTGCATTAACTCCTCTACTGAATTGGAACACCTTGCCGGACCTTCACGATAGCGACCACTTCCCAATTCTCATAGAACATAATAGAGTATATTACGAACCCTCAGCTGCTCCACAAAGATGGAAACTGGACACCGCTGACTGATCACTTTTCTCCAATTTAGTAGAAAACAACACACCAAATGAAACTGGAGATGAGGCGGATATAAACGAAATAGTCAACCATTTCACTCACACAATAATAGAAGCAGCCACACTATCAATTGGTAAAACAACTGTAGTAAATGGACATTGACCGGTCCCCTGGTGGAACAAAGAATATTAAAAGCAAACAAGCTCACGAAACATGCTTTCAATAGACTGAAGAAACAAAATACATTAGACAATCTCTTAGAATTAAAAAAACTGAGAGCGCAATTAAGATCCATACTTAAAAGAAGTAAATCGATGTATGGAAACTTTAAAAAATCAAATGTGGAAAAACTCGACGAACTATAACTACACTTGATTATGAAGGAAATATTATAAGAGATAGTGGTGAAATCAGCAATATTATAGGAAAAGTTTTCCATGATCTGTCTAGTGATGAAAACTACAAGCCGCAATTTCTTGAACACAAAAAATTACAAAAGGAGCACCAATCACTATTTTAAAAAGCCCACAAAACCCTCTTAATGTCAAGATAAGTCTACCAGAACTGGAAGATACCATTAATAATACCAGGGATTCCACCCCTGGCCCCGACGATATACCTTATAGCCTCCTCACTCATCTACCAAAAGCTGCTAAATTACACCTGCTAAAGATTTACAACGTTATTTTCATAACTGGATGTTTCCCCTATAAATGGAATATAGCGACAATAATTCCAATATCAAAACAAAATAAACCTAGAACCAATCCACAGTCATACTGACCTATATTTTTTACCAATACCATGTGTCAGATACTTGAGAAAATATTGAATCGAAAATTACAATTTCACTTAGAAACGAACAGCTTTCTCATACCTCAACAGAGTGGATTTCGTAAAAACCGTTCAACAATGGATAATATACTTATCCTCGAGTCTAGTGTTCACGAAGCTTTTGCTACAAGGCATTTTTTTAGAGTATACGACAAATCATGGAGATATAACATTCTGAATAAGTTGAAAAACAGGGGAATAGATGGAAACTTCCATACATTTGTAACCGTTCCTTTCATGTGAGATTTAACAACACCCTATCCGATGAAAAGGTACAACAAAATGGCACTCCACAAGGATCAATACTAAGTGTAACTCTATTCCTTATAGCTATAAATGATATTATGGAAGAAATTGAAGCTACCGTTAAAGGTTATCTATATGCTGATGATCTCGTATTATATATCAGCAGCAACAACATTCCCTCTGCAACAAAACTTCTGCAAAACTCTATCACGAAACTAGAGGAATGGTCCAACCGATCTGGATTTTCTTTCTCCAATACAAAAACTAAATGTATGCTCTTCAGTAAAAGATCACCCACAATATATCCGACCCTGGAATTGTATGGTGAACAACTAGAATTTCTGAAAGAATTCAAATTCCTCGGGATAGTCTTTGATAAAAAACTGAGATGGGATGCTCATATCCGTCAACTCAAGCAACACTGCCAAAATGGGATCAACTTACTGAAGACTTTATATTGTCAACGCGGGGGAGCGTACCTAACCTAACCTAACCAGAATTTATAGATATCTCATAAGATCAAAAGTCGACTACGGCTCAATCAGTTACTCTACAGCAACAAAATCTCTTTCAAAATAGCTAAATACTTTAGTCAACCAAGCCCTGAGACTTGCAATAGGTGCCTACCGAACTACCGCAGTAGAGAGTATTTACGTCGAAGCAACCGAACCACCTCTGGAGTTGATACGCCAATATCTGAGCTTAACATACGCCGCCAAAATATCAACAGATAAAAAACACCCAACTTATAAACATACCTTTTCGAAAAACCTTGAAAGCACTCTCCCACAGAACAGCAACACATCCCTTCAACTTACGAATCAAAAAGCATGGTTTCTCATTTGAGAATACCTCATCAGCTTACAACGAAAACCCCCCTACATGGCTAGTGGAAATTCCCCCCTGTAACACCTTGCTGACAGCTTTCCTCAAGAACACTATTCCCATTCCAGAACTCCTCAAAAAACTTCACGACATTGAAACTAAGATATAACACTCTCTACACGGATGCTTCTAAGACACATGAAGACGGACGAGTAGGTGCATCAGATATCTCAGGGTCCAACGTACATAAGTATAGTATGCCTCCAGAAACTTCCATCTGTGCTGGAGAACTACACGCTATAGCGGAAGCCATTAAACTCTCTATCAATACCACCACCAAAGACACAGTAATTTACACAGACTCTCTGAGCTCCGTGCAAGGCATCAAACAGCTCTATCCTAAACATCCAGTATTGAGAGATATCAAAACACACTTGTATCATCTGAAGAAGAAAGGAAAGAATATCGAAGTAGTCTGGATACCTTCCCACATAGGCATACCTGGTAATGAAAAGGCAGACATAGATGCAAAAACCGCTGGTGAAAAACTCAGCTTCCAAAATTATTACCAAAATCCCATACACAGATATGAAGTCCACTATAAAGGCATATAATGGAAATCTTTGGAGAGAGAGATGGCATGAACAGGAAAATGATAAAGTACTAAAAATCAACCAAAATTTAGAACATATACAATACTCCAGATTAAGTAGAAAACATCAAGTGATCCTTACCAGGCTCCGCACTGGCAATACAAAATTAATCCACCAACACCTTCTTCAACGGGATGAGCCCAAAAGATCTGAAATCTGCCAAACAAACCTGAATGTGGAACACATCGTCCCGGATTGCCCATCGTACCAGCAACATGGAGACGATACCAGTGTACCCAATGACCTACCAACAATCCTCAACCCACAGAACATATATACACTGGTAACCTACTTGAAATGTACAAATGTATTTTCTAATATATAAAATTTATAGAACCCCGCTAATAACCTAAATGGTTAAAGCGGATAAAAATGAAATAAATAGAAAAATCTCATGCACAGCGGCTAAGCATTAAGTGCCCTTGGAAAAGATATTGCTACAATCTGAGGCACCATGAAGGGATGATTCATATGATAACAGGCGCAAGCCTGAACAAAAGGAAAAAGAACTAGACTGCAGATTGCAGAAGTAATTAATTATTATGCTCATATAATTTGTTTCTTCTCATTAAATATTGATGGAGCAATCTCATAACCACGAATATCCTATGAACTAACAGAAACTGAATAATCACTACCTATAGGTATATCCGAACTTCGAGTTGAATTATAGATATTTTCATCTATATTCGAGAGACCTTGATATTAATTATATAGACTCATAGAGTTGATAAATGTTATCTATCTGGGACGGACATATATTACTGAACATTTGGATATATATCATGTTTCAGTAAAAATTAAATTACTTCGTCGATTTGGAGATAATAGCATGCAATTGACATTTTTATCATATAAGCACTTTAAGTTGATTGCCTGATAGTGTAATTACGCGATACCTACTAAGTAGGTATTTAATAAAATACTACTAATAAAATACCACCTATTTTTAGAAATATAAAAAATATACTTGCTAATACTTTAAATTTGATTAGTCTTATCGGGATAGTAGATAATACAATATAACATAATAAATAGTTTCAAGCTAGACTTGTAGCATTATAATAAATAAAGAGGGCATAAAAGATTTAATGGGAAATGGGAACGGGAAGATATCGCAATCTGATAACTGAGGCCAATTTATTTAATAGAGAAAGACTGAATACCTTACCATTTAAGAGCTATTATTTTCTAGCAAATTATCATTAAATGAATTTTGAAATCCTCTAGATATAAAATTAGTTTAGATTTGTTATATGCCCGTGTCTGAGATCTTGATGATTTATTCCAGGTGATTCATGAAATTTGATTCAGTATCAAATCATAAGCATAACATCGAATTTGAGATAAATATTGTGTTATGACATTTTATTTAAACCACAAAAATATCAAATTTGCAGATAAATCTCCTTATTCGAATCCAGTTCCATTTCATTATTCAAAAATTTATTTACTTAGTTACGTGCAACTTTCAATTTGGTCTTGTGGTGCATCCTCTGAATACCTAAAGATTGAGTTCAAATTGATAAAAAAACAAAATGTTGCACTCTTAACCAAGTATTAGGCTAGCCGCGCACTTGCTAATTTTTATTGTCGGTTATTTAAATTTCTAGTCGAATGAAAGTTCCCTGCTGCTGTTCCAAACGTCCACAGGCAACTGAAGAGATGCTTAATGGGCCTCAAACACATTTCAACATGTTCATGAACCAACTTGTTGTTGATCAACAGGACATCAGTACTTGGTCAACACTGTTTTGTTCTCTCGGACATAAACGAAGTCACGAATTTCATTAAATTTGATTGTCAAGTTGAGGGACATGTTCGACTGTGTATGGGACCCATAACACGAGTTTCAAATTGTATTTTACATGCGTTTGTGCTCCTGTTCTAAGGAAGAGAATGAGTACAAAAAAAATATTCATCAACTGATTAGCATAAGGCTTCTGGATGGACAGGTTTATATATTATTTGACGGATAACTAAATAATCGTCTATTTGGAGGTTCTCATAAGAAATAATGTGTTCTAGTTTAATTATTAGAAAGCTGCTATACTAAACTTGCCAGTATGCAGCTATCATTATTAATAAAGCGGTAGCCTCAGTTCTTCTTTTTCTTGGTGAGTTTTATTCTTACTAATAGCCTATGTAAAATCGTTGAGGCGAATCACTGATTTCTCAATGAACTCTCGCTTAAGCTTTAAAAATATTCGGCCTTAACTAAGGCAGTTTACCAATTGAATACCAAATGAATTCAACTGGACACGATCTTGTCTAAGACTTGAATGATCAAAATTGTCTTTCATTGATGACCCAATTTAAAAAATAGATTTGGCCAATAAATTCATCGTTATTCCACAGACCTGATAATAATATGACACTTGAGCCACACAATATATATTTCTTGTTAACAGTGCTAGGTCAAAATAGTTATAAACCTTACCTAAAACTAATGAGGGAAGGAATATAGGATGATAGAGTATTAATAGCGGAATGTCTTGAGGATCTACAACAACTATTAGACCATGTAGTTGAACTGAGTGAGGATAAAGGTTTAACTCTTCGCTAGGAAAAATGACCGGTCCAGAGTTTTGAGAATTATTACTTAAAGTGACGTCCAGAAAATAAGTAAATGTGCTGCACCGGTTCGGGACCAAAATCGACCATTTTACATGTAATTTCCCATAAGGAATTCTAAGGTCAAAAATAGCAAAAATTGGCGCTTTTCTCCCTAGATTCTAGGGAAAAACGCTTCGGCCCCATGTGTTTGGGATAGGAAAGTAGCAGATCTAGGGAAACCAGGAGTTTGCTGGGGGAGTGCGGTAAGGGAAAACTCTATCTGAAGAATACAGAATGGGGGATCAAAGTCGCAGAATGCTTATTAGCGATGCTACCCATGAGGTCCATTTGTAGGCATTTTTTATGATCAAGTTACTATTCCACTAGATTTTCAAACCTAAAACCCCTAGATGAAAAAAAATCCCTAGATTTTCAAACCTAAAATCCCTAGATGAAGAAGATTTCCCAACGAAAATCCCTAGATGAAGAGAATATAAATTTTTCCTACAATTCCTGCTATGTTCTCAAGTTTTTCTCTGATTTTTCATATTTTCTGGCTAGTTTTCGTAGGTTTCGTTGCCTTTCCAGTAATTATAACCGTTTTCCGTAGTTTTTATTGACATTTAGTCGCTTTTAATGCAATTCCTGCCATTATTCAGCCTTTTGCAGTTGTTTTTCGCTCAATTCCTACAATGTTCAACTATTTTCATGCATATTTTGACATTTTTCTAACCCTTTTCCTAAGTTTTTCAAGGCTTTTCGCTACCTTTCTTGTAATTTTCATCATTTTCAAGCGTTTTCACCGATTTTCACTACTTTAAGTAGTTTTATCTCACTTTTCCAGCACTTTATAGCCCTTTTTAGCCATTTTTTTCAAAATTTCAGTCATTTTCTGAACTATGAGATGTATTGATGAGTTGCAGCGGTATAAAAATGCTATTTTATCATCATTATATATAGAATGTAATGTTTAAATACTTAAAATAAAAAAATATATTTATTCAATAGTTGTTTTATTCAAATTGAAATTAGCTTGTTGTAGATAATAATTTAAGTTTAACCAGAGGTGTTTTGTTAGTTCTTTGATAGCCATCAGGCAACAATTTCCTCAAATCAAAGGTACTATACGTACTCCAAGGGTGACTGCCCGGTTTGTAAGCGAGTCTAACAGACACCCTAAGCATTGAATACTTCTCCCACGGTGAAGTATCTGGCGTGCCTTGGTGCAGGAAAAAGTCGTCAACCTCGGTAATTTAGGTAATATTTGAGATTAACAGATATCGATATTATAAAAAAGATATCTATAGCCGGAGGCCGATAGGTGATTCTTTGATAGCCATCAGGCAACAATTTCCTCAAATCAAAGACACTATACGCACTCTGCTATAACGGGGTGACAGCCCGGTTTGTAAGCGGGTCTAACAGATACCCTAAGCATTGAATACTTCTCCCACAGTGTGGTACCTGGCGTGCCTTCGTGTAGGAAAAAGTCGATCACCCCTTGATACTCGAAGGAGCCTCAACAGCTTCATATCACATAACATAGATGATGAATTTAATTAATCAATTTTAAATTAAGTACATAAATAAATAAGTATATAAAAACGGAAAAAGTCAACAACCTCTGTAATTTAGGTAATATTTGAGATTAACTGAGATATTGATATTATATATAGCCGGAGGCCGATAGTTGATTCTTTGATAGCCATCAGGCAATAATTTCCTCAAATCAAAGGCACTATACGCACTCTGCTTAATAGGTGACAGACCGGTTTGTAAGCGAGGCTAACAGACACCCTAAGCAAGTACTTCTCCCACAGTGTGGTACCTGGCGTGCCTTCGTGTAGGAAAAAGTCGATCACCCCTTGATACCCGAAGGAGCCTCAACGGCTTCATATCATGTAACATAGATTAGGAATTTAATTAATCAATTTTAAATTAAGTACATAAATAAATAAGTATATAAAAACTCACCTATACCAAACTCCTAAACGGCAGTATGCTGGAAAGGTATTGATGAAATATCTCCATCTGCCATCATTTTGGTGAATTATCTATAGAACAGAAAAAGCATGAAAATATATGAAAACTGAAAATGTATGACATAATCCTAATAAAACATTAAAGGGTGATAATAAAATTGCATTTTTATACCGCTGCAACTCATCAATACATCTCATAGTTCAGAAAATGACTGAAATTTTGAAAAAAGTGGCTAAAAAGGGCTATAAAGCGCTGGAAAAGTGAGATAAAACTACTTAAAGTGGTGAAAATCGGTGGAAAACGGCTGAAAATGATGGAAATTATAGGAAAGGTAGCGAAAAGCCTAGAAAAACTAAGGAAAAGTGCTAGAAAAATGTCAAAATATACATGAAAATCGGCAATACTATTGAAAATGGCTGAATATTGTAGGAATTGAGCGAAAAACAACTTCAAAAGGCTGAATAATGGCAGGAATTGCATGAAAATTGACTAAATGTCAATAAAAACTATTCGCTATTTTTGACCTTAGAATTCCTTATGGGAAATTACATGTAAAATGGTCGATTTTGGTCCCGAACCGGTGCAGCACATTTACTTATGTTTTATAAAACTATCTATCCAATAATGGAGTCTGTTGTTCCGAGAAAACCAAATATTCACAAGAGATATCCTACATGGTATTCATATAGTACGATTAATGCCATCAGAGAAAAGAGAAAATTTCATGCATTATGAAAAAAGCACAATAATCATATTGACTACTTAACATTCAAATTACTACGCGGTCGTTCAAAATTTTTAATTGGAGAAGATTACAAAAACTATATCAATAATTGTGAAACCAGTAATAACTCCAACCCAAAAATCCTATGGCAATTCGCGAAATCGAAAAAAACAGCTCTGGCTCAATAACACGCTGAGAGTAAATGATAGGAACTACAAGCCCTAATGAAATCTCCGAAATATTTTCTCTTGGTTTTCAATCCGAAAAGAATTACTCCAGCTCATAACGCAACACCTCAAGAATCATATTCCAGCATATGTTCCTATAATATTCCCTTGCAATCTATTCTTCAGAAACTTCAAAATCTTCCTAATAAAAGAGCAGGACCAGATGAGCTACCAACTACATTCCTCAAGAACTGTACTGAATTCATTGCATTACTACTTCACATAATCTTCAATAAATCCCGCGAAGAGGGTGTATTTACTTCAGTATGGAAAAAAGCTCATAATCCCGATTTTAAAATCTGGCAACAAACAACATGTTAATAATTACAGACCAATTTCAAAACCGTAAATCATAGCAAATTTGATAACCTGATCTTCGACATTGAAAACATAATTAATATTGAAAAACATGGCTTCATGAAAAAACGATCAGTTGACTCAAACTTATGCACCTACACTGAGTATATCCTGCATAGCCTCAATAACAAACACCAAGTTGATGCTATTTACACAGACTTCAGCAAAGCCTTTGACTAAATCGATCACTTAATTTTGTTACAGAAGCTGGCTGGAGTCGGAGTAAATGGCAATCTGTTAATTTGGCTTGAATCTTATGTGACTGATCGTTGTCAAGCGGTAATAGTTAGTAACTACAGATCAGAATATTGCAAAATCACCTCTGGAGTGCGTCAAGTATCACATATGATCACATATAGGGCATATTTAATATTTATATTAATGATATATCCCAATGCTTTCGATTTGCGGATGATCTAAGAATATACCATTTAATTTCTAATATTGACGACATCACACGAATGCAGTAGGATATCAATAACTTTCATGATTACTGCGAGGTAAATAGTCTGTATCTGAATTTGAAGAAGTGTTACAACATTTTGTTTGGACGCAGAAAAAGTAGTCTAAATCACTCATATCAAATATCCTCTCGTCCCTTACAAACTGTCACGGAAATAAAGGAACTAGGAATTATATTCCACTCTAAAATGCTCTTCGATAAACATATATTCCACGTTTCTAAAAAGGCTTATAAAATATTAGGCTTCATAATGAGAACTTAAGAACTCTTCTTAGTCTCTATATGTCTTACGTTAATAGTGTTTTGAGTTACGGTTCTGTAGTACGGAACCCTAGATACGACATTTATATAAATAAACTTGAAAGGGTTCAGAATATATTCATAGACTATATCAATAGAAAGTGTTTTCCACTTAACCCCAACCTCCGTATCTACATTCGGAATGAACTGAAAATATAAACATTAGAGAATAGAAGAGAAATCTCAGATGTGAAGTTCCTTTTTAAGGTCATAAATAATTTAGTTGACTCACCTGGTATACTCAGTAACATTTATTGTAACACTCCTACATATATTACTAGGCATCAGCATCCATTCCGTTAAGAACAATCACAAACAAATTATTTTTTGAACTCTCCAATGCATAGATGCAACATATCTTACAATACGCTATCAAATTCTATGACCATTGATATTTTCTCTTAATCATTTTCAAAATTTTCTTAAAAAGGTTCTGTAACAAATTTGTACAAATTAATGACATGAAACTGTTGAAATATATCTTAAAAAAGGTGAGATGGCTAATATGGTACTCACGTGGAGATGAAAAGAAACCTGATCTAGAACCAAAATTAGTCAATAAAATAAAATTGAGAAGAAAAAACTTAACTTTCAAATTGTGAAGCGCAAAATAAAATTAAATTCAAAAAAAAAATTCTAACTTGACGTGGACTAGTCGACTACATGATTGTTATTAAGTTCGATGTGAAAGAGACAAATTTTGGTTGAAGATCGTAATTTATAGCTCATCAACACATGCGTGGTGCCATCTTTAAATGACTGGATATAATTAGTTAAATTAATATCGTATAAAGGTTGAAAAAGAAGAAAACTCTATAATATAATATAATGACAAGTAAATAAGTGAGGTTAAGAAGAAGCATAAGTATCCCTAAACAAATTCAAAAGTTAAGAGTGTTAAAGAACTGTACACAGTCAAAATTAATTTGTTCATTAAGAGATATGATTAATGGGTTGTTGTTATTTGAATTGATTTCAAAGATTTCTAAGATATTCAACAAACGGCCCTTTGGTGACAGGTGTAATATTCTGACATCTTTAGTGATATCAAAGGTATGTTTATGATTAATAATATGATTCGCAAAAGAACTGTTGGAATTGATCTCATGGAAAGGAACTGTGAGAAACAATGATCGATATTTGTCTATCACTTTGGTGTGTTCTTCTATTCTGCTACTTATTTTTCTGCCAGTTTGACCTACATATTTGGCTAAGCAGTTTGGAGTGGAACATGAAATCTCATAGACACCTGATCTATCCAAGGGACTAACCTTATCTTTGCTGTTGACCAACCTCTTATATAGTGTGTTCCGAGTGAAGAAGCATACCTTCAATTCCTGGTTATGACGTTGGAGTATGTTTTTGACTTCTTGGGAAACTTTGCCAATGAAGGTCATTGAACAATATCTAGATGGTAAGGCAGGTATAATTAAATTTATATTTATATGTTTCAGCAAATGTCTATGGTATAATCTATCTATGAATTGAATAGAATAATCATTGTTAATACCGATTTGTTAAATGATGTTTAGTTAATTGTTAACGTCTCTTGCACTCATAGGGATGGAGAATAATCTATGAAAAAATGAATTGAAGGAGCTCAGTTTATGCGTTATCGGGCGACATGATGCGAAAGGGATGATGTTGTCTGTATGTGTAGGTTTTCGTTAGATTGCGAATCCCAACTTATTGTTTGTTTTTGTAATAAGGATATCTATAAAGAGTAGGCAATTGTCAGTTTCAATTTCCATTGTGAAAGAGATCACTGGATGTAAAGTATTCAAGAAAGTCAGAAAAAGATGAAGTTGATTTAAGTTAACATTGAAAAGGACCAAACAATCATCCACATTTCTGTATTAGAAAATGATTTTATCATAATGAGTGAAATTGTGGAATTGCATATCTAAATTATTCAGAAAATTTTCGGCTAGTAATGGGGAAAGGTTACTGCCCATGGCTAGTTCTGTTAATTGAGTGAAAAATTCATTATTAAATTTGAAAAAAATTGTTTTAGGACTGTGTCTAAAAGTTGACAGATGTTAAGGCAGTGGTGAAAGTTAGTGACTGTTTCGAAGAGGAGTTTTCTTACTAATTGGATGCAATCATCTGGAGGAATACTTGGGAAGAGGTTAACTACATCAAAGGAAACCAATATGGAGTTGTCAGGTAGGTATTACCAAATTAGAAATTTTGTTGATAAGGTCTTTGGTGTTTTTTATTGAGTAGGGATTGTTGAATTCGGTTAATTCTCTAATAAGTTTATTGAGCCATGCTGCTAATTTGGATGTAGGAGAGTTACAATAAGAGACAACTGGTCTATTGGGTATGTCTGCTTTATGAATTTTCGGCAGACCATATAGTAATGGAGTAGACGGGTTCATGGGGATTAATTTATCCTAATTAGATTCATAGAATAAGATGGTATCTAAAGTGTTGTCTAAATCTTTTTTCACTCTTCTTACGTATTTGGTTACAGGGTCACAATCTATCCTTAAGAATCCGCCCGAGGTCAAGAAGTTGAGGACTTTGCTCACATACTCAGAGCGATTAAGATCACGAGAGAATTCCCTTTATCTGCTTTTGAGATTATTAAATTATTATGTTTCACTTTGTTATTAAAACGAGTCAAATTAAGCTCTAGTTTCTTATGTTTATTGTTGTATGATATGTTCGGATTTCAACTTGAATCAACTTCATCTTTTTCTGACTTTCTTGAATACTTTACATCCAGCGATCTCTTTCACAATGGAAATTGAAACTAACAATTGCCTACCCTTTCTAGATATCCTTATTACAAAAACAAACAATAAGTTGGGATTCGCAATCTACCGAAAACCTACACACACAGAAAACATCATCCCTTTTTCATCATGTCGCCCGATAACGCATAAGCTGAGCTCCTTCAATTCATGTTTCCATAGATTATTCTCCATCCCTATGAGTGCAAGAGACTTTAACAATGAACTAAATATCATTAAACAAATCGGTATTAACAATGATTATCCTATGCAATTCATAGATAGATTATACCATAGACATTTGCTGAAACATATAAATAGAAATTTAATTATACCTGCCTTACCATCTAGATATTGTTCACTGCCCTTCATTGGCAAAGTTTCCCAAGAAGTCAAAAACATACTCCAACGTCATAATTAAGAATTGAAGGTATGCTTTTTCACTCGGAACACACTATATAAGAGGTTGGTCAACAGCAATGATAAGGTTAGTCCCTTGGATAGATCAGGTTTCTATGAGATTTCATGTTCCACTCCAAACTGCTTAGCCAAATATGTAGGTCAAACTGGCAGAAGCATAAGTAGCAGAATAGAAGAACACACCAAAGTGATAGACAAATATCGATCATTGTTTCTCAAAGTTCCTTTCCATGAGATCAATTCCAACAGTTCTTTTGCGAATCATATTATTAATCACAAACATACCTTTGATATAACTAAAGATGTCAGAATATTACACCTGTCACCAAAGGGCCGTTTCAGTGCAACAACTAATAAAGTCGATCCAATTTTTTGTAAAAAATGATATTGGTCATGAAAATTGTTGAACGTTCACTAATAACCAAAAAGTTATAGACTTAGCTTGTACTTATTATTTATTATTCAGAGATCTCAAAACATCAAATATATATATTTCAGACTTTACTGCTGTAACTCGAAAATCGTAACTCAATTTAAATGTTGCTACATATAATGTTTTCTTCCGTCTAATATTTTCAATTCTCGAAAAAAAAGTTGCTCTTCCACACAGCAGAAATACCTACGCATAACCATATTTAAGACTTTACCATTGCGAAACTCGGAAACCGTAGCTCTTCTGAAAAAATTTCAATTTAAACGTCCCCGAGTATGGTCCCCTTTCCAATTTTAAAATCTTGATTTTTCGATTTTCGTTAAAATTCTGCACCCTTCACCTCCTTTGTGGGTGGTTTTTGGAGGGAAGGAGGTTTTTGATTTGTTTTTTCTCAATGTGCGACTATTTCTCAACTCTCTTCTTTCAAATGAAACAAGAATCATCTAAATCGTCTATCTTCTCCTTATTTTGAAGCCGCTAAAAAAAATTAAGTACAAAAATAGCTGTTATCTTTTACGATTCCGTGCACCAACTCATTTTAGATTGGTTGCTAGTGAATATTTAACAGCAACATACGAAGATCACTGGATTGGTCGAGGTGGACCATACGCATGGCCTGCGCGATCGCCAGACTTATGCCCGATTCTACCAACATTTTTAGGGTTTACTTAAGGCTAGGTAGAGAATAACTTTAGGTTAGTGGTCGATTTCGATTCCATCAAGCGAAATCTTTACCTAATCTGGGTCACCCTATATTTAGGGGTCCAAATTTATCTACCTAAACAATCACTTAAGGGAATGGTGAATTATAACCTCATTTTTCAAGTTTGTGTATTTCTCTGTAATATCTGTGTTGTATTTATCATAGACAAGACAATTTTAATTTTTGTACTTGTACCAGAAAAACCCGTACCGTTTTGTTTTTATTATAAAATGGTAATGTTTAACGTTGACTTTGAAATACAACAAAGGAATTGCATAGAAATTTGAGAAATGGTACACTGAATCCTCACTTTTTTCACTATTCTTTTAACTATTTCGTAAAAAGTTAACTAGTCTTGAGAGTTTGTTCTTCTATTTTTGTAGTTGTTTGTTTGGTCAATATGGAAATATATGACGATTATTATGAGATATTGTATTTGGTTCAAAATGGTTTTCCTGGGTGAATCTATGACAGAAATAATCACTTTGACGATATGGATATTCTAACTTTTTTCCGACGCTTCAGATTGACAAAACCAACAGTTTTGAATATTTTGGAGCATATAGAAGTGCTGCTGGAATATCAAGATGACAGGTAGAGCTGTAGCAGATTTGTTTTTCCTTGTCACTAATGGTGATCATAATATGTGAGTTATTATGTATGACTTGATTCTATACTTTTAGGAACAATGCTGTATCACCTGTTAATCAACTATTGAAATGTTTACGGTGTCTTGCCACAGGTGGGTATTTGAGTTTGTGTGCAGATTTCATTGGTATTTCTTTCTCAAATCTTCGCTTATTTTTTCATAGAATTTTTTGAGTGATTCCATTGGCATGTAATGTGAATTTGGTGAGGCACTATTAAATTCTTGACAAACTTTTCCCGTGTTTCTTTTTTGTTTCTGTCACGTAATCGGTTCTTTTATTCTCAATTATGTTTTTATACTTTTCAATTTTGTTAAGCAAGTACTACTTCTCATTGTTTTGTATAGTTTGGTGTTCTCTTTTTGGATACATTTGCATCTTGACAAGAATTCTGTTGTTGCTCCATTATGATATTATTTTTGTACTTAGTTTCCATGCAAAAAACACAAATAAGCACTAGACACTGTAACATCAGTTCTATATTTATTATTTTCTTTTTCAAAGAATTGCAGATTAGAGAAGACTACATAACACAACAGAAAAATACTTATAAGGCGCAGCCGCGGACCCTTCAAAACAAAAAGTCACTAAACTTCTGTGGTGTTGTCGGTTTTTTTCACCACCTAACTAAGTATCTCATAATTTTGACTCGTGGAACGCATTACACAACTTAAGGGGATTTCTAAATTAAGGAAGCCCTACCTATTCCTTCCCTATAGAAAAGTTGGTGGAAACGGGCAATAAACCCCATAAATTATTTCTTGTGCGGTTATCTAAAGTCATAAGTATACGAGACTCCAGTAGAAAATCTGGACGCCTTTAGAAAACGGATAATTGCTGGATGTAACTCCATTACAAACGAACCTGGTGTGTTTGAACGAATTCAGCAATCGCTGATGAGACAATTGCATGCTTGTATTCAAGCTGGTGGATGTCATTATGAAAATGTATTGTAGATTAAGCAACTTACCATGTGCTTTTTGGTGGTAGCTCTCGCAATTTTTATTCACTCTGTATCTTTGAAATAAAGCTGTTTTTCAACACTTATCAAACAGCAAAAAATTCTTAAAATACTTCAAGGAATCACCTTTTCATTTTTTGCGCATATTTAGTAAACACCCTGTATATATGTGAAGAGCGCCATACGTATCATATTCTTGAAATAGGTATATCGAGTCAGCTAATGAAAAAGGGAACTTTATGTAGGAGTTGATTAATTTCTAAGGAACTGCCAATATTACATTAAAACCTAATAGAGAAGGTATTCTCAGGACTCAGTCAGAGCGACAGCTTATTATGATCGAAGCAACTTCAAAGTACTCTTTATAAGCTCCTATTGGATGTCTGAAATTATATTGAGCTAACGCGGTTGAGTGTGGTTTCTCATCCACTGCAACAAGTCCCTAATTACAGTTAGCTCCCGTTGATTTTTGGCGGTAACGGCCACTCAAAGGGCCAGAGCTCTATAGCACTGAACGAGAACAAAGGTTTCACAAAATATTAATTACATCTAGAATTTGTGCTTGTTTCAGACGGTTACTTCGAATACATGTTCATGGTATGTTCAATATTCTCAATGGGCCAAATTAAAGTTCCAAGCATTTTAATCACTAACAATGTTCTATTTTTCTATTAACGCAATACATATTGGGAGGGCTCATAAAATGAAATGTTTCCACTAGGAAACATAAGTTGGGCTTAAAGTTTTCTACAGGATCGGGTTTGTTTGCAACGATGATAAATACACCAGTTGAGAACCAAAACCTGTGAATCAAGTCGTATCTAATTTTCTTAAATCCAATTTACAAACTATATTGAGAGCATAAAATATAAGACATCTAAACCTGAATAACCTAGTTTCGACTGGTAAAAAAATATTAGTGAAAAGTTTGTGGAGCTTCAATTTGGGCCACAGAGTAGACAGGTACAACTAACAGACAAGGTAGAAATAAATACAAAGTTACTTCTTATACTCTTTAGTTTTTGAGACCAAAAACTATTTCCAAGTTAAGTCTAAATATATTCTAGTTAATGCTGCATTCATCTAAATGTCTCACTAGGCGAGAGAAAATGGCTCTCTCGTCTCGATGAGAGGATTCTTCTCTCGCTCGAGACAGCCTTTCTCTCGTCTCGTCTCTCGCCACTCTTGAATTATATCAACTATGAAAAGTTTTTGAAACATTCTTTCAAGTCCATTCTAGAATATATTGTATATGGAATAAAAGCTGTGAAAAAAATTTGCATCGCTTTATTTATTTAATACTGGATATTATAATATATACCAATATTGTAACAAAATATACCAACCACGGGACTGAATTCGTCATCAACAAGTAGTGATGAATGTATTGCTGGCTTATATAAAAAAACGACATTTAAAAATACAGGTAGGTAGGTAGGTAGCATAATTTCAAAAAATTTTAGATGTAGAAAGAGCTAGTCGAAATACCAATATTTTAAAATGATGGGCTACCCATAAAGAAATATTTCCAAATCTTGCTGGAATATCCCTAGTACTCGCCATACCTGCGACAAGTCTTTCTGCAGAAAGACTCTTATCAAAAGCAGGATTCATAATAAGAAAACATAGGAACCGTCTCAATGAAGAATCAGCGAGAACACATATGTTCAAATTCTTGGTATTCGTGTGGCCTTAAAAAATATATTTGCTAATAAATAACATTTTGGAGTTTTCAATTTTTCCTAAATTCCTAAATTAAAGCTATTTTTCGATAATTATTTTTTTTTTCAACTTAACTTAGTTTTTTACATTATAATATCAAACCTTTTTAGTATTATAGGATATTTCTTTGTTCATAAATAATGTTTTATGTTATATGTTGCAATTATATTTTTGTGTCTTGTGTGAAATTATTGTTTAAAAATTGTATCATTTTTTTAAAGGAGATAAATGCACACGTCTTTGCCTATAATTGTATTGATTTGTAACGGAGATTTATATTAAAACTGGGTTCGATTTATTTTCACTTATTTATTTACACCAATAACTACTCGTCTATATACACAATTATATTCAAACTATATTTCTTGGAATATAACGACTTTCTACGATACTATGATCTATGAGCTATATCCGATTGTGATCTGTGTCTCGCTGACTATCTATCACTAACTAACTATCCAGTCTATGCCATCAGCCTTATATATCTAACCTAAAAAAGCTCTAGATGGTTCCAGTGTTGTTTTCGTTGTTTCCGGAGCTTATTTCTCAATATATGGCTTCGAGAATAGACCAGGACTTATTCTCGTTGCCTTCTGATGTCTCCCGTGTTTTCCAGAATGTGCATTGTGTGTGTATAGTTCATATGTGAGTGTAGTTTATTATTCGGGTAAGTCTTCACGTTACAGTATTATATCTTACTTGTACTTGTTTTTGTGTTTTATATGCCGTTCGTAGAGAATCAAATTGTCTGATAAAATATTTCATCAAAATATTTACTAGGTAGGTGCACAGAAACGAACTAACCTTCATACCCTATGGTGCACAGTTTTATGCTTGAGTCCCTATCCATATCGAGTGCCATGCTAGCTGCGCCACTGTGTAAAACATGGAATATTTCGTACTTTTATATCAAATACATTTTTCTCTCAGTAGTTCCTTTTATTTTTTTAATTAGAAGAAGTTAGAAGTTAAAAAAATATGTGATTTTCAGAATTTTATTCACTAAAGAAATGTACTAAAAAAAAAGCTTTAAATAACAGATTTTTAAATAACAAAAATTGACGCCAAAAGCTTGAGAAGAAAATTAAAATTTCCTGCTTATGAATATTCCTAAAGAAAGAAGTTCAGTGCGTTAATAAGAATCAACAGTACTTACAATTTAATTAAACTTTTGGATGTTCTCTATCTGATTTCAAGAAAACGAAAATAATTTTTTGCTCTCTCGTCTCGTCTCGAGCTTTTACTCGAGAGAAAATATCTCTCTCGTCCCGTCAAGAGAGGGCGAGACGAGACGAAAGCCGAGAATCTCTTGTCTCGGCGGCAACACTAAAATGTTAATAAGAAATGTTTTCTCCTAAAGTTTCCGAAAGCAGTACCTCATGACGACTTCTTGAAATCCATCGGATTTTTCGTATTTTTTTCATAAAGTATTTTCGATAAAACTCACAAAATAGCAATTAAAAGTGCAGGTGAAACCAAATTTTAATACACTTGCGTTTCAATTAGATTTATAAAGGTAATTAAAACATATCATATAAATAAGACAACGAATGATGTAGGGAAATGAAAAAATGTTATTATACAATACTTGTGCTCGGGTTCTACGATAGGTAGGAAGATTATTTGAGATAAATATCTTTTACACAAAATTGGACTGACGTTAATAGTTGATACACTGAAAAATACAAAATAATATTAATTCTATTGGTGCTGGTACTCGTGAAGTTGGTGGCAAAAGTTCGATTCGATTTTTTTAAATAATATTTTTTATCTTCTTTGTTTAATTTGTTTTCTAATAAAATGGCTTAAAACCCATAAAAACTTTCGGTATCGGTAGTAAAACGATCGGGTAATATATATATATATATATATATATATATATATATATATATATATGTATATATATGTATATATATATATATATATCTATATATATATATATATATATACATATATAGGGTGTCCCACGGTCATGGCCTATTAGAAATTTTTGGAGAATCTATAAGACAATTTAAACTACCTTCGGAAAATATTTCCGGTTATTCCGGAAGTAATAACAACTTTGTTATTTCAAATGGGATACCCCATATGTCGATACATTTTTGAAATCTACACAAAATTATGAGTACAATGGATATATCTTTTGCTATACTTAAAGTTAATAGTTTTAGAGTTATTTAATTTTTTCATTAAAAATCGACAAATGCGAGTTGATCGAAAATAAGTCATAACTTTTTTGGTATTTGCTTAACAACAGTGGAGTTGAAATTTTTTGAATCTCTGTACACTATTTCGAAGATTTTATTAAATTATTTATAAATTTTCTAGGAAATTATTAGAGAAAAATCGAGGTGAAGATGACTTAATTTCAAACGTTAATAACTTTCTTATTTCAAATAGAACACCGTATCATATGCAAAATTAAAATACCTTTCTATTGATGTAACTACTTCCATATCTAAAGCTGATAGATTAAAAGTTATTCAACGATTTCCGATTTTTCCAACAATTATTTTGTATTATCTTAACTTTGGAACACATCAGAATGGTATCCATAGTTACCACTCATTTATGTCAGTGTCAAAGTGCAAAATTAGGAATTATCTTTTTCACTGTTTTTTTGATTGCAATTTATCATAATAACGAATCGAGAATACACAAATTCCGATCTGCTCAACCTTTTTGCAATTTATGGAGAGAGCAATAGGATTGTGGCGAGAACATGGAGGACATTTAAGGCCCGAAATTCGAATTTGCCGCAGATGACTGCAAAGAAATTTTGCCGGATTCAAGATAATTTTGTTCAACATGGCCAACAAAATGCTCCAAGAAATCGTGTTCCTCCGATTACCGCTGATGAAGCAATGCAATTAAAGCAGATATTTTTAACAATTATTTTATATTAACTTAACTTTGGAACGCATCAGTATGTAATAAAAAACGAAGAGGTACTAAAATAATAACAAATTTAATAATCTACATAAAAAATGTTAAACAATAACCTATCTATAACAAACAAAACAATACTTCAAATGTAATTTAACAAGGGTTCAAAGTGTCGCCATTTACTTCTAAACATTCAATAATTCTGGATTCCACACTAGATGTTGCGTTTTTTATTTCTGTGGGGTCTAGATCTTCAGAAGCATTTTGTATACGATTTCTATCTTTTCTCTTCTATCGATTGCACTGGAGGGCGGTTAATGTAAACTTTTTCCTTTATTATCTCCCACTAATAAAAATCTAGGAGCGTTAGATCTGGAGATTTTTTTGCCTAATTCCAGGGACCCAAGCGTCGAATACCACCTGTCCTCAAACATTTCATAAAGTTATTCGGTAACCTCATGGCTGCAATAAGCTGCTGCTCCGTCAAGCTGATACCAACACCTTATGACATCGTTAATTGGCAAGTCGTCTACAAAGTCTGTAACGATGGTACGCAATATTACAAGATATTGCTTTGTCGTAAATATAAAACTCAAGTGCGTTGAAACTTTTGTTCTTTCGCCAAATTAAGGTTTGCGTCTGCCTAGAAATTATTATTTTTTGAGTTAAAAATGCGTTCTCACGAAAATTTTGATTCATTTATCCAAATTATTTTTTCAGAAAGTTTTCGTCTTCTTGAATTTTTAGCACAAACATTTCGCAAAATTCTACTCTTCTAGGACCATCTTGGGGGTATAGATGTAGTTGTGCTAACTTAAAGTCGTTCATTTTTTCGAATTGATGATCTTGCAACACGTAAGTCATGTTCAGCGCTTCGAATCTAAGCTTGAGGATTTCCGTAACAAGAACTGTGAAAGAGACAATTTCTAATTTTTCACTTTGACACTGACATAAATGAGTGGTAGTTATGGATACCATTCTGATGCGTTCTAAATTTAAGATAATACAAAATAATTGTTGGAAAAATCGGAAACTGTTCAATAACTTTTAATCTATCAGCTTTAGATATGGAAGTGGTTACATCAATAAAAAGGTGTTTTAATTTTGCATTTGATAGTGCAAAAAAATATAGGGTGTTCTATTTGAAATAAGAAAGTTATTAATGTTTGAAATGAAGTCATCTTAACCTCGATTTTTCTCTAATAATTTCTTAGAAAATTCATAAATATCATAACAAAATCTTCATAATAGTGTACAGAGATTCAAAAAATTACAACTCCACTTTTGTCAAGCAAATAACAAAAAAGTTTTGTCTTATTTTCGATCAACTCGCATTTGTCGATTTGTAACGAAAAAAATTAAATAACTCTAAAACTATTAACTTTAAGTATAGTGAAAGGTATATCCATTGTACTCATAATTTTATGTAGATTCCAAAAATGTATCGACATATGGGGTATCCCATTTGAAATAACAAAGTTGTTATTAGTTCCCGCAAAACCAGAAGTGATTTTTTTATGAAAATATTTTCCGAAGAAAGTTTAAATTGTCTATTAGACGCCGTAAAATTTTCAAATCGATAGCTTTTGTCATTCTCCAGAAATTTCTAATATGCCATGACCGTGGGACACCCGGATATATATATATATATATATATATATATATATATGTTATATAAAGTTATAATTGAATTATTTTTAAAGTCATATAATAATAACAAAGTATTATTTTTAAATATTATTTCATAGTAGTCAGCAAGTTACCATAAAGACCATTGTTAGTTGTTTATCCAGTTTGGCCTCCAAAAAGACACTACTATGTATTTTATTTATAATATTCTAGAAGTTTCGATTTAACCTTAGGAGAAAAGATCCATTGTATTAATTTACGTTTCTTTTTATATTTTTGATGATTAAACATTTTTGATTGTATAAATACCAGATCTCCAGCTAA